>OY744529.1:15736220-15828720 GCA_963556195.1 Sepiola atlantica | reverse complement strand
CCGCATATCCAACCCTCTTCAGATTTTTACTTTATCGTTATTTCTCGACTGAGCTCAAATCTCTGGTTCCTCCTTGTAAGACATTTACAGCAAGAACTCTTCTATCTCCCACAACTGAAAAGAACTTTTCTTTCCACGAACAGAGCTTCTTCACAATGGCTTCCCGTTTGTGAAACACATTGCCACGGGACTGCTTCCCCACAGATTACAACTTGATCGTCTCCAAAGCCAATGTCAACAGATTCCTATCTGGAATCGTCCCTCATTTGATCTCATTACCCCTTATCCTCGAGTGGCATCTGACCTGTATAAGTGGTGACTCCTTTTTAGTAAAGATAAACTAAATAGTTTAAAAATGGTTGGCATGTTTAATTTGTCAGCCATTAAAACTGGACAAAGTAAATAATAGCAATTTCTGTCGTGAATTAGTTTCAAGTGTTATCGTTCCGTTTTCTTCTTCCTAAACTAAAGAAAAAACAATATTTCCCTGCGCCCCTGTCGTATAAAAGCGGCGCGAAAATGAGAGAAAAAAGACGGCGTAGTTAAAGAATGAAAATCTCTAGTTTACCACGAGTCACGACGACGACAAAGGATTCGACCCAAATGCGATCGCATTATATCTTTTAGGCCGGCCTTGGTTTTAGCCATACAAAAAAGAACCGACACGTTGTACAAGAATATTGGATCCATTTAGAAAAAACAAACGATAAAAAGAACAGAAAAATGGCGTTTCCTTAGCAAAGACTCGTTTTCTACCATTATGTGTATAGCATCAGGCAAAATTTCCGCAAACAGAGCTATTTCACAAGGGCTTCCCGTCTGTGGAACACATTATCATGGGACCGCTTCCCTGCAGATTAAAACAGGGTCGTCTTCAAATTCAATGTCAACAGATTCTTGTTATAAACCGTCCTCACAAGTATTCGAACTTGGTCTATCCCAGCAATCATTCTCAATCCTCTCATAAGATTCTTCATCTCTCAACTGACAATTTGTCTATCTCGTTAACTCTTATCCTCAAGTGGCTTTTGGCCTTGATAACTGGTGATCTATTAATAAAAAAAATAACGCCACAAGTAGAAAAAAGAAAAAGATTAACATCATTATGACTGTGACCCTATGATCGTGGCATCTGACCTGTATAAGTGGTCACACTACAGTAAAAATATCACAAGACAAGTCGTTGGATAATTTAGTTGTGCTCGGGGGTGTGTGTGTCTGATACCACCATAGCTAGGGACCCAAACACTATCTGGTGATCGTTGTCTGGTGTTGTTGGCCCCAGTGACAACTTTCTTTGTCCCATGCTGAAATCCTTCTTTCCTGGGCGCTGTCGTTGATCTGACCGAAATTATTGTCTTGTCATCCACTGTAAAACTCTCTCGACGATCTGCCTCTCACAGCATCTCCCAAATATATCTACTTTCGGATGGAAATTCTAGATGCCCGTTTTTCCCGCAGCCTACCACCAGAAGTGGCCGTATCCACTTTTTCCTCAGTTTACTTCCACCGGAAACTAGATAGTTCCTTCTGAATTTTCTATCTTGAACCCCCCCCCCCCCCAGCTAACTGCCCATGGCATCACTTCATCTGTGTAGCACAATGGATCCGTCACTTTCATATTGCCTCTTATTCTCCAGCAAATCTCTCCTAATGGTCCTGGTTGTGGATGTGCTGTATTAGTCTCACATGACAATTACTACTGCTACTTCTATTGCGAGATGCCACTATCCAGAGAGCTGACTACCTACAACGTGTCAACAAGATCAACCATATGAACTGATGAGTATTTAATGTTGGTGTAATGCACATCAAGCTTTTTGGGGCCATTTAATGCCGAAACACAATACCTATTGAAAACTGAATTTTCTTTACGACTTTGGTCTTTACAATAAATGAGTGAAGAATTCTGAAGGTTGAGAGTAGGGTAGAGGTTCACGCCTTACCGAAGAGTGTTTGAGGCAATTTAGTTGATTCAATCCTGAACTAATTAATCGATTATTATGGATTATGGAACACAACTGCTATTGTGACATGCTGATGGCAATTTGTAAACAAGGATTTAAAGAAAAAAAAAGAAACTTAATAAATTTAATATTACGATGGAAACACAAAGAAAAATAATGAAATCAAACAAAAATTTTGATGGAACAAAAAACTACAGTTATGCGCGAGTATGAAAGATGGAGAAGGCTCAACATAGCAGTGGACAGCCTTTTGTTCTCTGTGTAATAATGTGTATGTGTGTTTGTATAACAGAGAGAGAGAGAGAGAGAGAGAGAGAGAGAGAGAGAGAGAGAGAGAGAGGAAGAGTAACAAGGGGCGTGGCTTAGCTGCTTATCAACTAGTTGATTACTTTCTTTTTATTTCATCACTGACTACCTGGAACTGAGAGGAGGAGAGGACGAGTGACTGATCTTATAAGGTGAAAGAAGAAAAGGGAGAAAAAGACGGAGAAATTGGATGATTTGAGCAGACGGATTCGTATTTTTGGTGGACTGATCTGCTTTTAATGACACAGTCGAGAAAATAATGTCAGATCAATAAGTCGTATGCAGAATCGTGCGGCGTACCTAGGGTCGAGCGAGAAAGATCGGATTTAACAAGATGGACAAAAAAACGAAGACTTTTGGCATCGTGGAAAATGTTGTTCATAGGATATTGGATTTCTGGCATGGATTTCGAGATAAAAGAAAGTAAAATGGTTTCATGATTTAATATCTGGTGATACAATGTCTTTTTGAAAAAACGCTTATAAGTTCGTTTTTTCAAAAAGACAATGGACGAGTATAAGTTCGTTTTTTTTCAAAAAGACAACGGTTCTCTTTGCTAACCCGAAGAAACGTTATGAGTGGACCATCTCACGCGTCATGAAAAAAAAACGAACGCCGCACAGTTCAAAATTACAGTTTGCTCAACGATCCTCAGTTTTCTTCATTTCAGATCATTTTTTGAAAAAGACCAGAGGACTGGTCGAAATATCAAAATAAAAACAATTAAAAAAAACAAAAAAAAGACAACATCGTTTTTAATGTTTCATACACAACCAATCATCTATAAAATACTTCTCTAGGAGCATACGTGGAATAACAATCAAATTCATATATATATATATATATAAGAGATATGTTGGTGCCACAACATGATATAATCATTTAAATTGAGGGGGAACATTATTTTAGAAGAGAAAATTTTTTTTTTATTTACTATTTTCCAAGAACACGATTAAAATTGTAATGAACCCAAGGTGCATTTCGACCGACTCTTTTCAAGGGAATCGTCGGTATTTAAAAATAAAATACAAAAACCATAAAATGATATGCGGATTAGTCGTTCAACAGGTGGCAGGAGGGACGAGAAAAAATAAAGAAAAAATAGGTATATTCTGTCCTTTCTTATCTTGAAATAAAGTGACAAAAAAAATATAATGCAACACTTTTGGAATGTGTATATATATATATATATATATATATATATATATATAAACATTTACAGAGCTAAACACACACAATTGGAGATCACCTCACAAAAGCCAAAGAATCACCAAAAATTTGTAGTGTGTGTTTCAATTCTCTCTGTCTGCAAAGGGAAGGTTGTTGAGAATTGATAACAATAGCTTCACGAGTGTCTAAGTGAAACTTATGTCGTGCTCTGTGTAGGCTAGAGAAGTTGTGATCTGAATAGCTATCACTGCAACTCCTTTTATTGAGTAAGTGGTCTCCTATGGCAGACTCTTGTGCCTGCAAACGCCCGGATGATGAGATTGGCTCATATCGACGAACATAACTTGGCACATGTTGTGCGATTCTAACTTCCCATCGCTGGATAGTCTTACCAACACAGTCAGCATTGCACTGACATTGAAAACGATAAATAATTAAGCTTTTTTCAGTGGTAGGCAAGACATCCTTATGAAAGGAAGGAAAAGCAGAACGAGTCGAAAAAATAATGCGCATATTAACGGCATTAAAACAGTATGTCACGAAAGAACAAATCTTAACCATGGAAGCTTTAGATATATAGGACACCTAGGAAGACCAAAAGACTTTGTTTTATTAAAGTTCTCAACTTTACGTTGGATAATGTGCGAGACATGTTCGGGATATCCATTAGCGAGGGATATTTCGGTGATTTTCTAAAGTTCTGACATCAATTTGTAGTCAGAACAAATCATCAATACACAATGGATCAAGGTTTAAATAAGATCCCTAGGTTTACAGGCAAACGAATCCCAACTAAGGTACATTCCTGTGAACGTAGGCTTGCTATATATATATTAATAATGAAATAAAGGAGTATGTTCAACGAGAACATCAAGAAATGGCAACCTATTATCATTTTCCTCCTCCATTGTGAATTATAATGAAGGATGGAGGGCATTTAAATGTACGAAAAAGGATAAGGCTGCGTCACGTGACTGAAAGGAAGCGAAGGTATCATCAACATACCGCACGTAACAACAAGGCTTGGAAACCTTATCAAACAATAGTTTCAATCCAACAAAAATATTTGCAATAGTCGGACCAAGAGGACTACCCATTGAAACACCGTCGATCTGTCGATACATAGTATTATCGAAACTAAAGGAGACAGACTTAGTGGCCATCTCCATCAGTTCCATAAACACATTCTCAGGAAATGCAAGGGCTTTTATAGGACCACGATACAAGAAGTCAGTTCTCCTTTGATGTGTCTAATTTCTACACAAATGTCCTACTGGACGAAACGATCGGCATTTGTGCTGACTTCTGTAGCTTTTTTTTCTTTTTTCATAGTAAAAAAGTATCAGATGTCGGTAGTGCTCTGCTTGATCTTCCATTTTAAGGCCTGAAATACAAGCAAAAATGTAAGAATTCCTCTGCTCGGAGGCTTATTACACACTGACGTCAACATAATCGCTACACCAAATGCAGGATTTGAAGAATAGAAATATAAAATGATCTTTAATAGGTCGGAAAGATGACATTAAAAAAAATCAAAAAAGTTTTTGCCCAACCAATATTTTAAGCTCTGGTAATGTATACATTAGTGAGCTATTAACTCAGCTTTTGTGTGAATTTAAATAATATATATATATATATATATATATATATGTGTGTGTGTGTGAGGTACATTTGGAGGATGATAATCCAACAGAATGTATCGGTAAAAAACATGGAAATAAGCAAAAAAACGGACTAATTTGAACAAAAAAAGATTAACAATTGATTAAATCATATTTGGTTAATTCCCTTATTTTCTTGTTTGTTATCTATACACAAGCATATGTACATGTGATGTTCATGGTAAGTGCTCGACTGAGCTCCGTTCCCTGGTATCCTCTGTAAAACATTCACAGCAAGAACTCGTCTAGCTACAACCACAGCAAAGGACTTTCCTTTCTCTCTCTCTCTCTCTTTACCGAAAACCAAACGAAACTTCCATGAACAGAGTTTCTTTCCTAGAACATCCTATCGGTGGAACAAGATACCACTAGGTTGCTTCCCAACCGACTACAACATGGTCATCTTCAAGTCTAATGTAAACAAATACTTGTTGAGCCGTCCTCTTGGATAATCAATTCCTCATAAGTAATGTTTTGCCCATTCCACCCATTGTTTCCGGTTCTGTTGAGGCGATCATCGTCCAACTAACAATATCTTTAACCCTTATCCTCGAGTGGCATCCGGGCCTTGATAAGTGATGATTTATTAGTAAAAAAAAAAAATCTCATGTATCATTTAGTAAGCTTTTGAATTAAATCGACAAATGCAAACATATTCGGTGAACCATATTGATTGAAAACTTATTTATTAATATCAAATATGAAATCATTCAAACATGTTAACGTGTCCATAGTTGGGCAAAGCCCCTTTTGTTTTTTTCTTTTAATCCAAATCGTGGTGTCAGATGTGGATTAAAATCAAAATTTGTTGCCGTAGGTTCAATTCTGGGCAAAGCTATCAGAAAGTTTTATCTGCGTTTCATTAGCAAAAGTTGCGTTACACAGAGTTGATGTTGGAGATAAAAGTGGATTTTTTTTTATAAAGTTTTCTTCGGCTGTCTGAAAGTTTTGCAGGTGCTTTGACACTGGGCTATCTCCTTCGTTACAACCATGGAGATGATCGGCGGATTTTTCCGAGGGGAACGTTTGATGAATTGGAACAGTTTCCAAAGTCGAATCACAAAAGCGACTGAACGTGTCACCAGCGGATGACTCTTTTTTAATGTTGGAATTTTCTTCAAATAAAATGGACACATTTGAACTGGCGTCGGATACAAGTGAGTCTGTTTGCTGAGTGTTTTGTTTTGTGTTTGAAGAGGAAGGGGGAAGCTGATTCTGGCAAAGAAGACCCAGCTCTTCAATGTCAAGTTGCTGGGCAATCGTTTGCAACTGTAGGAGCAGACTGGGATCAATGCTCAGTATACCGTTGTACATGTAATCTGCAAATGCGTCTAAACCGGCTTTGTTGACTCCGTGTGGGAATATCACTCTCATGAAACTGTGGGAAGGAACTTGAACTTTGAACTGTAATTTTGGAGAAATTGCAAGAAGTAGCAACTTGTGAACCTGGAAAGAAGAAGAAAAGTTGGGTATATGTTACGAGACTCAGCAGAGGCGCGAACGGGGTCCCAAAAAAGAACGAGAAAGGGTTTAAAAACATAAATTTGCAACAAGTGAAGTTGACCTACGACGAGAATAGATATTTTTCTATTTACCTATGTAATTTGTTTTTATTTTTACGTATTATAAATGGGTTTTTATTAGATGTAAAAAAAAAAAAATGTATTGTTTTTTTCCCAAAGGCTTGCACAAAATTCAAGATGGCGATTCACATGCTCCTTTACCAAATACCCCCCCAAAAGCGGCCACGTTTTCCCGAGCTTACAGTGATAAAACTATTGATTTCTAATAAATAGCTGTTGTAACGGTCTAAAAATACAAACAAATAGCACATGCAAGTTTGAAACTAACTTTTACAGCTTACAGTTACTTTTATTTGTTGTAATTTGTTTTTTTTGCGTTTTTACTCTGCTGAGTCTCGTAAAAGATTCCCGAAAAGTTATTCTTAAGATTCGTTTATTCAATCTACGTGTTTAGCGATGAAGATGCTAGTTAAAATTTAATCGTGACATAATAAAGACAATCACATTAAAAAAAAAAATAACTTCAAAACACTTCAACCCTAATTTTAGGAACATATCCAGAGCTATTGTCACGTAGCAGTTGCATGAGGGACCTATTTTGTTTAAATGTACGCACAGTATCATGCGTTAGATTAAGTTGTGGTTTGGCTTTACGAATGTGCACTCATGTCTAGACTTATAGGAGAGTTTGAATTACCTACTAGACACCATCCTCGAGTGTCTTCTGTCTCTCTGTACAAGGGTTTGTCAGGACAACCTGATATGAGGAAACTTCACCCTACAAAGTAAACCCTGACCAAATATTCAAAATAACATAGTATTCGAAGACCAAATAAGATTCCCTCAACACGAGGAATGGTGCACCTTCTCCTAGTGATGTTACTTCAAGTAAATGCACTTAGCTGGATACTCCACCAGACCAGATGAATTCTTTTCCTGGAAAAAATTCAGAAAAGACCACAATAAAGATAAACTATAACATAATTAAGTGGCGAATTCAGGGGAGAGGAACATTAGTGTTCTTCACTTCTTTACGAACTCAACGTTTGAAAGGTAGAGGAGAATCTTGATTGAACACTCGGATATCTATTTATCTCATATAGAAATCAAGCATTAGCCCAGAAAGAGGCCCCTTGATTTCTGAGAACTTACTGAAGTAAAATGAAAACAAGCAAGACTTATAACCGGGTCTGCATAGAATCAGAATCAATAGGCGTCAACGAGGCTTGGTGCCAAAAATACGATTCAAATCAGTTCCAGTTTTGATGTGTATCCTGTTCTCGTCGTTTCACCACAAGAGGCCTGCTAGAATGGAACTCCAGGATACATGATTCGTTTATCGACAAAAGCCAGCCGACCAAACAATTCGTTATGTTCCAGTGTTCTCTTGAATAAAAGTTGATGCATATTTAGTAGTGGAGATGTTGGTCTTATTTATGGATGATGGTGGCCCTTTTCTTGTTCAATATTCTATTTCAGTCAGATGCGGCCAGACACAGCTCACTCTACCAAGGTACGTTCTTCGTCTTGACTTTCTTCCTAACCAATCATCTAACCAACCACATATTAAAAAGACTAAAGTCACAATGGTCACATCTATCCTCATAGCAGTGGAATTTTTTTTAGAATATTAAAAGTTATTAAAAACAAAGCAAAAATAACAAACTTAAGCAGCTGATAAGTGATCAAATTTTGTTTATTCGACATATCATTTTCAATTCTCTCATCACTAACTTTGAGTGGCTTTTGGCCTTGATAAGTGGTAACCCATTAGTAAAATAAAAAAAATAAAATACTAAGCACCTTATAAGTAGTAATCAAATTTTGTTCATTTCATTCATCATTTTCAATCTTATCCATCTCATTAACACTTATCCTCAAGTGGCTTTTGGCCTTAATAAATGGTGATCCATTAGTAAAAAAAAAAAGACAGACTGAACAAAACCGAAAAGATACATTTAAAAAAGAAAAAAAAAAAGAAGGGAGGGGGGAGAGATCTGATCTAGACAAAGAAATTTTAATCTACATTACATATATGTGCGTGTCTGCATGCATGCTTGAATATTTACTCATATAAATGATACATATTTTAGAATCAGGGTAAGCCGAAGAATAATACTGTAAAATTTAAAATTTTGTACGAATGCTTGTAAACTTCCAGATGGACATTTATGCATTGCTGATTAATTTTGATTATAAAAGAGAACCCCAACATAACGAAAAATCTTCTTAAATCTATAACTGTCGTGGAGTTGGTAGTCAAAATGATTGCTTCTGACTCAAGCGGGCGATGTCCTCTTCTCCATCCTTCAGCTTCTTTCTCACAGAAGAGACTTTGCTAGTCTCTCTTTGCTCTATCGTTATGTTCATGGTGGGTGTTCGACTTAACTTCAATCAATGAATACCATTCACAACAAAAACTCGTCAGGCTACAACCACTATCAAAAAATTCCCTTTCTCTCTCTGTGTACCTAGAACTAAGCGGGACTTCCATGGGCAAAGTTTTTTTCCTAGAACTGTCCGTCTGTGGAACACAGTACCACGGGGCTGCTTCCCGGCTGACTATAACATTGTCGTTTTCAAGTCCAATGTAAACAAATTCTTAAATAGTCACTTTCTGACCAGTTACAACCATCGTTACTAACCCCCTTGGTGTTTCACCGTCTACTTGTCAAATTAAATAACACTTATCCTCGAGTGGCCTGTGGGCCTTGATAAGCGGTGACTCGATTGTAAGTTTAAAAATGTCCGACTATAGCAATATTTAAATGTGGGTGTGTAAAAAATAAGGTTAAAATTGGAAATTTCCACGTAAGGTTAAAATTAAGTAAGAAAGTGGAAAATTCCATTAGAAGTTTAAAGTTTTAGATTAAAAAAAATTTTTTTATGAAAGTCGTTAGGAGCTAAAAAGATCGAAAGATGATTAAATTGCATAATAACAAAAAGGGAGAGGAAGGTGAAATCACTTCAAAACAAGGTAGTCTTTTAACTGACGGTGATAAATTCAGAGGCAAAATAATCGAACCTAAAGCTGAAACATTAGTATGGCAGTGACGGACCCAGTCATCCATGCCGGAAATAACGTAAGAAACACACATCCATGCGCAACATGGCACCTGAGATGATCCTGACATTTAGCAAATGCTGATGGAGAAGCCTCTTAAAGAGCTACCCCTGAGTTCGGGCTCCTGTACTATCACCCGAGAAAGTGCCGATGATGGAATCATTAATAAAATTCAAAATTCTTTCTGCAATCCAGCCATATTTGGTACAAATAAACTTTACTTCACTCTATGCATAACTTGTCCGCAAAGTTTCCGTCAAAAATGTACAATGATCTTTGTTTTATTGTTGTTCAATGGTAACAGTGACACTTTGGTGATCATCTCATCAGTAGGAGATGTGGTCCTGAATAGGCTTTACTCTCAGTGGACCATAACCTCCCTGATTTTTATCTGTGGGGTAATCTCAAGGATAATGTCTATCAAAACGATCCCCAGACTATTTCTGAACTGAAGCCGGCCATCACAGCCAGAAATAGAGTAGTGCCAAGCGAGGAGTGTGTCAGAATTAGTAACAATTTTGCACGTCGTATCCAGGTGTGCTTGCAACACAGAGATGCACACTGAACAACCATAAAATAGACTGTTGAACAGTCATGACTAAAACTAGCCCCTTACGTCTACAGTGGCGGCCTGCCTTGTTTGGGGTGAACTACGTTAAAAAAAAGAAGGACCCCAGGAGATGGGAGGAGGAGGCTTGGTCTCTGAACATGACGGGAAGTTTGATTTTCAGAGAGCTGGCATCAGTTTGAAGCTGGGTGCCTCACCAGGTAAGACGGACCATTGAGGCTCTAAGCTAAAGGATTGAATTCATGGGACTTATATTTTATTTCGCCAGGATAGAGAGATCTCATTTTGCAAGTCTGCCATTCAACCAGGGAACCTGAGTATCATTTAAACATATAAACCTGTTACTTGTTATAAACTGAACTCATGGTTTTACTGAGAGAACTGGCAGTAAAATATCTCATTTTGCAAGTCTGCCATTCAACCTAAGAACACGAGGATCTTTTGTAATCTTCAACAAATAAATCTGTTACTTGTTATGAACTGGACTCATGGTTTTACTTGGGATAAGAATTCTTTGTTGTAGCACTGAATGAAATGCACAGCATCTTTTGACCGGCACAACGTGTGAGACGATTACGGCCAGTGCAGTGAACACACGCATACAGGTTCCCATAAACAATAACCACTGAAAGTGCTCTATTTGTTTATGAAGAGCTTTGCATTATCGCTAATGGCAGCTGGCAATTTTACTTATCACAGTGCTCAACTCACGAAGGGGTAGGAGGTATAGTCATCCATATCTTTATTTATATAAATTTAGGTATGTGTATATATGTTTATATATTTGTATGTACAGGATTCATTCTTGAAACAATAAATCGATGATTATGAACTTTGGAACACAATTGCTAGGCGTAAAGGTGAGTAACATGGTTATATTTAGTTTTATGTGAAGGTGAGTAATATGGCTATATTTAGTTTTATGTAAAGGGGGTAAAATGGGGGTAGACGTCCTTTTGAAAATTCAGATGCCTCAGATTTTGTGAAATGTTAACAATAGCTATTAGACATCAATTAATAAATATTCCCCAAATTTGAGTTTCTTTGGAGTATCTTAAAGGGTTTTTAAGCGGCAAAATATGGGAACAACCTTTCATTTGAAAATTCAAATATTTCAGATTTGCATTGAATTTGATCCATAGTTATTAGACACCAGTTAAGCAAGATTTTCTGAATTTCAATTTCTTCTTAAGACTCCTTAAACTTAAGACTTCAATTTGAGACATTTTCTAGAATCAAAATCATGTAATGTATTTTGATCAAAATTGGAATAAGGATACTAGACATAAGTTTTAGTATCATTATATCTTGATTTTAATCTTCATAAGGTGACAAATCTGGTTCAAAACTGTTCTGTTCAGGGAATTAAGTTTAGTATAGATTCTTCTAGTGATCCATTTTATTCCCATCTGTAACCAGTTATACAAACACGACAAACAAATTCTGAAAATTAGTCTCTTGAAAATTGCATTAGGCCACATCTAGTTTTGTGTGTGTGTATTTAATTACGATATAACGCCCCACCCCCACACACACACACATACACCCGTTTTCTTTACTATATGCCACCCTACTTCTCTCACACCTCTTACGGGTTGTGACATCCGGCCCCTTACCCCTTTTTTGACATGTGATGTGACCGTCTGAACAAACTCCAGATTGGATGACACATATTCAACATTAATAATTAGGTTAACCTTTAAACCCTTGATAGAAGATCTAAAGTTATTTAGAATATTATTTTGAATTTGATCATGTGACCATTTCAGTTTTGAATCGGATGTTTTTCTTTTTGTTTTCTTTCTTCTTTCTTCAATAGGAGCAACTGAAGGCTATACTTATTTTCTTGGCCTGATGAGATCGTGGTTTTAATGGCTACTGATCAGCACATTGCCATAGCAGTGTCGCCTTTGTATAAATAAAAATATTAATATATATATATATATATATTTATGCAAACATTGTTAAAAATAACAGAATTCGTTCGTTTAATTATACTTTTTTTATTTTTTCAATTTTTCTGATGGTCTTTTTTGTATTACAGGGTGACCCCCAAAAAACGGGCCCCCGTGTACACTTTATGCGATATCTCTTTTATTTATTCACCGATTGCCCTTATTTTACAGGACATGGCAGAATCAATGACCGTGAGTACACCAAGATCTCAGTGGGAGCTGGGACAAAGAATACACTATGTTAGATTTTACTACAAGACAGGCTCGTTTAAGAAAACCCAGGACAGTTTCATGCATCAGTTCGAATGTGAAAAGGCTCCATCCAAAAGCAGAATTCAGAACTGGGTGGACCACTTCGAGAAGTATGGGACCGTGGAGAACCTCAACACTGCCAGTGAGAACCGTCCAAGCCACTCAAGACGTCCCAAGAAGTGGACAGCTGAGCTGGTCGAAAGTGTGAGAGAGTCTCTCCAGGAGAGTCCGAAACGCTCTGTGCGTAAGCGAAGTCAGTCCCTCTGTATCTCCAGTGAGACTTGCAGGAGAGTGCTGGTGAACGATATCAGGGCTTACCCATACAGAATACAGACGCTGCAGACCCTTACAGCCTCAGACAAGAAGCAGAGGAGCGCTATGGCAGTCAAGATGCTCGATAAGATCGAGGAGACACCAGGTTTCCTTAACCTCCTTTGGACATCAGATGAAGCCCACTTCGATCTTGATGGAAAGGCGAACTCCAAGACAAATGTCTTCTGGGGGTCCCCCAAACCCAATGAAGTAGCCACCAAGCCCCTGCACTTTCCTAAGTGCACGGTATGGGCTGCAATCTCGGTCAGAGGCATTATCGGACCAATCTTCATCGAAGAATCTGGCGCAGCAGTGACAGTCACCAAGGAGCGGTATGTGGAGGTCCTCAAAACCTTCAAGAGTGAGCTCCAGACCCTCTACCCATCGCTCATGAGCAAGTTTTGGTTCCAGCAAGACAGAGCAAGTTCTCACACCTCAAACCTGTCCCGAGATTGGCTGAAAGAGAACTTTGGAGGCCAAGTGATCAGTCTCAAGACTAATTTTGAGTAGCCACCCCATAGCCCGGACCTAAAACCCCCAGATTTTTTCTTTTGGGGCTATCTTAAGGACAGAGTGTACGCAGGGAAACCCAGAACCATCAGGGAACTCAAGGAAGCCATCAGGGAGGAGATGAGAGCCATTCCCAATTCAGTCTGTAAAAACGTCATGGACAACTTCGTTCTGCGCCTCAAGAAATGCACGAAGCTAAATGGAGGCCATCTAGAACACATGCTGTAGAACGGAGAAAAAAAGGTCAAAGACCCTAGTGTTTTGATGTGATGTTTTGAATATAATAAACTAGTTATGACCAAAAATTCATTTCATTTGGACGAAACACTAAGAAACAGGGCCTAATTAGAGTTGGGGCCCGTTTTTTTGGGGTCACCCTATATAATCAAAAAAATTAATAAATGTTCCATGGGTTGCACGAACGTTTTCGATTCTTCGTCGAATCATACTCAGGTGTCAAAAGCAAATGAACAAAAAAGCTGGAGAAAGAATAGAATTTTTAAAAAGACGGCTGAGAAATGTGCAGAGAATGCTTTTCGCATTGTTCCAGGAAAGTCGTTGACGATTTTAAATTCAGCAACGCTGGATGGCATCGCAGAACCAAATTGCATTACGTTAAGCATTTTAAAATGTTACCACTGATTTCATATGTGATGTTGTTAATTTTAGGTTGTTGCGTTTTTATGTAGATAGCTTTGAGTATTTTTAATTTTTTTAAATTGGTTTCGGAATGTATAATTTTAGTGTTATTAACTAGAATTTGTCTTAAATCAGTTATGTTTTTGTAGATGTTGGTAAATTGAGCTAGAGTTTACAAGATGCATGGTGATGCGGTGGGATAGGGTAGTGCTTGTAAAACCAATGTAGCTATTAGCTTTATTATATATATTTATATACATTATATAGATTTTATATATATATTTTATCTATACATGCTTGCTTCAGTGAGCTGTAAACTTCCAGTAGTTTTGATTGAAAATTCCTCGTTAAACTTGCATTGCAGCATATGCTATATTAGATACAAATTAAGAGCTAGATACTTGTAAGTATGTGGTGCCGTGATTGGCCACTAATTTATATGTGCTACATTCGAATTGCAATCGTCGGAATGAGAAGTGTGTATGGGCCAACAAATTTTACCACTAAAAAAACATTTTCATACTTATTTGTTTTAGGAATCAGGACGAAATGGAAAAACTAAAAAAAAGAAACAACCCGAAACTTACCAATACTTTGGAATTTGTGGCTTCAATGGCTGCATCACAGTACTGACCATTTTTCCAGAAAAAGGCCAGATTTGACATAAGCATACAACTGTACTCAGATAAAACGGATAAAAATTTGGGTCTCACAGAAAGGAAATTATCACCGATTGCCGCCAAATTTGATGACAAGTTTCTGCTGGGCGATGAACAAAATGAATCGGATGCAGATGCAGCAGAAATCTGACTGGAAAAAGAAAAGAACACAGAAGTGATGAAATGATGAAGTGATGCAATGATGAAGTGATGAAAAGAAAACAGAAGTGATGAAATGATGAAGTGATGAAGTGATGAAGTGATGAAATGCTGAAGTGATGAAATGATGAAGTGATGAAATGATGAAGTGATGAAATGATGAAGTGATGAAATGATGAAATGATGAAGTGATGCAATGATGAAATGATGAAGTGATGAAATGATGAAGTGATGAAATGATGAAGTGATGAAATGATGAAGTGATGAAATGATGAAATGATGAAGTGATGAAATGATAGAGTGATGAAGTGATGAAATGATGAAATGATGAAGTGATGAAATGATGAAGTGATGAAGTGATGAAGTGATGAAATGATGAAGTGATGAAGTGATGAAATGATGAAGTGA
Source organism: Sepiola atlantica (assembly GCA_963556195.1). Taxonomy (NCBI): domain Eukaryota; kingdom Metazoa; phylum Mollusca; class Cephalopoda; order Sepiida; family Sepiolidae; genus Sepiola; species Sepiola atlantica. The sequence continues at coordinate 15,813,567 of OY744529.1, read as the reverse complement.
TGAAATGATGAAGTGATGAAATGATGAAATGATGAAGTGATGAAATGATGAAGTGATGAAATGATGAAATGATGAAGTGATGAAATGATGAAATGATGAAGTGATGAAATGATGAAGTGATGAAATGATGAAGTGATGAAATGATGAAATGATGAAATGATGAAGTGATGAAATGATGAAGTGATGAAGTGATGAAATGATGAAATGATGAAGTGATGAAATGATGAAGTGATGAAATGATGAAATGATGAAGTGATGAAATGATGAAATGATGAAGTGATGAAATGATGAAGTGATGAAATGATGAAATGATGAAGTGATGAAATGATGAAATGATGAAATGATGAAATGATGAAATGATGAAGTGATGAAATGATGAAGTGATGAAATGATGAAATGATGAAGTGATGAAATGATGAAATGATGAAGTGATGAAGTGATGAAGTGATGAAATGATGAAGTGACAGGATCTTTGATACGACAGGATCTCGTGTGTGATAATTACTGTTCTTTTATATGACAGGAACGCATGAGAAAATTAACGTTTTTCCTTGAGATTTCAATCACATCAAAGAACTTTCCTTTCTCTCTTTACCAAAATTCAACGAAACTTCCATGAACAAAGTTTCTTTCCTAGAACATCCTATCTGTAGAACAAGATACCAAGAGTCTACTTCCCAACCGACTACAGCATGGTCGTCTTTAAGTCTAATGTGAACAAGTACTTGTTGAACCGTCCTCTTGGATAATCAATTTCTCTTAAGTAATCTTCTGCCCATCCTACCCACTGTTTCCGGTTCTCTCGTGGAGCTGATCATTGTCCAACTGATGATCTCTTTAACCCCTATCCTCGAGTGACCTCCGGGCCTTGATAAGAGGTGACTTATTGGTAAAAAAACAGTTTTGAAGCACAAATGAACCATTCAAGTCAAAAATTACTTTTTCTTTTTCGCATTTCAAAGTATCATGATAGAAAATCAAGTCAGACATTTTTTTAAATTTATCAAAATTTGAAAGTAATTTCATGCCTGAATTTAAGTTTAAAAGCAAAAGTTAAGTATTATGTTCACTTGAGCGCCTAACACCAAAGGAAAACATTCATTTGCTTATGTGCTCCCGTCGTATAAAAGAACCACATAATAAGTATCTCCATAGCATTTAAATTTTTTTGAAAGGAATAAGGACATAAATGTATCATGATCAAGGTGATACTTATAATAGACCTTGCAGTAATGCAACTCCAGTACAACATCCACCCCCAACCCTTCCTCACTGTAGTGGAGGCGATGACAACATGGTAGTATCAGAGCTATGCCGTCTGGAATTCTGGTTGCTGGCAGGGCCACCCATGGTGGACAGGTTTGGCACCAAGTAGTATTAGGGCTGCAATCTGGCTAACAGGGTTCTAGAGAAAATCCAAGAGTGGTCGGTATCAAGATCCATCATCCTCTCTGCCTCTGCATGTGGCAAGTAAAGATGTGTCAGACACAGAACCACAGATCAATGGAGTGAGAGTGATAACATCAGAGTGGCAGTATACATTGTTGAATCGTGAAATAGCATGTTGTATCAAAAACGCAGGAGAGTAAAAAAGTATGGTGAAATTTCAGATTGAGTCCTGATAAAAATTTGGCACACTGAAATATATAAAAGGCAAACAACTCACCTAGGGGAAGGTGACAAACTTCAGAGAAAAAAAGAAAAAGATTCCTCCCCCCCAAGAAAAATAATCACATTCGAAAAAACCTCGAATCAGATCCCCCAACGATAGCCTCAAATCTGATATATATATATATATTTTTCGCTCTTCTGGCTAGATGTGATGGGAGTCAGTCTTATTTTGCTCAATTCGGATTTAACGGGTTTTCTAATTAAACAACGAATTTGGATTTGACTTGGGTTACACATGTCGGGATTTCGGAACTTTGATTGGACTTTTTGTATTATTTTGATTGATTTATTTATCATTAACATTGAATATGGACACATTTCGCGACTGGATAACTTTGCCGGCCCCTTCAATTTCACGTATTTGGACTGCTGTTTGTATCTTGGAGTAATGTCCTTCTTGATTATGCTTCTCAACTTGTATGACCTGGATGGACTGTATGGATTCAACAAAAGTATGTTTTTGGATTGATATGTTTGATGTTATGTATTTTTATATATTTGTGTATATAATTTTATATATTTTCAAAGCGTAATTTTATTGCCTGTAGTAGTATAACTGCGGTAATGGTCCTCTAAAGAGAAGAATTATCTTTGAAAACTCATGAGCTAAGGACTTAAGGATGCTTTGCATGAACTTTGAATTCTAATAAAATTTGATTGACACCTTATTTTATTACTTCATTTTATATTATAATATTAATGCTCTATCCAGTATATTGAGCTTCAGTTTTTTATCCGGATGTTTCACTAATTATAAGATATTAGTTGACGCTTATATCTTTTGTTGGATTGCTTCATATATATATATATATATATATATATATATATAGTAACTAGAAGAATACCCGTCCCAGAACGGGTAAAATTAATTCTCGGATAGAACAGTTTGCACCACTTTTATGTCCTCTTATGAAGATTAAAATCAATATAACGCTATATCTAGAATCCTTATTCCAACTTTGATCAAAATCCATTACATGATTTTGATTCTAGAAAATGTCTAAAATTTAAGTCTTAAAGGGATCTTAAGAAATTGAAATTCCGGGAATCTTGCTTAACTGGTGTCTACTAGCTATGGATCAAATTTGAAATATTTAAATTTTAAAATGGGAGGTTGTGTCCATATTAAAACCACTTGAAGATACTCCACTGAAACTGAAATTTGAGAAATATTTATTAATTGATGTCTATTGTAAAAAAATTTAAAAAATCGGAGGTATTTCAATTTTTATGAAGGGCTATCCCCCCCCCCCTTATCTCCCTTTAAATAAAACTAAGTGACTGTATTCCGAAATTCATAATGATCGGTTAATTAGTTTAGGAGTGAATCCTATACATAGAAATATATAAACATATACACATACCTAACTTTATATATAGAGAGATAAGTAGTAACAACAAGAATAAGAATAGGTTCAAAATTTTTACTAGAATTGTTGATATGAACCTGTGGCACCAGGGATAAAGTGCTTAGTAATAATCAGTTCTAAATGACAGTATTGTGGAGGTTGGAGGTTCAGTACAGGCGATACTAAGAATATAATTAAGAATTATCCGATCATGGCTGACGGAATGAGAATAATGTACCCCTGTGGATTAAATAAGGAATTCAATTCAAAATTCCATACAGATTCCTGAGTTCGACAAAATGCACCTGAAGAAGGTCGGAGGTTACATCGGCCAAAACGTTGTGAGAATAACACCCAAACTGGGAAAAGCAGTTCGAATAATCCAAAGGCATACACCTGTACAGGTGACAAAAAGATTAGCAAATATTATCCCCATTTTATATTTCTCTCGGATTAATTATATTTTTCTTTAAGTATTTTCACACTTGTTGACATACAATTTTTTTTAAATGTTGAACTTTCTTTTGGATTAGATTATGCTTTGAATCCAGATGGTTACAGATGGGAATAAAATGGATCACTAGAAGAATCTATACTAAACTTAATTCCCTGAACAGAACAGTTTTAAACCAGATTTGTCACGATTTGTCATGAAGATTAAAATCAAGATATAATGATACTAAAACTTATGTCTAGTATCCTTATTCCAATTTTGATCAAAATCCATTACATGATTTTGATTCTAGAAAATGTCTCAAATTTAAGGCTTAAGTTTAAGGGGTCTTAAGAAGAAATTGAAATTCAGAGAATTTTACTTAATTGGTGTCTAATAACTATGGATCAAATTCAATGCAATGGGAGGTCGTGCCACTTGAAAACTCTTTAGAATACTCTAAAGAAACTCAAATTTTGGGAATATTTATTAATTGATGTCTAATACCTTTTGTTCACATTTCATAAAAATCTGAGGCATCTGAATTTTCACAAAGGATTTCTACCATCATTTTACCTCCTTTACATAAAACTAAACTAAACTAAATATAGCCATGTTACTCACCATTATGCCTAGCAATTGTGTTGGTTAAACTTTCCACCAGATAAAAAAATTTCCGGTGATCCTCGGACATGACCACAAACCTCACAATCGGGATTTTCAATGCAATAGCGCACACAGTTCTGCTCTATGGAGCAGAGCCGTGGAGAACAACTTCATGAACACCCGGATATTCCTTAGAAATTCGATGACCAATTACGAGCAAAAACAGGAAACAGCAGCAAAGAACAGCTCGGCAACCAACAGAGGAAGAAATCCTACAAAGATGTTGGAGATGCCAGATGGAAACTTCCGAAGAGTATTCACCAAAATCTTCCCTCTTTTAGAATACACAAGGAAAAAGAAAGAGAGACAGACCAGGAAACATCTGTTATTGTCGACTGGATACAGGCATGAAAAGAATTGGTCGTATATGGGGACAGTTGGAAAAGCATGCCAAGGGCTGGGATTCTTGGAAAATCTTGGTTCAAACCTATGCCCAAAAGTTGAATGACAAAACAGGAATGATGACAATGATGCTTTTAATCAATTAGTTCTACAGTCTATATACTTTTGGCCAAGATCAAAGTGTAGTATCTGTTCCGATGGATACTGCACCCCATAGACTGGTATCGTCTTGGCCTTCGGGGCTTGATTCCGCCGGTCTATGGGTTTGTCCTGTGCAGTTCTAGGAGGTCTACCCTCCCAGGCTTTGCCTCCCCTCTTTGGGGAGGAGTAAGTTTATTGCTTACTGCCTGAGGCGTTCCTACCGGGGAATGCCGAGGGGCTGCCCAGGCAATTTTTAATGGCCAGAGTGCTCACCTTCTCGGGCGCTGGCTTTTCAAGTCCCACTTTCCCGACCCGACCTTGGATCACATCTTACCTTGTGGGAGTAAGATAAAACTGGCCTTGTGCCTAACCTCCTGGAGAGGAGGTAAATAAATACAGTCTATATACTGTAAGAAAGAGGATATGGTATCATCTATCTTATATTCAACTCACAAAATGAAATAAAGAAACCTTTTTACAACAACAACGAAAGGGGTTTATTCAGATAAAAGGTTACCTATACCGTTTATTATAAGTGGAAGAAAATTTGACAGAATCCAAGAGAAGAAGAGAAAAATAAGTTCTTAGGGTTCAGCAAATATCTTCAGGTGAAGATAGTAGGTGCTGCGAGCGTCCAGTGGTCAAAAAGGCCGGAGAGAGAGAGAGAGAGAGAGAACGTGTTTCCTTGTTGTTTGCCGGAGTCTATCTAAGGCGATCCTTCTTGGCTGGTGCCAGGGTATCGTCTGCTCATCGTCTGCAATATCCTAAAGAAGTTCAAGTAGTTCCTTAGGGAACTAATGATATCAATGTGCCCTGTGAGCTGATTGGGCAAACCAGCTCACAGGGACACCCTATTTATCTACGTCCCACAAAGTAGAATGTGACACAAGGTCGGAAAGTGGGAATTTGCACTCTAGAGGAAGAGTACCGAGGGTTCCTTAAAAAATTGCCTGGGCAGGGCGCCTCAGACAGTAAGCAATAAACTTACTCCTCCCCAAAGAGGGGAGGCAAAGCCTGGGAGGGTGGACTTCCCAGAACTGCACAGGACAGCCCCATAGACCGGCGTAAATCAAGCCCCGAAGGCCAAGACAATACCAGTCTATGGGGTGCAGTATCCATCGGAATAGATACCACACTTTGATCTTGACCAAAAGACCGAGCGGGGACACTGATACGCATTACAAAGTAAATCTAATTTATGACTGCTACAATAAAACTCTGTGGACGTTGCTCGTTTGTTATCTTATGCATTTGACATCACAAAGAAAATGGCGGCTTCCACTTAAACAGAGTGAGGAAGACATCAGGAAGATACCCTTTATGACATCATAAATACTGAAGCAACAAAAGGATGCCCAAAGATGCAGGCCTGCTTTCGTAATTTCCAAAGAAGTGTGGTTAATAAATCTTTTGGAGCCTGCATCAATTTTTTGACTGGCAAATCTGCTTACCTGACACATTTAGAAAGTGGAGGGGTCTTATAAAAACCTGGGGCCCATTTCTTTTTTTTTTTTTTTCATTGTAAATATTTGAATTTATTTTATATATAAAATTTTAGTACCCCAACTTTCCACTTTATATTATATATATATATATGGGTTTTAAGTAGGGTAATCATTGTACGATTGTGTTTTAGTGAATGGAGTATGAATATTTAGCATGATTGTAATGTTATTGTGAATGATGGTCATAAATGCGATTAGCTAAGTTAGATAGTCAGCTAGAGTGTAGGGAGGGGGACCTTTTGTTCTTTTTGTCGAACGAAACAGACATTAGAATTCAAAATATGTGGTGCGTTTATGAAGTGGAATGAATGTGTTTTGTTTTTTATTAATATCGATGTTATATACAAAGTTTGTTGGGAATGTAGTGTAAAATATTTAACCTGGATCTAAATTTAAGTATTAGTTTGCTGATTAAAGGAGATAAATGTATTTTATGTACATAAATATTGAGAACACACACGACTCATGATCTTTTGGGTCACGGATCGTCTATGTAGACAGTGACTGCATATATATATATATATTAGACGTATTGTCTAGTCTCCGGAAGGTTAAGTATCATCTAATAATGATACTAATTTGTGGTGAATAAAGTTATTTTATGCTAACAGTTATTCTTATGTTCTTTCTTTGTACATTTGTATTTATGGAAATAAGTCAATAATTATTCAAGTTTCTAATTAATGAATTACTCGATAGTCACTTGCTAAAAATGACCTATAAATTGTTATTCAGTAGTAATTTGGGTTTGCAGATGCTGATCCCTAGTCAGGGATCCTAGTTGCATGTCTGCCAGGCCTGTTATAGGTTTCTTCTTGGTTATGATAAAAACAAAGAGAACCAGTGAAGTGAACAAAAACAAAATATTTCTAGATGTTTGCTTTGACTTACATTTGGCAATCCCTAACCAGGCTTTTTTCTCTTTCATTCACAATAACAATTTTTGTCCATTTCTGCTCGGTACAGTAAGGGGGAGAAATGAAAAGAAAAGAGGAAAGAATAAGCAGAATGAACAGAGAAAGAAAGAGAGTAGCTTATACAAGCTAGGATTTTTTTGCACATTTGCTCGTCTCGCATGCCTATTTACTAATACCAGGGCTTTACCCGCTCTACTTTTTTTTGGGGGGAAAAAAAAAAAAAAGAGTCGCTCCTTTCCCTGGCCCATCTCCACCTTAAAATAACCTGTTGAAAAATTTAACACATTTCTAACATTATCTTAAAACTAAGTCCCTATTTACTTTCCTCCCGATTGCTGGATAAATATGAGCCTTCCGCTCCTTAGCTGCAGCAAAAAGGAGCATGCTTGGTAAAATTGAAACGGTGCACTTGATGGCGGCTGATGGTGGCTTTTCTGAATTCATAACAGTAATCTGCCATCAAGTAGACTGTTTATCTTTTACTAAACTGTCACGTTTTTTTTGAAAACAAATAAAAGTCACATAAAATATTTTTCAGGTAAAATTTTATAATCAAAATTTATTAAAATTTTCTGGTAGTATTTTTTTAATGAAAATTAAATATGAAGTAAAAATTGAATTTTTACTGAAATAATCAAATAATTTGAAAAAAAAATCGATCATATTTAAAATTTAATTTTTCTTAAAAACCGTCTAAATTAAATTTAAAACGTTATTAAATTTTTATTTCATGGAAATCATTCCAGACACGGCATGAAGCCACTTGATGAAAGGAGCTAAAAAAAACAAAAAACTTCAATGTCAAAAACTAGCCATCGATAAGCGTTAGATGACTAGATTCCGACCCAGAAAACAGCACGTCTACCCAGTTTGTCAGAAACATCGCTCATGGAATGTGAAGACTAAAGAACAAAATAAGGGAAGCAAGAGTTATGAGGCTGCCAAAAGTAAACCCAATTTTGGTAAGAGATGGCGGCTTACGGTTATGAATTTGGAATAGCCGAAGCAATCCTGTAGTAATGTGTTCCACTGATGGGAAGTTCTTGGAAAGAAACTGTTCATAGAAATTTCATTTAATGTTAGCCACACAAAGGAAGAAATTACAATTGTGTGTAGATAGACGAGTCCTTGCTGTAAATGTCTTACAAGGAGGAATCAAAGATTGGAACTCAGGCGAGCAACTTCCATAGAAATAACAATAGAGCAGAGAAAGACTAGCAACATCTCTTCTGTTAGGAAAGGGGTTGTAGAGAACAGAAAAGATAAGCCCCCACTAGATTGCAAAGTCGATTTTGAAGTCTGTCAAGGCAAGAAATAATGGCTACAAGACTTGCTGAGAATATAATTGGCGACAGACTAATGTCCTGTCACGGGTTGGCTCAGATCATCCATTCTGTTTAATGTGTAGCAGTTACATGAGCAAACTATTTTCTATTGATCTACGTAACCAGCAGTGAGATTGTAATTCAGCTTGGCGATTATGTAATCATCGCCTCTTCACCACTTGGGTGAATAACACTCCTACGTGTAACGAGATTCATACGCGATGGATCGTTTTGATAGCAAAGTCGATTTTGTACTCCATCAAGCTAAGAAAGAGAGCTCAGAGTGGCACCGCCCCAGATATGGCAGAAGTACTCTATCTTAGGACGTATCTGACTTGCATATATGTAGTGGATTGCATCAGGAGTCGGGTACATTCTAGAGTGGTAGAATTATCCAAAATATGAACAATTAACATACATGAAGTCTTTAAAAGATACTCCACTGACACGAAAATAAATCATTAAAAAAGACAAAAGCAAGTCTCATTAATTTATTGATCACATCTTATGGGTTGTAATCTTAAAAAACAAATTTAAATTAAAAAAAAAATCTCGAAGAAAGAAAGATAAATATAAACAAAAAATGTCTACTTACTCGATAACAGGAGACCATTTTTCTTCATATAATTCACTTTGTATAAAGGGTGCCATTATCTACGAAAAACAATTTAAACATGAGGTAAAATATAACATTTATTTTAATGTGATTATTTTTTTTATTCTTCTTTTAAAACAGTGTTTTCAGTTCTTATTTATTAGCATGTCCACCACTGATAATGAATAGAGTATTTATTTACCTCCTCTCCAGGAGGTTAGGCACAAGGCCAGTTTTTATCCTACTCCCACAAGTAAGATGTGACCCAAGGTCGGGTCGGGAAAGTGGAGTTTGAAAAGCCAGCGCCCGAGAGGTGAGCACTCTGGCCATTTAAAAATTGCCTGGGCAGCCCCGTCGGCATTCCCCAGTAGGGGCGTCTCAGACAGTAAGCAATAAACTTACTTCTCCCCAAAGAGGGGAGGCAAAGCCTGGGAGGGTGGACCTCCTAGAACTGCACAGGACAGACCCATTGACCGGCGTAAGTCAAGCCCCGAAGGACAAGACAATACCAGTATGGGGTGCAGTATCTATCGGAACAGATACTACACTTTGATCTTAGCCAAAAGGCCAAGAACATATATGATAATGAATAGAGTACCTAAAATAGAATCTCTATAGTAAAAAAAAATAGAAGAAAACTTTGCCCGTCATCGTCATATTCGGTTTAACGTCCGTTTTACATACTGGCATGTGTTGGACGGCTTTAAGACATTAACTTCCAAATTAACCTATCTCTTGCCAGGTTTTCATTTATCCTTCTTTCTCTTAAATCGATTTTTATCACTTCTTCTCATGTTTTGCTTGACGTTCCCCTGTGAACTGGACCTGCTACCTTAACTGTCCATGAAAATAAAAACTAATCTATCTAATGTTAAATCTGAAATAATCTCATTTTGTTCACACAAAAGAAAGTATAAATGTGACAAATTTAAAGTAAATAGAAGTTAATTCCAACTTATATAATAAAAAAAACTAACTAAATCAAGTACAACTCCCTTGAAAGTGCTTGAGGAAGAACGTTTATTTATTTTTAACACCGTTCGAGCTATTTTGCTTTTTGTTTTTTTACAAAAGAAAACTGAATAATGTGCTACCTAATTGGTAAAGGAGGGAGATTGTTAATGTCAGATTGTTGGATAATGGCCCTGTGAGGCCGGACGCATTTTGAAGTGGACGTATGTGTGAGAAATCGTTTGGTTTGGCTTGCGCGATTTAGTGCGGGTGAACCCGTACAACCGAGTGCAAAATAATGATGTTCTCACCGTCGGAGCTCACAGGCGTTGACAAGGCCACCACATTGACGAGACCTCAGGTCAAGGTGCACCTGCACATAGGGGTTCTGTGACGTCACAGGCTTTTGTGTGGGAAACGGAGTTTTGTCAGTCTGGGTTTTGGAAGCAAGCCGAACAGACGATTTCTCTATGTAGTCTTCAAATGATTAGGGAAATTAAATTCCCTAAGAGAATACAGGCATGAGATTCCTTCTTCCCCCCCCCCCATCGAATAGCTAAGGACTTAAGCTAGGAATTAACTACGATAAAGTAGGAATTTGGTCTCTCTCTTAACGTTGGTGAAACATCTCCAAGATCGACGGTAGACTGACACCTGAAATAAACCAATCAAAGTTTAAAAGATTGTTTGCCTCGTGAATCGTGGTATGAAGGTTTTTGTTATAGACACAGCGGACGGTGATGTTGACGGCAGTACAGAAACGAAGAAAGAATCTCGACATCGAGACGCGACGAGGAAAAAGAAAAGGTACGAGAAATTAAAGGGTATGCAACAAGATGACATATCATCATCATCATTACCATATTCGATTTAACGTCATTTTTACATGCTGGCATATGTTGGACGGCTTTAAGAAATTGACTTCCAAACTAATCTATCTCTGGGCAGGTCTTTAATTATCCCTCTTTCTATCCATCCTTATTACTTCATCCCATGTTTTCTTGGCCTTCCACTGTGGACTGAACCTGCTATCTCAATTGTTCTACATATACTAACCCAAGAACTCTTATCCATTCTTTTAACGTGACCATACCATTAAAGTCTACTCTTCTGCACACATCTCTCCATGCAACACATGTCTTCAACCCTCACTGACCAGGTTTCACTTTTATACATCATCACACTTCGTACACATGCCTGATAGACTCTTCCATTGATCAACAGTGGTAATGCTCTGCTGGTTAGTAAAGGCAGAAGTTTGCTGAACTTACTCCATCCACTCCTAACTCTTGCAATCACATTAGCACCTGCTCCACCCTGTGCTCCAATGGTATGAAAAATTCTCGATAACCTCAATAGCTTCGCCATCCAAATATACTTTGTCCACATCTGAGTTTTCATCCATCTCCATTGTCTTAAACTTCTTGCATATAAACTGGTTATTTTCTCTCGAACTACAGTAATTCTACTGCACTTCTTGTGTACCCAATGCTTACAAGTATCACAAAAAATTGAATTGCATCCGACTCCCTTTCCACAAAACTGAGCAGGGGAACTTTCCTCTTTTTAAGAGCTTTCCAACACTGCAACCACTGATCATCACTTTGATCTTGGTAGCATTCACTCTTAGACCTTTACTTTCCATAGCATTCTTCAGTCTTTAACTTAACAATTAGATCTTCCATTGTTTCACAGACAAGTACTAAATAATCAGCATACAGCATCTCTTCTGGACAATCCATGCGAAACTCTCTGGACAATGTTTCTAAGGCACAAATGAAAAGCAATGGATTTAGACAGAACTCTTTGGACAATGCTTCTAAGGCACAAATGAAAAGCAATGGATTTAGACAGAACTCTTTGGACAATGCTTCTAAGGCACAAATGAAAAGCAATAGATTTAGACAGAACTTTTTGGACAATGCTTCTAAGGCACAAATGAAAAGCAATGGATTTAGACAGAACTCTTTGGACAATGCTTCTAAGGCACAAATGAAAAGCAATGGATTTAGACAGAACTTTTTGGACAATGCTTCTAAGGCACAAATGAAAAGCAATGGATTTAGACAGAACTCTTTGGACAATGCTTCTAAGGCACAAATGAAAAGCAATGGATTTAGACAGAACTTTTTGGACAATGCTTCTAAGGCACAAATGAAAAGCAATGGATTTAGACAAAACTCTTTGGACAATGCTTCTAAGGCACAAATGAAAAGCAATGGATTTAGACAGAACTTTTTGGACAATGCTTCTAAGGCACAAATGAAAAGCAATGGATTTAGACAGAACTCTTTTGACAATGCTTCTAAGGCACAAATGAAAAGCAATGGATTTAGACAGAACTCTTTGGACAATGCTTCTAAGGCACAAATAAAAAGCAATGGATTTAGACAAAACTCTTTGGACAATGCTTCTAAGGCACAAATGAAAAGCAATGGATTTAGACAGAACTTTTTGGACAATGCTTCTAAGGCACAAATGAAAAGCAATGGATTTAGACAAAACTCTTTGGACAATGCTTCTAAGGCACAAATGAAAAGCAATGGATTTAGACAGAACTCTTTGGACAATGCTTCTAAGGCACAAATGAAAAGCAATGGATTTAGACAGAACTCTTTGGACAATGCTTCTAAGGCACAAATGAAAAGCAATGAATTTAGACAAAACTCTTTGGACAATGCTTCTAAGGCACAAATGAAAAGCAATGGATTTAGACAGAACTCTTTGGACAATGCTTCTAAGGCACAAATGAAAAGCAATGGATTTAGACAAAACTCTTTGGACAATGCTTCTAAGGCACAAATGAAAAGCAATGGATTTAGACAAAACTCTTTGGACAATGCTTCTAAGGCACAAATGAAAAGCAATGGATTTAGACAGAACTCTTTGGACAATGCTTCTAAGGCACAAATGAAAAGCAATGGATTTAGACAGAACTCTTTGGACAATGCTTCTAAGGCACAAATGAAAAGCAATGGATTTAGACAGAACTCTTTGGACAATGCTTCTAAGGCACAAATGAAAAGCAATGGATTTAGACAGAACTCTTTGGACAATGCTTCTAAGGCACAAATGAAAAGCAATGGATTTAGACAGAACTTTTTGGACAATGCTTCTAAGGCACAAATGAAAAGCAATGGATTTAGACAAAACTCTTTGGACAATGCTTCTAAGGCACAAATGAAAAGCAATGGATTTAGACAGAACTTTTTGGACAATGCTTCTAAGGCACAAATGAAAAGCAATGGATTTAGACAGAACTTATTGGACAATGCTTCTAAGGCACAAATGAAAAGCAATGGATTTAGACAGAACTCTTTGGACAATGCTTCTAAGGCACAAATGAAAAGCAATGGATTTAGACAGAACTCTTTGGACAATGCTTCTAAGGCACAAATGAAAAGCAATGGATTTAGACAGAACTCTTTGGACAATGCTTCTAAGGCACAAATGAAAAGCAATGGATTTAGACAGAACTCTTTGGACAATGCTTCTAAGGCACAAATGAAAAGCAATGGATTTAGACAGAACTCTTTGGACAATGCTTCTAAGGCACAAATGAAAAGCAATGGATTTAGACAGAACTCTTTGGACAATGCTTCTAAGACACAAATGAAAAGCAATGGATTTAGACAGAACTCTTTGGACAATGCTTCTAAGGCACAAATGAAAAGCAATGGATTTAGACAGAACTCTTTGGACAATGGTTCTAAGGCACAAATGATAAGCAATGGATTTAGGCAAAACTCTTTGGACAATGCTTCTAAGGCACAAATGAAAAGCAATGGATTTAGACAGAACTTTTTGGACAATGCTTCTAAGGCACAAATGAAAAGCAATGGATTTAGACAGAACTCTTTGGACAATGCTTCTAAGGCACAAATGAAAAGCAATGGATTTAGACAGAACTCTTTGGACAATGCTTCTAAGGCACAAATGAAAAGCAATGGATTTAGACAAAACTCTTTGGACAATGCTTCTAAGGCACAAATGAAAAGCAATGGATTTAGACAAAACTCTTTGGACAATGCTTCTAAGGCACAAATGAAAAGCAATGGATTTAGACAGAACTTTTTGGACAATGCTTCTAAGGCACAAATGAAAAGCAATGGATTTAGACAGAACTCTTTGGACAATGCTTCTAAGGCACAAATGAAAAGCAATGGATTTAGACAGAACTTTTTGGACAATGCTTCTAAGGCACAAATGAAAAGCAATGGATTTAGACAGAACTCTTTGGACAATGCTTCTAAGGCACAAATGAAAAGCAATGGATTTAGACAGAACTCTTTGGACAATGCTTCTAAGGCACAAATGAAAAGCAATAGATTTAGACAGAACTCTTTGGACAATGCTTCTAAGGCACAAATGAAAAGCAATGGATTTAGACAAAACTCTTTGGACAATGCTTCTAAGGCACAAATGAAAAGCAATGGATTTAGACAACTTTTTGGACAATGCTTCTAAGGCACAAATAAAAAGCAATAGATTTAGACAGAACTCTTTGGACAATGCTTCTAAAGCACAAATGAAAAGCAATGGATTTAGACAGAACTCTTTGGACAATGGTTCTAAGGCACAAATGAAAAGCAATGGATTTAGACAGAACTCTTTGGACAATGCTTCTAAGGCACAAATGAAAAGCAATGGATTTAGACAAAACTCTTTGGACAATGCTTCTAAGGCACAAATGAAAAGCAATGGATTTAGACAGAACTCTTTGGACAATGCTTCTAAGGCACAAATGAAAAGCAATGGATTTAAACAGAACTCTTTGGACAATGCTTCTAAGGCACAAATGAAAAGCAATGGATTTAGACAAAACTCTTTGGACAATGCTTCTAAGGCACAAATGAAAAGCAATGGATTTAGGCAAAACTCTTTGGACAATGCTTCTAAGGCACAAATGAAAAGCAATGGATTTAGACAAAACTCTTTGGACAATGCTTCTAAGGCACAAATGAAAAGCAATGGATTTAGACAGAACTCTTTGGACAATGCTTCTAAGGCACAAATGAAAAGCAATGGATTTAGACAGAACTCTTTGGACAATGCTTCTAAGGCACAAATGAAAAGCAATGGATTTAGACAGAACTCTTTGGACAATGCTTCTAAGGCACAAATGAAAAGCAATGGATTTAGACAAAACTCTTTGGACAATGCTTCTAAGGCACAAATAAAAAGCAATGGATTTAGACAAAACTCTTTGGACAATGCTTCTAAGGCACAAATGAAAAGCAATGGATTTAGACAGAACTTTTTGGACAATGCTTCTAAGGCACAAATGAAAAGCAATGGATTTAGACAGAACTCTTTGGACAATGCTTCTAAGGCACAAATGAAAAGCAATGGATTTAGACAGAACTTTTTGGACAATGCTTCTAAGGCACAAATGAAAAGCAATGGATTTAGACAAAACTCTTTGGACAATGCTTCTAAGGCACAAATGAAAAGCAATGGATTTAGACAGAACTCTTTGGACAATGCTTCTAAGGCACAAATGAAAAGCAATGGATTTAGACAGAACTTTTTGGACAATGCTTCTAAGGCACAAATGAAAAGCAATGGATTTTGACAGAACTCTTTGGACAATGCTTCTAAGGCACAAATGAAAAGCAATGGATTTAGACAGAACTCTTTGGACAATGCTTCTAAGGCACAAATGAAAAGCAATGGATTTAGACAGAACTCTTTGGACAATGCTTCTAAGGCACAAATGAAAAGCAATGGATTTAGAAAGAACTCTTTGGACAATGCTTCTAAGGCACAAATGAAAAGCAATGGATTTAGACAAAACTCTTTGGACAATGCTTCTAAGGCACAAATGAAAAGCAATGGATTTAGACAATACTTTTTGGACAATGCTTCTAAGGCACAAATGAAAAGCAATGGATTTAGACAGAACTCTTTGGACAATGCTTCTAAGGCACAAATGAAAAGCAATGGATTTAGACAGAACTTTTTGGACAATGCTTCTAAGGCACAAATGAAAAGCAATGGATTTAGACAGAACTCTTTGGACAATGCTTCTAAGGCACAAATGAAAAGCAATGGATTTAGACAGAACTCTTTGGACAATGCTTCTAAGGCACAAATGAAAAGCAATGGATTAAGACAGAACTCTTTGGACAATGCTTCTAAGGCACAAATGAAAAGCAATGGATTTAGACAGAACTCTTTGGACAATGCTTCTAAGGCACAAATGAAAAGCAATGGATTTAGACAGAACTCTTTGGACAATGCTTCTAAGGCACAAATGAAAAGTAATGGATTTAGACAGAACTCTTTGGACAATGCTTCTAAGGCACAAATGAAAAGCAATGGATTTAGACAGAACTCTTTGGACAATGCTTCTAAGGCACAAATGAAAAGCAATGGATTTAGACAGAACTCTTTGGACAATGCTTCTAAGGCACAAATGAAAAGCAATGGATTTAGACAGAACTCTTTGGACAATGCTTCTAAGGCACAAATGAAAAGCAATGGATTTAGACAGAACTCTTTGGACAATGCTTCTAAGGCACAAATGAAAAGCAATGGATTTAGACAGAACTCTTTGGACAATGCTTCTAAGGCACAAATGAAAAGCAATGGATTTAGACAAAACTCTTTGGACAATGCTTCTAAGGCACAAATGAAAAGCAATGGATTTAGACAGAACTTTTTGGACAATGCTTCTAAGGCACAAATGATAAGCAATGGATTTAGACAAAACTCTTTGGACAATGCTTCTAAGGCACAAATGAAAAGCAATGGATTTAGACAGAACTCTTTGGACAATGCTTCTAAGGCACAAATGAAAAGCAATGGATTTAAACAGAACTTTTTGGACAATGCTTCTAAGGCACAAATGAAAAGCAATGGATTTAGACAGAACTCTTTGGACAATGCTTCTAAGGCACAAATGAAAAGCAATGGATTTAGACAGAACTTTTTGGACAATGCTTCTAAGGCACAAATGAAAAGCAATGGATTTAGACAAAACTCTTTGGACAATGCTTCTAAGGCACAAATGAAAAGCAATGGATTTAGACAAAACTCTTTGGACAATGCTTCTAAGGCACAAATGAAAAGCAATGGATTTAGACAGAACTCTTTGGACAATGCTTCTAAGGCACAAATGAAAAGCAATGGATTTAGACAGAACTCTTTGGACAATGCTTCTAAGGCACAAATGAAAAGCAATGGATTTAGACAGAACTCTTTGGACAATGCTTCTAAGGCACAAATGAAAAGCAATGGATTTAGACAAAACTCTTTGGACAATGCTTCTAAGGCACAAATGAAAAGCAATGGATTTAGACAAAACTCTTTGGACAATGCTTCTAAGGCACAAATGAAAAGCAATGGATTTTAACAGAACTTTTTGGACAATGCTTCTAAGGCACAAATGAAAAGCAATGGATTTAGACAGAACTCTTTGGACAATGCTTCTAAGGCACAAATGAAAAGCAATGGATTTAGACAGAACTCTTTGGACAATGCTTCTAAGGCACAAATGAAAAGCAATGGATTTAGACAGAACTCTTTGGACAATGCTTCTAAGGCACAAATGAAAAGCAATGGATTTAGACAGAACTCTTTGGAAAATGCTTCTAAGGCACAAATGAAAAGCAATGGATTTAGACAAAACTCTTTGGACAATGCTTCTAAGGCACAAATGAAAAGCAATGGATTTAGACAGAACTTTTTGGACAATGCTTCTAAGGCACAAATGAAAAGCAATGGATTTAGACAAAACTCTTTGGACAATGCTTCTAAGGCACAAATGAAAAGCAATGGATTTAGACAGAACTCTTTGGACAATGCTTCTAAGGCACAAATGAAAAGCAATGAATTTAGACAAAACTCTTTGGACAATGCTTCTAAGGCACAAATGAAAAGCAATGGATTTAGACAGAACTCTTTGGACAATGCTTCTAAGGCACAAATGAAAAGCAATGGATTTAGACAGAACTTTTTGGACAATGCTTCTAAGGCACAAATGAAAAGCAATGGATTTAGACAAAACTCTTTGGACAATGCTTCTAAGGCACAAATGAAAAGCAATGGATTTAGACAGAACTCTTTGGACAATGCTTCTAAGGCACAAATGAAAAGCAATGGATTTAGACAGAACTCTTTGGACAATGCTTCTAAGGCACAAATGAAAAGCAATGGATTTAGACAGAACTCTTTGGACAATGCTTCTAAGGCACAAATGAAAAGCAATGGATTTAGACAGAACTCTTTGGACAATGCTTCTAAGGCACAAATGAAAAGCAATGGATTTAGACAGAACTTTTTGGACAATGCTTCTAAGGCACAAATGAAAAGCAATGGATTTAGACAAAACTCTTTGGACAATGCTTCTAAGGCACAAATGAAAAGCAATGGATTTAGACAGAACTTTTTGGACAATGCTTCTAAGGCACAAATGAAAAGCAATGGATTTAGACAGAACTCTTTGGACAATGCTTCTAAGGCACAAATGAAAAGCAATGGATTTAGACAGAACTCTTTGGACAATGCTTCTAAGGCACAAATGAAAAGCAATGGATTTAGACAGAACTCTTTGGACAATGCTTCTAAGGCACAAATGAAAAGCAATGGATTTAGACAGAACTCTTTGGACAATGCTTCTAAGGCACAAATGAAAAGCAATGGATTTAGACAGAACTCTTTGGACAATGCTTCTAAGGCACAAATGAAAAGCAATGGATTTAGACAGAACTCTTTGGACAATGCTTCTAAGACACAAATGAAAAGCAATGGATTTAGACAGAACTCTTTGGACAATGCTTCTAAGGCACAAATGAAAAGCAATGGATTTAGACAGGACTCTTTGGACAATGCTTCTAAGGCACAAATGATAAGCAATGGATTTAGGCAAAACTCTTTGGACAATGCTTCTAAGGCACAAATGAAAAGCAATGGATTTAGACAGAACTTTTTGGACAATGCTTCTAAGGCACAAATGAAAAGCAATGGATTTAGACAGAACTCTTTGGACAATGCTTCTAAGGCACAAATGAAAAGCAATGGATTTAGACAGAACTCTTTGGACAATGCTTCTAAGGCACAAATGAAAAGCAATGGATTTAGACAGAACTCTTTGGACAATGCTTCTAAGGCACAAATGAAAAGCAATGGATTTAGACAAAACTCTTTGGACAATGCTTCTAAGGCACAAATGAAAAGCAATGGATTTAGACAAAACTCTTTGGACAATGCTTCTAAGGCACAAATGAAAAGCAATGGATTTAGACAGAACTTTTTGGACAATGCTTCTAAGGCACAAATGAAAAGCAATGGATTTAGACAAAACTCTTTGGACAATGCTTCTAAGGCACAAATGAAAAGCAATGGATTTAGACAGAACTCTTTGGACAATGCTTCTAAGGCACAAATGAAAAGCAATGGATTTAAACAGAACTCTTTGGACAATGCTTCTAAGGCACAAATGAAAAGCAATGGATTTAGACAAAACTCTTTGGACAATGCTTCTAAGGCACAAATGAAAAGCAATGGATTTAGGCAAAACTCTTTGGACAATGCTTCTAAGGCACAAATGAAAAGCAATGGATTTAGACAAAACTCTTTGGACAATGCTTCTAAGGCACAAATGAAAAGCAATGGATTTAGACAGAACTCTTTGGACAATGCTTCTAAGGCACAAATGAAAAGCAATGGATTTAGACAGAACTCTTTGGACAATGCTTCTAAGGCACAAATGAAAAGCAATGGATTTAGACAGAACTCTTTGGACAATGCTTCTAAGGCACAAATGAAAAGCAATGGATTTAGACAAAACTCTTTGGACAATGCTTCTAAGGCACAAATGAAAAGCAATGGATTTAGACAAAACTCTTTGGACAATGCTTCTAAGGCACAAATGAAAAGCAATGGATTTAGACAGAACTTTTTGGACAATGCTTCTAAGGCACAAATGAAAAGCAATGGATTTAGACAGAACTCTTTGGACAATGCTTCTAAGGCACAAATGAAAAGCAATGGATTTAGACAGAACTTTTTGGACAATGCTTCTAAGGCACAAATGAAAAGCAATGGATTTAGACAAAACTCTTTGGACAATGCTTCTAAGGCACAAATGAAAAGCAATGGATTTAGACAGAACTCTTTGGACAATGCTTCTAAGGCACAAATGAAAAGCAATGGATTTAGACAGAACTTTTTGGACAATGCTTCTAAGGCACAAATGAAAAGCAATGGATTTTGACAGAACTCTTTGGACAATGCTTCTAAGGCACAAATGAAAAGCAATGGATTTAGACAGAACTCTTTGGACAATGCTTCTAAGGCACAAATGAAAAGCAATGGATTTAGACAGAACTCTTTGGACAATGCTTCTAAGGCACAAATGAAAAGCAATGGATTTAGACAGAACTCTTTGGACAATGCTTCTAAGGCACAAATGAAAAGCAATGGATTTAGACAAAACTCTTTGGACAATGCTTCTAAGGCACAAATGAAAAGCAATGGATTTAGACAATACTTTTTGGACAATGCTTCTAAGGCACAAATGAAAAGCAATGGATTTAGACAGAACTCTTTGGACAATGCTTCTAAGACACAAATGAAAAGCAATGGATTTAGACAGAACTTTTTGGACAATGCTTCTAAGGCACAAATGAAAAGCAATGGATTTAGACAGAACTCTTTGGACAATGCTTCTAAGGCACAAATGAAAAGCAATGGATTTAGACAGAACTCTTTGGACAATGCTTCTAAGGCACAAATGAAAAGCAATGGATTAAGACAGAACTCTTTGGACAATGCTTCTAAGGCACAAATGAAAAGCAATGGATTTAGACAAAACTCTTTGGACAATGCTTCTAAGGCACAAATGAAAAGCAATGGATTTAGACAGAACTCTTTGGACAATGCTTCTAAGGCACAAATGAAAAGTAATGGATTTAGACAGAACTCTTTGGACAATGCTTCTAAGGCACAAATGAAAAGCAATGGATTTAGACAGAACTCTTTGGACAATGCTTCTAAGGCACAAATGAAAAGCAATGGATTTAGACAAAACTCTTTGGACAATGCTTCTAAGGCACAAATGAAAAGCAATGGATTTAGACAGAACTCTTTGGACAATGCTTCTAAGGCACAAATGAAAAGCAATGGATTTAGACAGAACTCTTTGGACAATGCTTCTAAGGCACAAATGAAAAGCAATGGATTTAGACAGAACTCTTTGGACAATGCTTCTAAGGCACAAATGAAAAGCAATGGATTTAGACAAAACTCTTTGGACAATGCTTCTAAGGCACAAATGAAAAGCAATGGATTTAGACAGAACTTTTTGGACAATGCTTCTAAGGCACAAATGATAAGCAATGGATTTAGACAGAACTCTTTGGACAATGCTTCTAAGGCACAAATGAAAAGCAATGGATTTAGACAGAACTCTTTGGACAATGCTTCTAAGGCACAAATGAAAAGCAATGGATTTAGACAGAACTCTTTGGACAATGCTTCTAAGGCACAAATGAAAAGCAATGGATTTAGACAGAACTTTTTGGACAATGCTTCTAAGGCACAAATGATAAGCAATGGATTTAAACAAAACTCTTTGGACAATGCTTCTAAGGCACAAATGATAAGCAATGGATTTAAACAAAACTCTTTGGACAATGCTTCTAAGGCACAAATGCAAAGCAACAGACTCAGTACAAAACCCTTATTTACTCCTACTTTAACATAAAAGCTGTCACTTAATGTGCTGTCAGTTCTAACACAACTTTAAGCATTTCTATACATTGCTTGAACAACCTTCATCAACCACTCATTTGCCCCTAATTCATGCAAAGCTCACAAGACAACCTTGCTTGGTACTGTCTTTGTATATTTTCCTTGCAACAATGTGACTCACGTGTTGAGTTAATATTTTTTTAATTTATTTACTATCAATAAACTATTTATTGAAATAAAAAATGCAATAGAATAGAATTAAAAATTCTATTAAAAATAATTTGATTACAAAATTAAATCCACTATAATGCATTTTGATTTCTTCATAAAGAAGTCAGCCATTTTAGTCTTTTCTTGAAATAAAAAAAAAGAATGCATTACTTTGTGATCCTTCGAAATTTAAAAAGGAATTTGAAAGCATTTAAACTGTCGAATAAAAAGTTACCACCAGCTTTAAAACTCTTAGCAAATTCTTCTGTCTTAAAAGATTGAAAGTTTTGGAAGTTATTATCATCCAATAATTTCATAAATAGAGATTAAAACAACATTACCATGACAAAATTAGTTAGTTTTATAATAATTTGGTTCAAGTAATAATTTAATGACCAAACGATATCGTAATAATTTAATTTAAATTTCAAAATCTTATTTAAAAGTAATAATAATTTGGTAAAACAAACCCCAAAAAACCCTGCAGTTTGTTAGAAAAAGACAAAAGGGAAAGAAAAATTCAAGTAAAAAACTCTTGGTAATTTCTTCGATGTATTTTAGCGATAAAAAAAGAATGTGGATTTTAAAGAAAGTTTTATTTTTATAGCTGCTATTTGGATAAAATTAATTATCGAATGAAAGGAGATACAAAAAGTATTGCGTTTGGGCATTACATAACCCAAATATATGCCATAACTAAGATTTTATTTCCATTTTCAAATAAGCAAGAATTAATAACAGTAGTTCAAGTAGAAGAAATTAAAATAAATAAATAAAATTTTAAAAATTTACCTTTTTTTTTTCCTGATTAAATTCCATCTGTACTGAAAGAGAAAAGGTTCAAAGACATATTAGTCACAGGAAATTCTAGTCTTATATTTAAAATTAGTAGGAATATTATACGAAAAAACATTAGACTTTTACCCTGTATGAAACAAGAAAAGAATAATCGAAAAGGCAATGGCTGAATCCTTAGAAAATGACTTCCAGTCTGTAGTGGAATGAGGCCAAAAAGAGATAGTTATATTTAATGCTACCAGGACAAAGCTTTAAAAATTATAAGAAACCTTACCAACCTTCGATTGCCATGGCTGATAGCATCCTTCCTGAGAGTCCAACATTCAAACTCCTCAGTCTAACATCCATAGGTAACATAAATTGGAACAAATGCATCGAAGATACTACGAAGTCTACTGCAAAGGATATGGGCTCCCTCTACCGGGATAGAAAACTTCTCACACCTGCCAGTATCCTATATTTCTACAAAACCACAATTCACATATGCATGGAGTATTGTTGCCACATCTGGGCTGGTGCACCAAGCACTAGTCTCTCCCTCTTGGACAGGGTTAAAAAAAAAAGAGTCTCTAACCTAATAAGTCCCGCACTGTTTACCAAGCTCCAGCCCCTGTCCCATCGCTTCAATGTTGCATCCCTGGGCTTGTTTTATAAGTACTTCAGTGGAATGCGTCTTGACGAACTTGTTACACTTGTGTGCCCTCAACATGACAAACCCGACTAGCAGCAAAATCACACCCCTTCACTGTAGAGGTCCCCAGATGCGAAAAGGCTTTTCACTCTAATAGCTTTTTTCTGTGAACCGCTTGCCTTTGGAATTCCCTCCCGGCTCCCTGATTCCTCAACTGTACCAACATGCAGAAATTTAAATGTAATGTGAACAAGCATCTAGCTGGACAACTCCCCACTTCCCACACAGATCTATTCTGAAAATCTGTCCATTTCTGTCGATGAAAATGCTATCTTAAACTGAAGAATTGTAGAAGATAGGCAAAATCAAAAGTAATGACCAAGTCTATCCATCCTAAATACATCAACTTTATTTACATCTTTTTGAACAACCAAAAGTAGAAAGTTAAGAAGAATAGAGTTAAGAAATGTCTAGACGAAGAAAGAGTTGTTATGTCCATGGACTTGTGAGTGAGTTTGTGAGACTGACAAGCTGTCGCTATATTTAGAAGTCGTTACTGACTTGTGTTGTTTGCAGAGTTTGTCTGCCCTCCAAGAATATGTATAGCAGCAGTTAGTAACACCGTCATGAATGTGACAAGTTGGGGTTCTCATTGCATCTAACTGATGACAGCCCTCAGGCTCTCACTTATATAGATAACGTGAATAGGCACCAGGTTCCAAGGGACGACTTTTTCTGCTTAGTTGAAGTTTAATATAGGCAACCTAGCGAAGGGGTGTCAGAGAGAGGGCACCCTATAAGGTGTGGAGAGGGGGGGGGGCTAAAAGCAAAAGTCAAGAAATCACGTGATTTCTGCCAGAGAGCGGTTTTGTCTCTTAACCTTCCGACAACCGACCTGAACAAACGCGAGATGTCGCCTCCCAGCCAGTTCCATCAAGGGGGTAGGGGGGGGGGCGAGGACGGTGGTGTACAGGTAGCTAAAAGTCGGCCTATCTGTCCATATATTTTTGGTATCTCTCTCTCTCCAATTCATTCATTCTCTCTCTCTCTTGTACAAACGCATGCCAGTTTCTGTCTTTATTCTGTTTAAATAAAACTTTTAAAAGCAAACCAGCATGGTTTTCAATCAACAGCCGAGTTTAACAATGCGAGCATTGATGACAACCCGAGTTACAACGGAAGATACATGGGTGTGTGATGTTATACACCCGCGACGGTAAACAGTATTCAACAGCAACCAATCGAGATTGAGTATTTTAATCCAATCAGCATTAAGTATTTCAACCGAGTAAACATTGAATGTTTCAGAGATTGTTTTTTTGTTTTTTGTTATTATTGTTGGAACAGAGGTTCCACAGAATGGCAGACCTACGAAGATGCTATTTTTTTAGCACTATGGTGGGCCACTACTTTGATCCCAGCAGATCATCTACATTGCGGCTCATCACATACATAGCTTTAGTCGTGGTGAGGTAGATAATAAAGGAGCTTATCTTTGCATGGATTAAGATAAACTCCAATAATATTTTGCAACAAAAAGGTCGTCAAACGAAAGAAAAACAAAGCTCTTTTATGAACAACAACAATATGTTTTTATTGAAATGACCCACACCGTTGGGTGTAGGTTGCCGAAAGTTTAAACAGTGTTGCAGTGAAGTAACTAATAAGAAAGCAAGAAAGTAAGAAAGGGTTAACTTTGAAAATTTTACATAAAATAAAACAAAATAAAAACAAAATAAGGGCCAAAAGGTAAAGAGTCTTATGTTGAGATGAGAGCGTAAAGTCAGGATGGATTATATCCCCAAAAGTTATATGTTGCCGATAATATTTACAATTACATTGTCGGCTTTTCCCTATCCTCTGATGAGAAGAGTTTATTTTTCAAAATCCATGGATTAAGGATATGAAACTCCTTGCTCTGAACTTTTGATGTTCTAATAAATATTGTATCTTTACAATTTTTTATTCTCATCTTTCACCTCTAATATATATATATATACATACACACAAATGTTGTTGAATATGACAGACAACATTTGTATTACAAAGAAAATTCTGCCTGAATATATATATATATATATATATATATATATATATATATATATAGAGAGAGAGAGAGAGAGAGAGAGAGAGAGAGAGAGATTTTCCGACAAAGACTAGCAAAGTCTTGAAAAAATACTCCATCTTAGGTCATAGAGTTAACAAAGCAAAGTTGGTCTTTATTTTAAAAATAACAAGTTTTTCATAGCCAATACAATCGGAACGTTAGTACTAAGACAGTCCAAATGTTATAGACAAATGGATCTTCAGATTAACAGAAAGAAAAAAAACTTTTCAGGAATTATTAGTACCATTTGAAAGTCTAAACCCATAGAACCTAACATATGAGTTTGGCTACATAACTAAAATATATACATTATGCAAATACATGTATACACACACACACACACACACAAATTATATACATATATAACATTTTTTTTAAAGAAAGAGTAGAATATCATTTAATTCATCACTCAGTTAAATGCCTACATCTTATACTTTGTGATAAATGAATAAATACATCCCGAAGTTAATAATTATTTAGATTTTCATTAGTCATGCAACAGGTAACGAATTGGATCATCAAAAAAAACAACAAAAAAAAACGAATGTGGTGTAAAAACGCAACAATAAAGGACAATATTTATTCGGGGGACAACGTTGCTTATACACCGGTAAAAATTTATTTTCATAAAAAAGGGTGCTTCTTGCTTAAAATGCCGAAAAAAAGATTTCTGTGTCTTTTAAAGTTTAAGAGGTAAATAAGGGGCAATAACTCTTATCACCTGTTGTTATTACATGTAACGTAATTTACTGCGACATTCAATTAATTAGTAATAAATGAACAACAAATTATACGTAAATGGGAAATTTATGATTTTGAAAATTTTTTAGTAATAAATGAACAACAAAGTATACATAAATGGAAAAATTAAGATTTTATTGAAAATTTACGCATTTATGTTGCTTATACTTGGGTTGTTGACTGGGCTTGCAAAAAATCTATCTGCTTTGCTTTTTCTGACGTAAAATATAGCACATCTTCGAACTGGAACAATTTCAAATCCATAATTCCAGTTGAAGATAATATCAGTCTTGTTAAAAATTAACGATAAATTTTGGCTCAAAATAACAATTCAGGATAAAGTCTGGCTCAAAAATAAAATTAAGAGTTATTGCCCCTTATTTACCTCTTAAAATTTAAAAGACACAGAAATCTTTTTTTCGGCATTTTAAGCAAGAAGCACCTAAAAAAGTTGTAAACGCGATTCAATTGTTTCTAAACTGAGGGTTCGATTCATAAAAAAAATCTAATACAAAACTGAACCCCGACTATGTGACCATGTTTACAACTATGAACGTTTGCAACGATTTGCAATGTAAATAAGTAATTATACTAAAAGAAAAATACATTTTTCTACAAAAATATAGACTGACTTCATATAGCCATTAAACGAAACTTAACGATATGCAATGATTAATTATTTTAATTTTGAATTTATTAAAGCATTTTATTATGACTTAAAAAATATCGAAAATAATGTTAAATTATGACATTTTTCAAGGTTCTACTAAATTCGAGCACTTCAAAATTTAATGATTTTTATTTCATGTTGAGGCAATAGAGGCGTCGTGAGAAAATGAATGGGTAGAAACGCAGAATAGTTAACAGCCGAGAAATCGTAAACAAAATAAAACAACAACAAATAACTTCTACCAAACGTAGTATAATTTAATTATCTACCGATTTGTACACTTCTAACGTTCTGAAACTGTTTCCAAGTCTCAAAGAAAGTTTTGAACGAAATCAAATTTTGGTGCAGCTTTTGACCAGAAAAAAAAAACGACTTTTGCCGAAGACAAATTCAAGAAAAAGCCGAATGAAAATGAACTGGCGTCAAAATCAAAACGAGACGGCGTCCCATCAGAAAGAAAATAATGAAGCGTTTAAATAAAGAAAAACACCCACCGTATGTTTATTTTATGAAAAATTATTTATTTTTTGACGATGAAAAATGAATGAAACAAGTTTTTGAAACTAGTCCAGCTTTTGAATCAGACAAAAGAACGAACCCTTTTTTTTTTTTTTTTTTTTTTTTACTCTGACCATAACCTAACCCTAACCTACTTTTATTGGTTTTGATAACAGTTTTTTTGTTGACTATTTGTTCTTATTTTCACCCCTTTTTTTCCTGTTGGAAATTCTTGCCAATCGCCAATTTACGATTTAGTCAATTTACAATTTAACCTGTCGTCTGTTTTTCTCGCCTTCTGATTGGATAAGCGCTACGGCATCTTCCGGTTGTTTACGTAAACAGTTGGAAAAAAAGTCGAACGAAAAGTCTGTTTTGTTTGGTTAGTACAAAAAAACAAGTCAGATTGGACCTGCGATTTTATTGTAAATACTTTGTACATATAAACTTCCGTTCGATTCAGAAGCACAATAACAACAAAACAACCATAATACTTGATCTTTGCGTTTAAACTTTAATCCAAGCCAGAATTTATTTTCTATACGTCAGTTTAAAGGTTTCAAAATTACTTTCGAATTATCAAAATAGTAAAAAAAAAAAAACCAAGGCGATCATTTTTTTTTAAAAAAAGGTAAATAATTTGATTTTAAAATATCAAGACGTTTCATCGGATGTTCTGCTAGTTTGGTAGGCCGAGAGCAGGCTCAAGGCGTTTTTACGAATAAAGGGGCATTTTATAAATTACCTATTATTTATTGCTATTTATTGAATAAATGTATTTTGATTAATTAAGAAATGTAAATATTTTAAAACTAATTGGGGGGGGGGAGGGGGGTTAAGTTCGCGATAATTTGAAAGTAAATTGGAAGTTTTTAAAACTGACGAATATGAAATAATTTCTGGCTGGAATTATTTTATTTTTATTTAGTTTAATAGCTCCCAAGTCAAGTATTACTGCTCATTTGTGCTCACCTCCTAAACCGGAAGGAAAACACTAATAATGTTCTCACTCGCGTCTGTTATATCAAATAATGTTTATTTCGTACCAGCAGGGCTACCAGGCGTTGTCCGGGACACGAATAACAAAAAAGAAAAGTCAATAAAAAACAAACAAAAAAGTGCGTGTAACATCTTTCTTTTTAACCTCTTTCTCTCTCTCTCTCTCTCTCTCTCTCTGTTCAATATAATTGAAAGAAAAGACAGAAAAAGAAAGTTGACTGACCGTTTGACCTAATTTCAGTGTTGTTTTGGAAACAACTACCAGTAAGAATGGATTTTTTTTAACCCCTCCCTGATTCACTAAGTGTTGGTCTCTGGTGACCCCAAATGTACAAATATTACAGTATTTATTTTATTTTTTTCATAATCAGGTCGGGCGTCATGCTGAATCCGTTTTGAAGTGTATCTTGTGTAGTTTCTGACTTTTAACCAGACACACAGACACAGTATTACGACTTTCATTTACATCACAGATAGATAATCCACTCCATTTATTTAAATGGTATCACAATAAATAAAAATAATATCTAGTTTTAATTCAACTACTTACATTCTTCTGCCGCTGTGATATACATTTCGGTTTTTCTTCGTCGACGTAATGCCGTCTTTTCCCTTTCTCTTTTAAGCCGCAGCTGGGTTTGTTCTGGAAGTTCTTCCTTTCGTCTCTGGGCCGCCCTCTCCCGATCTCGTTTCAACCGTAACAGGGTCTGTAGTGGGTCCTCATTTCGCCTCCGATAGGCCGCCCTTTCTTTTTCCTTCTTGCGACGTATCATGGTCTGTTCTGGGCTCTCATTCATTCTTCGCCAAGCGGCCCTCTCGCGTTCGCGTTGGCGACGTGCGTTGGCCTTCTCAATCGTTTCGACTACTATTTTCTTTGGACCCCTTTCTGTCATGTTCATTGCCATTCTTTTGTTCAGTTCTTATTTATTTTTTAATTTGATCTTAAAAAGAAAACAAAATCTGAAGCCACGTAATTTCTTTAGCAACGGCTCTAAATAACAATCAGATGGTTTTGTGACGAAAGTATTGCTTCAAACGAAGCATCTACATTCTCTCGTCATTTAGTAAACAGGAAATTTTCCGAATGCATCGTTATTCCAATAGAGTTATCTCCCTTAGATAACATAAATTAGATATAAAAAAAAAAAGAAAGTATAGAAGTCTTTTATTTTTTAACTAGCAAGAAGACCCAGCGTTGCCTGGGATTGAATGAGGAAGATAAGATAATAATACCTTTTTTATTCTTTATTTTTGTACATTTTATATTTAATTTTTTAAGATGGGACACAAGGATTTACTTACAACATTGATAGGATAAAAAAGTGTGTTTGTGTGGAGGGGTGTAAGTAAACTGATATTAATTGAAACACGTTTCGGTAAATTTATAGTCTATAACCCCCACAAGGCACACCTGGCGTTTCCCGGGCATCAGTGAGGACATCTGTGAATTGCCCCAAGCCCTGAACCCCATATTGACATTTCTATTCTTTTTTTTTTAATATATATATATATAATTTATAAGTTATAGATATAAGCAAATAAAATAAAAAGTAGTATTTCATTATGCATGAATGTCCGGCGCGAATGCAGACTCCACGATATTGTTTTTCCCCATTTGGTCAAAATGAAATATACTTATTCAAGTGCCCTGGCTAATGTAGTTTCGGAATATGTATGATAATCGAGGGGGGGGGGGGGCTATCTCTAAAAACTGTAAGAAGAGTTAGGTAAGTGTATATATTTCTATGTATAGGATTCACTCCTAAACTAATTAACCGATCATTATGGATTTTGGAACACAGCTGCTAGGCGTAAGGGTGGATGATGCAGGATATATTTAGTTTAATTTAGTTGTATGCAAAGAGGGGGTGGGAGCCTTTCGTGAAAATTCAGATGCCTCAGATTTTGTGAAATTTTAACAATAGCTGTTAGACATCAATTAATGAATATTCCCCAAATTTCAGTTTCTTTGGAGTATTTTAAGAAGTTTTCAAGAGCCAATAATATGGGCACAACCTTCCATTTGAAAATTGAAATATTTCAGATTTGCATTACATTTGATCCATAGCCATTAAACAAGATTCGCTGAATTTCACTTTCTTTTTAAGACCCTTAAAGCTAAAGCCTTAAATTTGAAACATTTTATACAATCAAAATCATGCTATGGATTTTAATCAAATTTGGAATAAGGATTCTAGACATAAGGTTTAGTAGCATTATATCTTGATTTTAATTTTCGTAAGGGGACATAAAAACGGTGCAAAAATGTTCTGTTTGGGAAATTAATTTTACCCTTCCTAAGATGGTGATTCTAGTATATAGGCAGGCACCACCTCGTTGACTGGGAATAAATGAAGATCCGTGTGGACTCCTTCTCCCAGTCCTGAACTCAATATTACTATTTTTATTCTTTTATTTAATTACTATAATTTTCAATAATTTAAATAAAATAAAGTAAAATGTTGTCTTTGATGTTTATTGTCATCCGGCGCAGATGCAGACCCCACAACATTATTGCAAAAAATAAAATAAAATAACAATTACAAAATTAATATCGCTATTGGATTTCTAATAAAATTTTACTCTAGAAAAGTTGTGTTCGATCTTAGTATAGGGTTTTCTTTTAATTGCATTCTAGAATAACGAGACAAGCAGAGACATTAAATATGATATATATATATATATATATATATATATATATATATATATATATATATATATATGTATATATATATATTTAACTTAGTTCACCCCAAACAAGGCAAGTTGCCACTGTAGACGTAAGGGGCTACTGAGAATTAGGGTGAAAGTTTTGGGGGGCATCCTAAATTGGGAGCTGTGCAGAGAGATGCTTGGTCACATTAGTTTTAAATTTCTGCATGTCAGTACAGTCGGGAAACA
Source organism: Sepiola atlantica (assembly GCA_963556195.1). Lineage (NCBI taxonomy): Eukaryota > Metazoa > Mollusca > Cephalopoda > Sepiida > Sepiolidae > Sepiola > Sepiola atlantica. The sequence goes on along the minus strand of OY744529.1, from coordinate 15,782,420 downwards.
GGGAGCAGGGAGGGAGTTCCAAAGGCCGTCAGCTAGAAGACAGAAGCTATTGGAGTAGAAGGCTATCTGTCATCTGGAGATCTCCACAGTGAATGGATGGGATTTAGCAGATTGTCAGATTGGTCGAGTGTATTTACATCGAGGGGATACTAAAACAGCAAATTCATCGGAGCACATTCTATTGAAGTACTTGTAAAACAAGCACAATGACGCAACATTGTGGTGATGGGACAGGAGCTGCAACTTGGTGGATAGTGAGGGACCTATTAGATTAGATACTCATTTTTGGACCTTGTCTAAGAGGGAGAGACTAATGGATTGTGCACCAGGCCAGATGTGGCAACAATACACCATGCATAAGCGAATGGTGGCTTTGTAGAGATATAGAATACTGTCAGGTATGAGAAGTTTTCTAGCTCGGTAAAGGGAGCCCACTTTCCTGCAGCAGACTTGGCAATGTCTTCTATGTATTTTTTCTAATTCATGTTACCTGTAAATGTTAGGTCGAGGAGTTTGAACGTTGGATTCTCAGGTAGAATGTTATTTGCCATAGCAATCGGTGGTTGATGAGGTTTCTTGTAGCTGTTGAAGAAAGGAGTTTTGTCTTAGCAGCATTAAATGTTACCATCCATTTATGACCTTATTCCACTACAGACTAGAGGTCATTTTCTAAGGATTCAGCCATTGCCTCGGATATGTATGCATCCGTTTTGCTCACATGACGAGAGTAGAGTATGGTGTCGTCAGCAAATATACCTATCTCAGACTCGATGTCATCAGGGAGGTCGTTTATGAAAATCAGGAACAATAAAGGCCCAAAGATGGATCCTTGTGGTACATCTGCATTAATGTCATGTTGCTTAGATGAACGGCCATCGAGGACAACCTGGATCTTTCTTTTGGTTAGGAAGGATCTAATTATATTAAATATTCGTCCAGTAATACTATATGAGTGAACTTTTAGGAGGAGCTCCTTATGCCATACCTTGTCAAAGGCCTTGGATATATCAAGCGCTACTGCCCTAGCTTCACCTGCCTTGTCCAGTGTAGGATATATGCGTTCAGAGATGACCGTTAAGATATCCACAGTAGATCGTGCTTGTCTAAATCCATACTGACGGTCAGAAAGAAGTTTAACATTAACCAGGTGCCGGACTATCGCTAGATTGATTAAGGATTCAAAGATTTTAGCAAAGATCGGGAGTAGACTGATTGGGCGGTAGTTCTGAGGATCTGTTCTTTCCCCAGAATTCTTGAAGACTGGTACCACAGAGGCAATTTTCCAGCCATCAGGGAAGCAAGATTTAGCTAGGCATTTGTTGTAGAGTTTGAAGAGGACAGGGGACAGTTCTGCAGATAATGTCTTTATTACTATTACCGGTATGAGATTAGGCCCACAAGCTTTGGAGGTTGCTGGCCATTCGTTCCCTATGTGATCTTGCTCGACCGAGGCTGCCACCTGCAAACAAGTTCGTTCATACCCTGAAAATAAGGACCAAGACACAGCAAACGGTTGAAGACAGGAAGTGGTTTATTCGCTTTGTTGCTATTTCAAACCACTGACCAGTGAGGTGAGGAAGGAGAGGTCAATAATTACTGCTTAATTATATCTTATCTGGACATTTCTAAAACCCCAAGTTCACACGTAATGACTTCTCTCCCCTCACCCTCTCTCCTTGAGCCATGTGACATCACATCCGTTTTTAGCACACAGGAGATCGAGCTGACATCCAAGTACACTAAGCCCACCCCCACTGAACCCAATTCCGTGTTATTCTCACCTAACAAAATTATACTCGCCCAATATTTAACAGAGGATGCAGGTGTTTAGTGCAATTGTGCATATGCAGATTGCATTACTCGCAAGGTGAAGCTACTGAGGATGTTCAGAAGTGTTGTTGCTTTGGTGGGTATTGGTACAGCTTTTGAACCAGATAAAACCGGATTTCGTTCGTTTTTTTTCGAATGTTTACGTAAACAGCTGGAAGATGCTGAAACGCTTATCTAATGCGAAGGCGAGAAAAGCAGACGACAAGTTAAATTGTAAATTGATTAACTCCTAAATTGCTGCTTGTCAAGAATTTCCAACAGAGAAAAACGGGTGAAAAAAAAAAAAAAAATAGTCAACAAATAAATATTCAATAGTCAATAAATAGGTCAATAAATAGTCAATAAATAAATATTTATTGAAAAGCAGACAAGTTAAATTGTAAAAAAAAAAAAAATAGTCAACAAATAAATATCTAATAGTCAATAAATAGTCAATAAATAGGTCAATAAATAGTCAATAAATAAATATTTATTGAAAAGCAGACGACAAGTTAAATTGTAAATTGATTAACTCCTAAATTGCTGCTTGTCAAGAATTTCCAACAGAGAAAAACGGGTGAAAAAAAAAAAAATAGTCAACAAATAAATATTCAATAGTCAATAAATAGTCAATAAATAGGTCAATAAATAAATATTTATTGAAAAGCAGACGACAAGTTAAATTGTAAAAAAAAAAAAAATAGTCAACAAATAAATATCTAATAGTCAATAAATAGTCAATAAATAGGTCAATAAATAGTCAATAAATAAATATTTATTGAAAAGCAGACGACAAATTAAATTGTAAATTGATTAACTCCTAAATTGCTGCTTGTCAAGAATTTCCAACAGAGAAAAATGGAGTGAAAAAACAAAAAAAACAAAAATAGTCAACAAATAACTGTTACCAAAGACAATAAAAGTAGTTTAGGGTTAAGTTAAGGTAGAATAAAACAGTTTGGCTTTTGTCTGGTTACAAAGCTGGACCAATACCGAAAAAAAAAAATCTAATTTTTTCGTGAAAAAAAAAAAAAATTATAAAAGTTGCTTCATTAATTTTCTTTGTCGAAAAATAAATAAGTTTTCATAAAATAAACATACGGTGAGTGTTTTTCTTTCTTTAAATGTTGTTTCATTATTTTCTTTCTGTTGAAACGTCACCTCGTTATGATTTTGATGCCGGTCTGTTTTCATTCGGCCTTTTCCAGCTGTTTGCGCAATTCTGCATCGGTAAAAGTCGGTTTTGTATGGTGTAAAAGCTGCACCAGTAACCCTTGGTGATACCATTGGAGCACAGGGAGGAGATGGTGCTGGTGTAATTGCAAGAGTTAGAAGTGGATGGAGTAAATTCAGGGAACATCTGCCATTACTAACCAGCAGAGTGTTACCACTGTCGACCAAGGGAAGAGTCTATGAGACATGTGTACACAGTATGATGCTTTATGGAAGTGAAACCTGGCCAGTGAGGTTTGAGGACATGTGTTGCATGGAGAGAAATGATATGAGAATAATACGATGGATGTGTAATGTGAGTATAAAAGACAGGCTTAGATCTGATGACCTCAGAGGAAGATTAAATCTGAACAGTATAGTGATGTTACATTTACAAGTTCTTAATACGTTGTGTCAGAATCTCTTGTCGTCGTAGAACTCTTCATCTGTTGATCCAGAACGAACGGCATCGCTGCTAATGGGGACGATATGCCGTTTCTCTCCGCATTTCCCAAATCGCATGAATACTATTCGTACTAACCTTGTCTCCTTTTCTTCACTGTCTCGCCGTTGTATGAAATTATTCGTACTACCTTGTTGTGCTTCGTTGTCGCCTGCTTTGTCGCGACTGCTATCGTTAGCCCGCTGCCGTCGGCATAATCTTCGTTTCTTTTCACGATCCCGGCGGTTTCTTCGTGGGCTGAAATCAAATCTCCCCGTACACAATACAATATAACAAGGCTTCTTTTTCTTTTTAATTTAGAGAAATTTATTAGTATTCTTGTCGACACTGAGAGTTCATTGTCGCAGAGAGAGAGGCTACGCTAGTTAATTTCCTAAGTTAATCACGTAATCACTTGCGAAGGAGGAAGAGGGGGGGATATCGTTTGGCCCTAACTTTGGGGGATCCGAAATCCCTTAGCTTGTATCGCTACATGACTAAGCGTGTTCTCTCGTCGGCTTCCAGTCGAGAACTGTCGAATCTCAATCTCGTTTTCCCATGAGGGAAAACTGACGTCACGAAATCTCGTGATCAACACCAGGTGTGACCCAAACTTTGACCCTCCGGGTCTCGTCACTGTCACCCGAACCGTGAGAAAACCGTTGCACCAAAGTTGCACGCGGTGACTCTGCTACAATTCGCGCAAGTCAAACCCCGCTTCTAACAGATGCGTCCAATTCTATCGGGCCATTATCTAACAGTGAGATGTGTACAGAAGAGTAGAATTCGATGGGTATGGCCACATTGAAAGACTGGATGAGAGTTCCTGGGTTAGTAGATGTAGAACAGTTGTGGTAGCAGGTTCAGTTTACAGAGGAAGGCCTAAGAAAACATGGGAAGTGATGAAAATGGATTTGATAGAAAGAGGGATAAATAAAGACCTGGCCAGAAATAGCTTGGTTTGGAAGTCAATTTCTAAAAGCCATCCAACACATGCGATCATCTATAACAAACGTTAAACCGAATATGGTGATGGTAATGCAACATCCTGGCATTTCAAATCTTCGATCACAAAAATTGCTTGTTCGGCAAAATCACTGTCAGCCATTAATTTGAGGCCCAGTATCAAATCACGCCGAAGTCGGGCTTGCCTGCGCTTTTGGTGGCTGGCGACCGAGGTTTTCTCTCAGTACTTTCTTCACTACAATATATATAAGTAGACACAGGGAATATAATAAGTAGATTTGGTGCATGAAACATTGGAACAGTAGATTTCCCTAATATGTCTTGGTCAGTCAAGGAAATGTTCATCACCGACCCAGACGTCACACCAGGGGCTGAGCTGCCACAAAGGCAATGGACCAATCTGAACCGCCTGAGAACTGGTGTGGGCCGTTTTTCTGCCACAATGAGAGACTGGGGTCTGAGAGAGGGTGCTGCCTGTGAATGTGGCCACCCAGAACAGACAGTTACACACATCATAGAGGAATGCCCGCTGTTCAAACCACCCAATGGCGAGCAGGGCATAGCGGACCTTGATGACGAGACGAGAACCTGGCTTGCCAAGACCGAGCTGCAGCTTTGAGGGAGCTGGCACAAGAAAGAAGAAGAAGAAGGAAAAGATGTTGTCATGCCCCATCAAAAAGCAGAATTTTTAACTGGGTTCAGAAGTTAAGAGAGCACGGAACTGTGTAAACTCTTAGTTCAAAAGGTCTGAGAGACACTTATTCGTGGAATGTGAGTAATACGACCGAAAAGAACATTGATTTGATATCATTTAAATCAGGGGCGGCAACCTTTTCAGAATGAGGGCCAGATGAGACTTTTGGAAGGAGATCGCGGGCCGGAGTGAAAAACGAAATCTCAGAATTACTATATTTTGTTCACATGAATAAATTGTACAAAAATTGCATTGAACACTCTACAAATCTGATATTTTTTCTCAAGAGACTTCTGTATGTGATGTTATAAAAGGCGCCGACGAAGAGCCATTTTGGAATCATAAAAAAACGGGGGGGGGGGGGAGTAGCAAGTTGATCCAGCATTCGTTTTGACACACCTCACATAAGTTCTGTTTCATGCCCTCGTTTCTCGTTTCCTCTTTGCCTCTCTCTTTCTCTTTTTCTATTTTTATCTCAGGCAAAGGATTTGAAATTAATAGTTAAAGAAAATTGAAATATACATGCATCATCGTTCGCTGATATTTATACATTTTTATCCCACTGTAAATCTTAATTGAAACCTACTTTTACGTCTATGTCACAAAATGATATGAGTTTTACTGGGAGGTCTGCGGGCCGGATTGCAATAATAAAGCATAGCAGGGTGGCGGGCCGGACGCTAAGCCTTTGCGGGCCGGATGTGGCTCGCGGGCCGGAGGTTGCCCGCCCCTGATTTAAATGAATGGAGTGGATTATCCATCTGTTATGAAAGACTAAGCGTTTACTGCTACCCATGGGTCACCCGTCATATCTTATAAATTCACAAACCTTATTGTCCACTGTATGTCCCTGACAATCATTGAATTAAGCATTATATATAATCCAGAAAAAGCGGATTTCCGCTATTTGGTTCTATTTTATTTATTTATTTATATATGTATATATATATATATATATATATTGATTAGTTGCATTCCAATGACCAACAAAAAACGTCAGTCCTCAATCATAATATTTATTAATTTTTTTTATTTCTACGAATTTTCCTCTGCAAATATTGGTTGCAAACTCACCTACAACTTTTAGAATTAAACTCTGTTATGAAAAATACTCCATTCAGCTGTTGCTTGAGTTAGCTTGAATATATACCGAATTACCTCCCTTAGTGTTATATGCAAAAGACTATACATATAAATATTGAAACAGAGACAATATATACACTATTGTATGAGATTAACACATCACTCAATAAGTCCAGGGCCTAACTAATAAAACAACAATTTTTAGGCAAAATTCGACTTTATTCATGAACATAGTCTCCTTCTAGGGTTATACACTGATTCCAATGCTTCTTTAACAATTTGATGCCTTTTTTGTAGAACGATTTGTCTTTGGCCTCAAAATACGCCTCAGTTTGATATCTCTTTCCCTAGAGCATTCTTTTGAGGTCTGAAAACAGCCGGTAGTCGCTGGGAATCAGCTCTGGAGAATAAGGTGAGTCTAGAGGCAATTTGAAGTGCAATTCATGTAGTTTCGCCGATCGACTTGTGACACGGTGGATTGTCTTGGTAAAAGCGTACGTTTTTCTTCTTCATTTGTGACCGTTTTTGGCAATTTCTTCCTTCGAACGCACCGATAATGCCATTCACTATTGATAGTTGCGCATGCCAAAAAACCTTGCCTGCTAATGTTTGTGTCTTTTGTCACTTTGGACGGTTTTCATCTGCTGCTGTCCATTCAGCTGACTGCTGATTTGACTCCGGATTAAAGTAGTGGATCCATGTTTCATCCACTTTACGTTTTGATGCAAAAACTGCTTTTTGTTGCGTTGAAACAACACTCTGAATCATCAACGTGTTGTTGTTTTTGATCGACTATGAGCAAATGCGGCATCCACTTTGAACACAGCTTTCTCATTGACAAATATTCATGGAAAATGGTGAATACACTGCCTTCTTCTCCATATTTAATAGTACTGGTAAGTATTGCTAGTTTATTTAAGAGAAATTAAATAGAATATTTGGGTTGAGGACATGCGTTACATGGAGAGAAATGATATGAGAATTATACGATGGATGTGTGATGCGAGTCTTAGAGACAGGCTTAGTTCTGATGACTTCAGAGGAAGATTTAATCTGGACAGTATAGGGAGATGTGTCTAGAACAGAAGACTTCGATGGTATGGCCACGTTGAAAGAATGGATGAGTTCTTGATTCAATAGATGTAGAACAGTTACAGTAGTTGTTCACTGAGGAAGGCCAAGGAAACATGGGCGGAAGTAACAGGGCCGGCGGGACAGTTATAAAAGTGGGGGGGGGGGCTCTCCTAAAAAGTGGGGGGGGGCGGTCAAACACATGCATATCAACTTAATTATTGATGACCGTAAAGTGGGGGGGGGGCCAAGTCAAAAAGTGAGGGGGCTTAAGTTGGAAAGAAAGAATAATAATAAATCGAATTCGAAATGTGACTTACTATTTATTTTTTCTTAAAAATCATTTATTTAATATTTCGGGAAAAGAAACTTCCCTTTGTCAAAAATAATAAATATCAGAGGAAAACTCCGTCTGTGCAGAGAATTTACCAACATGGATGCCATAAGACAGAAGTTTCTTTTCCCAAAATATTAAATAAATGATTTTAAATAATCATCCGGACATCACACAAACAGCTAACACCACACTTACTGTTATGTAAGATTTTAAGAAAAAATAAATAGTAAGTCACATTTCGAATTCGATTTATTATTTTTGTTCCTTCCAGCTTACATCCTACCCGGAATTTGCATTGCCCACAGCCTTTTAAAAACATACTACTACTATTCCCAGCAATGCTTCAAGCAAACTACCATTCTCTATTAAAACTTCAAATATTTATTCATGGTATTTTGTTTGGTTGTTTTGTAGAGGAAAGTTTTTGTTTTTGGCTTTGTAGAACATGATTGAGTTTTGCGAAGGGAAAGGAAAAAAAACAATAACATCAATGTTTGATGCATTTTTGGTCAGGAAGCCAGTATCTTCAGACAGCCTGATCTGGTAGCACCAGCGAAGCTATTGTCAGAATGCGGTCAGGTGTAATACTCATTAAAATAGTTCATTCAAACTTGAGCATAAATATTGTGTGCGTTGAATTAAGAATTTAGTGTTGAGTTTCAATCTATTAATTTGTGGATTGAGTCTAGCTATAAGTATCGCCTCTTTAAATTCTAAAAGTTGCCAACATACTTGTTAGTATACAGGGTACCGAAAGATCTGTCTTACATTTAAATAAGTGTTTGCTAACAGATGCTGCTTGAGTGTGAAGAATTTAAATATTTATACTTTATGAATATCAGCTCAGATCTTAAAAAGTGGGCTCCCTCTACCATGCTAGAAAACTTCTCACACCTGACAGTATCCTATATCTCTACAAAGCCACCATGCATGGAGTATTGTTGCCACATCTGGCCTGGTGCACAATCCATTAGTCTCTCCCTCTTAGACAAGGTCCAAAAATGAGTATTTAATCTAATAGGTCCCTCACTATCCACCAAGCTGCAGCTCCTGTCCCATCGCCGCAAGGTTGCATCATTGTGCATTTTTTTTACAAGTACTTCAACAGAATGTGCTCCGATGAACTTGCTACTCTGGTGCCCCCTCAACGTAAATACACTCGACCAATCTGACAATCAGCTAAATCTCATCCATTCACTGTGGCGATCCCCAGATACTGGAGAGCCTTCTACTCCAATAGCTTCTTTTCCTCGTGCTGCCGACCTTTGGAACTCCCTCCCTGCTCCCCCGACTGTACTGACATGCAGAAATTTAAAACTAATGTGAATAAGAATCTTGCTGCACAGCTTCCAATTTAGGATGCCCCCCAAAACTTTAACCCTAATTCTCAATAGCCCCTTACGTCTACAGTGGCAACTTGCCCTGCTTGTTTTTTAACATAGTTCACCGCAAATTTAAAAAAAAAAAACCTGTGTGTAATATAGATAAGTACCCCTATCCTATTTTTTCTTGTTTGGAGTTTATATTAGCATATTTTATGGGTATTTGCAGCATGGATAAGTTAAACATTTTTTTCTTTCTGGATCTATAAATTTAAATCGAGGTTACAATGACCTCTGACCGCCTACAGTTTCGGTTCCGACACTGAAAAAAAACAAAAACAAAAAAAACGAAAAAAAACGAAAAAAAAAAAAAAAAAACGAAAAAAAACGAAAAAAAAAAAAACCCTAACAAAACCCCCCAAAACAACAAGGTCAAAGGCGAAAACGAAACAACCATAGTATAGGAAATCTATAATGGGTGACAATAGCTTAAGCCAAGTGAGGGTATATAGCAGAAAAGCCACCTACAAGTGAACCATTTCGAGATAAGTGCTATTATTGCGGTGAAATGGGTCCTATAGCAATGGATTGTTGGAGCCAGTGGAATCAAACTACAAGGCGTAATATCAATTAATAAGATCTCGACCGGATACAGACCATTTATATTCGAGGGGCAGTTATCGCATATAACAAATGATAACAAGATCAGGATATCGCGAGACACTTGGGCTTACAAATAAAACCTTATTATAAAAAATCCCACATAAAAAACTTTCAGGAAAACTTCTCAAAAAACCCTTCTCAAAAAAAGAATTGAAAAGTTTTTTTGAAGGAATTTTTTTTAATTATATTTATTATACATTTATTATATTTATCGTTTTACAAAAGTGAAATTTTTAAAATTAAATTTTAAAGTGAGTTTAAAGGCTTCTTATTATTTGACAATCCAATGGTTAGATGTTAATCTTAAATATTGTTTCTTATGTATGTGTTTATGGAATTCTTATATAAACACACATTTTTGAAATTTTATACACTTACACATTGGTTTTTCTTTCACTTTATAGATATAGTTTTTAATGTTTGATTTATTTTTAAGCCCAATAAAAATGAAGAGGACGAGTTGTCACCCCTTACGCCTAGAAATAAATTTACAACAGCAACGTTTTTTGTTTACATGCAACAGCGAAGATAAGAGTTTTTTTCCATGGTTTATTGTAGGCTTAAGCTATTGTCACTGACGTTTTAGGAAAATCAACACATAATGATTAAAAAAAATGAATATAAGGTTTGAAAAGGAGTCAAGAGAAAAAGGCAAAACGAAAAGATCAGGCTTTGAAAAATATAAACAGAAACTCATGCACACACATTACATGACTTGCATAAGCCTGAGAGAGGAGGAAGGCCAGATGAATGACAGCGCGTTAGGCTGTCTGCCTTTTTCTCCCTATCCTTCTTAACGTCACCAAGCAAAAGAGAGAGAGATGGAAGAGTTGACGAGGAAGTATGGCCTTGGTCAGCTGCTGTATTTCTTTCCTTCTTCACTTATGCCGTCAGGACTTAACTGGAGTAAGAGGGGGAGACGGCAAGTGTGTGATGTTATGAGGAGGAAAGAGAAAAGAAAAAAGGAAAAAATTAAATTGGAAGAATATGCAGACAACTTTGGAGATTTTAGTGCGAATATATGGACAGTCGAACTGTGGGTTTTGGATTGCTATGACGTGGACAGAGATAGGATAAAAAAGAAAAATGATTTACAGAGTCGAGTCTGGAGTTTGGATCACGAAGATGTAAAAAAAAGATGTCGGAGGAAAACGAAGACTTAATGAGAAAAAGGAGAGTTAAGAAAAAAACATGATTCAGAGAAAAAAAAGGATATATCTCGGGCATGAGAAGAGAAATTGTATACAGATAAGTGAACTTTAAAACCGTTGACAATATGAATGTGTTTTAAGCTTTACAGACGAAGTTGATCTCCATGATAAGAAACATGTTTCATTGTTATTTGCCTTGATTTATATGCTCGATGCGTTATGGTATTAAATTTACTTGTTCATTTTTAATTCCTGCCTTGTGTATGTATTTCTTTTGCCAATTATTTCATCTCGTGTGTTCCACCGTTAAAAATCACCAAATTCGAGGAAACTTCCCTATAAGCCAAATTTCAGGCAAAATATAAATGATAGATGTGTATCGTCCATGTATTAATATGGCACGTCACATAATTGAGGTGCTCATCTGGTGTGTTTGTAGCATATTTGGCGACTCATCACGAGATTCCGTCACATTATTTGAAATACTTGAACAGGGTATGTATGCAGGTCGTGACAGTAACCCATCAATGATTTCCGATACTAGAGTTGTTTTGTTTTCGCCATTGACCTTTTGGTTTTCGTGCTTTTCGTTTGTTTTTTTTTTCTTTGTTTTTTCCCTTTGGCGTTGGAACCAAAGCTGTAGACGGTCAGAGGTCATCGTAACCTCGACTTAAATTTTTAGATCCAGAAAGAAAAATCTTTTTCGGCTTATTTATGTTGCAAATATCCACAAAATATATAAATATAAACCCTAAACTATAAAAAATAGGATAGAGGTTTGAAATATCGTTATGACCTCATACAGCGTGTGGGTTGCCATTTTTCAAAGCAACAGACTACAACGGAGGCTGAAGAAAGTCCACAAAGGGCAGTCACATGCTGCTCCCCTTTGTCGGATTTCAAACCGATGGTACCAATGTTGTTCTGATATTCTGTGATCTATCATATAAAGGAAAGTTGTCTATGTGTATGTGTCAAGATAAAAGTGAAAAACTACAAAACAAACACCAACAGAGTTGGTATATTCTAGATCGGCGTTGCTCTGATTGAAGAATATCTAAATTTAAAAAACAATAATTATTCATTCTGTGGGGGTCAACTGGGACAGGTTTCGTCAGGGGAGGACGTTTTTTTTTTCAGTGTTATTATTTACTAATTTGGGGAAAAATGCCTACTCATTCCTTGAAGAATCCATTATATAAAAAAGAGTTGTCTGTGTGTATGTGCATATTCAGCGAGAGAAGAATGGGCTGGGTTAAGGAGAGAAAAATGGGCTAGGGAGAGAGGGGGTGGTGAGAGGAAGGGAGCAAATGGAGGAGGGTGAAAGATAGAAATTTTAATAGAAATATGTTACACTGGCAACTCTGCTAGTACATATATAAATAAATTTATATTTTTATATATATATATATATATATATATATATATAGCATAAATTTATGTAAAGTCAATTACATCATTAATTTAGGTTCCAAGAATTCAACATAACAGATTGTGTACGATCGTGTCAGAGACCATGTATTTTTATTACTATCAGATCTCATATATATGTTAGGATCGAGTGGGTCGTGTTCCCCCGATTATAAACGTGTTCAGTTGAATCAAGCAATGTTGCATGCAAAAGACAGAGTAATAATTAATAAACAAAAATGAAGTAGTTCAAATAACGTTTATTGAACGTGTGTGTACGTGGAATGATGAAGTGTGTGATGTATGCATGTGTGTCGATGGAAAAACAGTTCTTGAAAAGGTATAAGAAGAAATGAGTCCGGCGTAGGAAAAGTCTTTGAAAGCCGTAACACAAAGAAAACGAGTTGAGAACTCTTACCGTTGTTTGCCCACGTGTTGACGGAAGAAACGTGTGTTGGTAGTTGTTTTGCTGAGACAAGTTCAAGAGAAAAGCGTGAGACGAAACGCTAGTGTATTAGCGTCGTTTTGCCGACCAGAGAAGAGTGAAACGGAACGCTAGTGTCAGCGTCTGTCTGCCGAGGCAGGTCGGTGAGGAAGAGAGAGAATTTCCTATTGCCCCGGCTTTTATAGTCCGAAGGGCAGATAACTCTGGTGTCGCTTTACAGCGCCACCTGTCGGTGAAAAAGCGACACCTACCGGCAAACCGGTGTAGTTACGTTTTGAAAGGAGGAGGTAACTGCTACAAGGACTCCCCCCCAGATTGAAAAATATTGAAAATATTATTCAATATGGACAGTTGTAGATGAGAAGCATTCTTTGTGGGTATGTCTGTTTTGCTGTTGAAGATTAGAAAAAAGTAGTGTGCACGCTACTTATTTCTGTTTCTGCATCTGTATTGAATGATTGATCGCAAGTGCGTCTGCGGAATTGAGTGTTGTAACGCATGTGGATCTGCGTGTTGTTTGGGTCTGCATCAAGTTTGAGCGCAAGTGAGTTAGCGGTCGAAAAATGTTGAGTGCAAGTGAATTTGCACTTGTTGGTGGCGTTGTTCATGTTGATTAGTCTGCGTGATGCGGAGCTGATGAACGAACGTTGAATTGTCAGTGTTGTCCGGGAATGTTTGGTGCTTGGGTCTGCGCGGTTGTTGATGAGTGAGCACAAGTGAATCTGTGCAGTTGTTGATGAATGAGCACAAGTGAATCTGTGCAGTGTTGATGAGTGAGCACAAGTGAATCTGTGCAGTGTTGATGAATGAGCACAAGTGAGTCTGTGCAGTTGTTGATGAATGAGCACAAGTGAATCTGTGCAGTGTTGATGCGTGAGCACAAGTGAGTCTGTGCAGTGTTGATGAATGAGCACAAGTGAGTCTGTGCGGTGTTGATGAATGAGCACAAGTGAGTCTGTGCAGGTGTTGATGAATGAGCACAAGTGAGTCTGTGCGGTGTTGATGAATGAGCACAAGTGAGTCTGTGCAGGTGTTGATGAATGAGCACAAGTGAGTCTGTGCAATTGTTGATGAATGAGCACAAGTGAGTCTGTGCAATTGTTGATGAATGAGCACAAGTGAGTCTGTGCAGGTGTTGATGGTGTTCATGTTAATTAGTCCGTGTTGTGGAGCTGATGAACAAACATCTAGTTGTTGAGATTGGTGGTACACTATGGTCAAAATCAGATGCACAAATGTCTGCAAGTGAGTTAGCAGGTCCAGGTACAAGTGGGTCTGTACTGGTGTTGGTGCGTGTCGTTCGAGTTGATGTGTCCCCAGTTGATCAACGAACGTCCAGTTGTTGAAGAGGGTTGGTAGCCCTTGAAGGGTGATGTTGGTGCTTGCTGAGCCTGACTTTTTACAACCAGTATTAAGTCTTGAGGCTTGGTGATGTTGTTCGTGTCTGGCCGAGTTTGTCATCGTGTGTTTGTTTTGTAGTTTTCCTTTCTTTATATATATATTTCCAACACGTGGGTGGAAGGGAAAAAGAAAAAAAAAATGGAGTCGTAATTTGTTTCACACGAGGAGTGACGTTTTGTTTTCGTTTGTTTGAATGTTAGTTTCCACGTAGAGAAAGAATGGTGGCTTCTCTTTTCTTTGTTGTTGAAAAGAAAGAAAAAAAAAATTTTTCGTATTTTCTTTTTTTGTTTGAATTTCCGAGAGATAAAAATGGCGTTTTTTTTTTTTTTTGAATTTTTTTTATCAACACGTGGTCCGGAAAAAAGATGGCAGCAATTAAAAAATTTTTTTTATCAACATGTGGTCACGAAAAAGATGGGCAGCGTGAGCGTTTGTTTTCTTTTGTTTTCTTTTTATCCCCACGTGTTCAAAACAAAGGAAGTGGCGTCTTGTAAGGTCCTTTTGTTCGTCGAAAAAGAAAAAAAAAAAGGATTGGCAAAAGTTTGTCTTTTTCTTTGTATATATTTTTCCGACACGTGGGTGGTGAAAGAGAGAAGAAAAAAAAATGAAATTGTAATTTGTTTTATATTCGGAGAGATGTTTTTGTTTTTCTTTGTTTGGGGTTTTCCCGTGGCCAGGAAAAAATCGCGGCCTCTTTTCTTTTGTTTGTTTGTATATTTCTACCACGTGGGTAGAAAAAAAAGGAAAAAGATGGATGCGTAATTCGTTTCACCACGAAAGAAAAAACGAGAAATGATATATATATATATTTTTTTTTTTTGTTCTTGTACGAAATTAATTACTTCGTCAGATACAACAAAGCTTGCACGTCGGGTCACCAATGTTCGGATCGAGGGTCGTGTTCCCCCGATTATAAACGTGTAAAGTTGAATCAAGCAATGTTGCATGCAAAAGACAGAGTAATAATTAATAAACAAAAATGAAGTAGTTCAAATAACGTTTATTGAACGTGTGTGTACGTGGAATGATGAAGTGTGTGATGTATGCATGTGTGTCGATGGAAAAACAGTTCTTGAAAAGGTATAAGAAGAAATGAGTCCGGCGTAGGAAAAGTCTTTGAAAGCCGTAACACAAAGAAAACGAGTTGAGAACTCTTACCGTTGTTTGCCCACGTGTTGACGGAAGAAACGTGTGTTGGTAGTTGTTTTGCTGAGACAAGTTCAAGAGAAAAGCGTGAGACGAAACGCTAGTGTATTAGCGTCGTTTTGCCGACCAGAGAAGAGTGAAACGGAACGCTAGTGTCAGCGTCTGTCTGCCGAGGCAGGTCGGTGAGGAAGAGAGAGAATTTCCTATTGCCCCGGCTTTTATAGTCCGAAGGGCAGATAACTCTGGTGTCGCTTTACAGCGCCACCTGTCGGTGAAAAAGCGACACCTACCGGCAAACCGGTGTAGTTACGTTTTGAAAGGAGGAGGTAACTGCTACATATATATATATCTAGGCAGCATCTTCTCTTGCAGGCAAATATTGTTGAATATAACAGACAATTTATGCCTGGATATCCTTTGGTAGATCCTTTCAATAGTCCGAATCAGAATCTTAGTTTCGGAGGGGAATTGGCTGATGAATTTGCCATAGTTTAGATTTGTGTCCCAAGTACTTTCAGACCCATCCGGGTCCATCTTCAGGCCAATGAGGTTAATCAGCTACACACCAAGTGTTAGTATTATAGAAGGTTTTGGCGGGAATTATGTAATAAGTACGAAACTATAGTTAGCATTATAGACAGTTTAGTATATTATTACTGATATTAAAGTTAATTCTATTAATTAAGGGTTTTTTGGTTTTATATATGGGTCTGAAAGTACTTGGAACACAAATTTAAACTATAGCAAATTCATCAGCCAATTCCCTTCCAAAACTAAGATCCTGATTCGGACTATTAAAGTTAATTCTGTTAATTACGGGTTTTTTGGTTTTTATATATAGGGTTTCTAATATATACATATATATATATATATATATATATATATATAAATAAAAGAAGCAAAGCAAATTGCAAGTAAATACACTACAAGAACGTCAGCTGACGTTGCCTTGTAGTGTATTTACTTGCAATCTGACGTCAGGTAGGGACAGCTAGTCAACTATAACAATATCCACTCAGCGAATACCTAAAGATTCCCTGTAATGTATAGTGGAAAGAAATGTAATATATTGAGTGGGGTTTGTTAGCTAGTTTTAAACAATGTTTTCTTTTCTATGTGGCTGTACTTTCAGTCATCAAAGATCATTCTGTCAGATCACCCATAAGCATGATAAATGGAAAAGAGAGAGAAGACAACTGGATGGAGAATGATGTCAACAGGAAAGGGAGAAGGATTTTGTTAAATGATAGATCAATTAGCGGCTGAAAGCAGAGTCGAACACACAATTGATATGGACTTGTAAACCAGAATAAGTAAGAATCTCTCGTACACCCTCTCCCGTTTAACATATCTACTACATGCAACACTCCAAGTATCAACTGTCCCCATTGACAAATAATATTAGAGTTGATTTTGTTTATTTCTAAGCACAGTTGATTTAGTTTATTTCTAAGCACGGTTGAATTTGATTCAGCTGAAAGTTTGCTTCTAATGACTTTGGTTTCCACTTCTCCAGCAGTTCAGCCTCCATGCATCACCATCGACCGTTCAGCATCTTCTTCGTTTAAAGTCTTTTCAACATCAGATGTGGGTTACACATAGGCCATGGCTGCACACAAAGTGACTTTCTCCATGAAACTATCATTTACGTTGGTTTTCATGTGCCATTACTTGACGCTATCTTTGATCAAGTCGTTCCTGGCCTGCCTTTTGCTCGCTTACCCCCAACTGAGATACGTGCACATCTGTTTATCCAACCAGAACTTCGTTCAATGCGTCCATACCACTGTGGGTGGTTGCAACACAGAGCTGACTACAGTCTAAAAACCTTCAGTTTCAATAGCAGGAAGTGTGAACTGTCGTCAGGGTGCACACAACAAATCCACCGAACAATAGCCCCGTCATTCTTCAGCATTCTCAGAAAGACAGAGCTAGTGAGAGCTCAGTATTCACTTGTATGTAACATGACACGACGAACATAGCTGTTGTAAACTTGACCCCGAATAACAAGTGAGAATGAACAACAGGTTAAGATGTGAAGAAGCTCACATACATGCAAGATCAAACTTAATTCACATCTCCATCAGCACGGATCATATCGTCAAGATAGCAAAATGAGTTTACAACTTCCAACTTCAGCAGATCATCCACAGAGAACTCAAGACATGACCTGCCTTCAATTGGATAAGCAGTACTAGCACATCATCCACAGAGAACAAGACATGACCTGCCTTCAATTGGATAAGCAGTACTAGCACATCATCCACAGAGAACAAGACATGACCTGCCTTCAATTGGATAAGCAGTACTAGCACATCATCCACAGAGAACAAGACATGACCTGCCTTCAATTGGATAAGCAGTACTAGCACATCATCCACAGAGAACAAGACATGACCTGCCTTCAATTGGATAAGCAGTACTAGCACATCATCCACAGAGAACAAGACATGACCTGCCTTCAATTGGATAAGCAGTACTAACACATCATCCACAGAGAACAAGACATGACCTGCCTTCAATTGGATAAGCAGTACTAGCACATCATCCACAGAGAACAAGACATGACCTGCCTTCAATTGGATAAGCAGTACTAGCACATCATCCACAGAGAACAAGACATGACCTGCCTTCAATTGGATAAGCAGTACTAGCACATCATCCACAGAGAACAAGACATGACCTGCCTTCAATTGGATAAGCAGTACTAGCACATCATCCACAGAGAACAAGACATGACCTGCCTTCAATTGGATAAGCAGTACTAGCACATCATCCACAGAGGACAAGACATGACCTGCCTTCAATTGGATAAGCAGTACTAACACATCATCCACAGAGAACAAGACATGACTTCAATTGGATAAGCAGTACTAACACATCATCCACAGAGAACAAGACATGACTTCAATTGGATAAGCAGTACTAGCACATCATCCACAGAGAACAAGACATGACCTGCCTTCAATTGGATAAGCAGTACTAGCACATCATCCACAGAGAACAAGACATGGCCTTCAATTGGATAAGCAGTACTAGCACATCATCCACAGAGAACAAGACATGACCTGCCTTCAATTGGATAAGCAGTACTAGCACATCATCCACAGAGAACAAGACATGACCTGCCTTCAATTGGATAAGCAGTACTAGCACATCATCCACAGAGAACAAGACATGATCTGCCTTCAATTGGATAAGATACTAGCACATCATCCACAGAGAACAAGACATGGCCTTCAATTGGATAAGCAGTACTAGCACATCATCCACAGAGAACAAGACATGACCTGCCTTCAATTGGATAAGCAGTACTAGCACATCATCCACAGAGAACAAGACATGACCTGCCTTCAATTGGATAAGCAGTACTAGCACATCATCCAGAGAACAAGACATGACTTCAATTGGATAAGCAGTACTAGCACATCATCCACAGAGAACAAGACATGACTTCAATTGGATAAGCAGTACTAGCACATCATCCACAGAGAACAAGACATGACTTCAATTGGATAAGCAGTACTAGCACATCATCCACAGAGAACAAGACATGACCTGCCTTCAATTGGATAAGCAGTACTAGCACATCATCCACAGAGAACAAGACATGACTTCAATTGGATAAGCAGTACTAACACATCATCCACAGAGAACAAGACATGACTTCAATTGGATAAGCAGTACTAGCACATCATCCACAGAGAACAAGACATGACTTCAATTGGATAAGCAGTACTAACACATCATCCACAGAGAACAAGACATGACTTCAATTGGATAAGCAGTACTAGCACATCATCCACAGAGAACAAGACATGACTTCAATTGGATAAGCAGTACTAACACATCATCCACAGAGAACAAGACATGACTTCAATTGGATAAGCAGTACTAGCACATCATCCACAGAGAACAAGACATGACTTCAATTGGATAAGCAGTACTAACACATCATCCACAGAGAACAAGACATGACTTCAATTGGATAAGCAGTACTAGCACATCATCCACAGAGAACAAGACATGACTTCAATTGGATAAGCAGTACTAACACATCATCCACAGAGAACAAGACATGACTTCAATTGGATAAGCAGTACTAGCACATCATCCACAGAGAACAAGACATGACTTCAATTGGATAAGCAGTACTAACACATCATCCACAGAGAACAAGACATGACTTCAATTGGATAAGCAGTACTAGCACATCATCCACAGAGAACAAGACATGACTTCAATTGGATAAGCAGTACTAACACATCATCCACAGAGAACAAGACATGACCTGCCTTCAATTGGATAAGCAGTACTAGCACATCATCCACAGAGGACAAGACATGACCTGCCTTCAATTGGATAAGCAGTACTAGCACATCTTCTACAGAGATAGTTTACCATAGGAATTAATCTTCCTCGCATCTCACTTGTGAACCCAATGACAGCTGGTGCAGAATACAAAGTTGCTGCCCACCATTATCAGCCATATTAAAAATCCAATGACGAGATGTTTTTGAACATTTTGCATGTATGATTGAACTTGCTAAAACTTACTGTTTTTTTTCAAACAAACATTAAATAGTGGTTTTATAGT
This sequence comes from Sepiola atlantica, assembly GCA_963556195.1. Lineage (NCBI taxonomy): Eukaryota > Metazoa > Mollusca > Cephalopoda > Sepiida > Sepiolidae > Sepiola > Sepiola atlantica. The sequence goes on along the minus strand of OY744529.1, from coordinate 15,762,671 downwards.
TTAACCCCTATCCTTGAGTGTCTCTTGGCCTTGATAAGTTGTGACTCAATAGTAAGGAAAAAACAAAATATCTGCAACAAGTTATTGTTAAAATAGCATTTTTTAGGATTTTCCTAAAGTTAATTTTTGTGGCCTTGAAGGGCCGATAATAATTAAGACAACATGGTGGTATATTTACAGAAGTACAGAAATAGTATGTTACAGAAAGTCTGCATCCGGTACTATGGCTATGGCTGCTACCATGACTGCTATGACACTTACTCATAATTTTATTCATAGTTTCTGGAAGAGTCCATCTACACCCGAAATAGGGTAGATGCACATCACATCACATCAAGACATTAATGTGAACCAATTTTTCTCATACATAGGTTTGATTTCTCGCCCTATGTTCATCAGTCCTCATTTATTGGTCCCCTGATTTTATAAATCGGGGGACTTATGTTTTGAGGCATGTCCGTCCGTCCGGATCTTTCTCCGCAACCATCCATTGAATTTCTCTGAAATTTTGCATGAAGTTGTAACTTTGGTCAGGTTAGAAAGTGACATTCTCCGATTTTTGAAAAAAAAATCTGGTTAGCCCCCCCAGGGGGTCAAAAGGCCCCGAAATGGCAAAAAATTACATTTTTTGCCCCATAACGTTTCATCCATCCATTCAATTTCTCTGAAACTTGGCCAAAATGTGGAGGCAATTGTTCCTAATAGAAAATAAGTATCGCTGACCTTGGAAAAAATCTGGTTCGCGCCCCCAGGGGGTCAAAAGCCCCCAAAATGGCAAAAAATGACCCTTTTCTCCTATAACGTTTGATCCATCCATTCAATTTCTCTGAAACTTGGCCAAAATGTAGAGGCAATTGTTCTGGATATAAAATGAGAATCCTTGACCTCAGAAAAATTCTGGTTCGTGCCCCCAGGGGGTCAAAAATGCCCCAAATTGCCCAAATTTATTGCATTTTACACTCGCCACATCGAGTCACATACAGAAGGGGACCACGCACGCACGCACGCACGCGCGGCTTGTTTATTTTTGTTTTCATAATTTACAAAAGAGAACAACTGAAATTAGTCAGTTATTTTGTTTTAGTTTTTTGAAGATTTTTGTGCCGTAAATGTTTAATTTAACAAAAACTTAAATGTTACTCATTTAGTTATTTTTGCAATATTAGACATCAATTAAATATTCCCCAAATTTCAGTTTCTTTGGAGTATTTTAAAGAGTTTTTAGGGGGAATACAACTTCCATTATCAAAATTCAAATATAGCAGATTTACATCGAATCTGATCCATAGTCATTAAACACAAATAAGCAAGATTCTCTGAATTTAAATTTCTTCTTAAGACCCTTTAAGCTTGAATTTTAAATATGTTCTCGAATCTAAATCATGTAATGGATTTTAATCTTCCTCACAGCCAATTGCATCACTTGTGAACCCAATGATGACAGCTTGTGCAGAATACAAAGTTACTGCCAACACTAGATCTGCAAACACCATAAAAAAACTTGCCAGAATTTTTCAGAGTTGCGGGTTAGTGTCACTAATCATGAAAAAGATTTTGAAAAATATCAAAGTGTGATGTGATAAATTGGAAACGACTTTACCTACTATCCAGCAGAAAAATATGCTAGCGTCATCAGGTTTTGGTATTTAAGGTGCTGCAAGTGTCTCAGACTCCGGCGTTGGCAACACCAGGCAATGTTTAATGCCAGCTCTCTCTGCCGTCCGATCCAAAGGGTTGATATCAGTTGTGTTGCATGCAGTCAAATCACTTCTTACACACTCAAGCCAGGTCTTTCTTGGTCTACCACGCTCCCTGGGGTATCCATGCGTGTTATAGAGTTGATACAAAAGGTGGCACGCTGTACATGACCAAACCACCCGAGACGCCGAGCGCGTTAGGTATCCAAAATCACATCAATACCAAATTTCTGATGAAGCACGGTTGAAGTGATCCATTCCTCTAGTTTGCTACCACAAATCCATCTGATCATGGCACGGTCATTACGCTGAAGCCTTTGCAAGATGGCACAGGCTGAAAAGACTTTGCTCTGAATTTGGAAAAAAAAAAGTGCCTAAATGTAAGGATTGACAGCTTGCTAAACCTTCCCCAAGCAACACAACAGTGAGCAGGGATAGCATGTTCGAACACCAGCATCCAACATGATACCCAGGTAGCTTCAACATCAAGTAGCGTGCCATCTACATTCACATGTGTCACAGTTCAGCTATTCATTTTTCGAGCCCCTGTTTCTCTAAACGAATAAGCACAATATGCACAAAAGACAATAAAATAAAGATATCAGATTGCCCGGAAAGTTTGTGCCGAATTTTAAAAGAAATGAAAAGTAAAAAATATATGCCATTAAATATTTAATCAAATGCTCATGAATTGTGGATTTTGATATGTTAAGCCTTTCGGCTGTGTAATGTGGGTTAATTCTCAATTAATTAATTTATTTAGTCGTCATCTGTATCATCGGCCTGATCATTCTTCATCATTAAGACTAAAATCTCTAGTTCTAAAATTTGCGAACCACTTCCGTACAGTTCTGTCAGCTAAAGCATCTTCACTGTACACTGCACGTATCTTTTTGTTGTTTGAGAGGCACTTTTGCCTTTATGGAAATAGAAAAGCGTCAAATGCCTAAAATGAGTCTTACAAGCTTCCATTTTAGAAGAACTCCAAAATTAGCACAAGTGGAATAATTTTTAATATTCTTTCTCAATAGATAGCTTGAAGTATGCTCTAACCGGAAATGTAAGTATATAGTATTTGTCAATAATCTGACATGTTCTAACATGTCGAAACAGGAACTACTAAAAAATCGGCATAAACTTTCCGGACAACCTAATAAGAAAAACTCTTTGAAAGGAGGTTCTTTTAAAATATTTTTATTTTTAATAAAAGCAGTCCAAAAAGAGCAGTTGAAAACTTCAAAGGGTTGAAGTTTCTGAGATTCAAACTCCATTGTTTGGGTAAAAAAAAACTATCACATCTTATTGGCTCTTAATAACAAAGTTGTTATAAAGTTGTGAGATTCAGCCTCCAAAGTTTAGTTATGTAAAAGTAAAAAAATAATATAAATTCCTTAAAACATAAAATGAAAAGTAGATTCAAATTATAGCATAGAGACTGTTGGAATATTTAGCCCATCTCAATTGGTTTTCATCCAATTTTTAGATCGAATTGATTGTTGGTCTTAAACTGGATTTATTGAACTGAAATAAAATTCTAATTTACTTTTTAATGTATATAAACGCTAAACGTTTTTACATGTCATTACCATTTATTATTGACAATATTGTTATCAAATTACTGGCAAGCATGTTATAATCTCTTCATTTTTGTTTTTAAATTATTAAAGTTTTTATTGTTTCGGAATTTTTAAGATGAGAATTGATAATTTGGATTATTCTAACTACTGTTCCCACCTTGGATGTTATTAAAATTAAGGATTAAATAAAAGGTTCCGTTTGAAATTCCGTACAGATTCCAGAGTTTAACAGAAAGATTCCAGAGTTTAACAGAAAGATTCCAGAGTTCAACAGAAAGATTCCAGAGTTCAACAGAAAGATTCCAGAGTTCAACAGAAAGATTCCAGAGTTCAACAGAAAGATTCCAGAGTTCAACAGAAAGATTCCAGAGTTCAACAGAAAGATTCCAGAGTTCAACAGAAAGATTCCAGAGTTTAACAGAAAGATTCCAGAGTTTAACAGAAAGATTCCAGAGTTTAACAGAAAGATTCCAGAGTTTAACAGAAAGATTCCAGAGTTTAACAGAAAGATTCCAGAGTTCAACAAGATACACCTGAAGAAGGTCGGAGGTTACATCGACCGAAACGTTGTGAGAATAACATCTGAGATAAGAATAATAGTCTGAATAATTCAAACAATACAAATTAAAATTTAAGATAAAAAAGCAGAATTAGAATATTGAATTAAAATTAGATTTTCTAGACTTTAAAAAGTAAATTGGAATTTTATTTTTTGGAATTTTTAGGAATAAAGATTGATAATTAATTTATATTATTCGGACTATTCTTATCTTGGTTGTTATTTTCACGTTTAGGCCAATGTAATCTAAAACCTTTACAAGTGTATCGTTATGTCGAACTGAACCTTTAATCTATGGGGTAGATTGTTCTCGTTCCATCAGCCAAAACCGGGTAGAAATCATAATGTTTATTAATTATGTTATTCTTAGTTATTATCACCTGTAGTAAGGATTGAACCTTCAACCTCCAGAGAACTCTGACTTAGAACTGTTTGCTAATCCTCACTGTTTGTATTCGTCACGAAAATATCCGTTTCTCCCGTCATGAAAATATCTGTTTCTCCAGTCATGAAAATATCCGTTTGCGAGATTGTATGTATGTACATTATTATGAAGTTGCTAAAAAACTAAAACAATTGTAACGCGAATTAAAATATATTTTAGTGGAAAGCCAAACAATTATTTTTTAACAAAAATGCGAGATCACTACTCACATTTCTAAGGTCCCTATTTACTTGCCTCCCCATGAGGGCAGTTAGGCACTACGTTCGTTTTTAATGTGAGAAAAATCCAACGCTCCAAAAAGAGGCACGTTGTTGAGTCAAAAGTAAATGTTGCCTCAGTCTAGAAGATTTCTTCTTCACTGGGACATAAAAGATGACGTGTAATACCAGAATAGAAATGTTAAAACCTTGGATATTTTGGTTTTGCTTCTAGAACCCCCCCCCCCCCCCAAAAAAAAAACCCTTTTCTCTTGTGTAAATGTGTACTGGATGTTAAAAGGACTGTGACTTAGAACTGATTATTAATCAACGCCAGTTTCAAGTAACAGTCTTCTGGACGTTAAGTCTAATCCTTACTACAGGCGATAACTAAGAATAGCATAAAATTTTTTACACGATCATGGTCGACTAAACAAGAACAATCTACCCGTGGATTAAATGAAGGGTTTAGTTTATAATTCTGTATTGATTCTCAAGTTTTAAAAGATGCAACTGAAGAAGGTCAGAGGTTACATCGATGGAAACTGTGAAAATAAAAACCAAGATGAGAATAGTAGTCATAATAATCCAACTGATATAAAAATTTCTTATCCTGAAATTAAACTCTAAGACAAATAACCACTTTTATCCATAACCACATCAAATAAGTGAAATATTGAAACGGCCCCTATACTACAACTGAATTGAAAAGTTTGGGTACAAAAATTTGAGATTCCTATTATTATAATCAATATTTATGAAGTAATCAAAACGATCTTTGATTATATTTTCTTCCTATTCAATAACGTTCAATTCCTTTCCAATTTGTTTAAATGCGCTCGCCGCACGATCAATCTCGTCAGTCGTGTGAGCACCTGAAATCTGCACGCGAATCCTGGCTTTACCTAGAAAATAATAAAAAAATAAAAAGTGAAAAATTCTATCTTACAGCAATAAAAAGACACGGTTTACTTTGTCAAACGGTATATTTTTTCTTTCTTTCATTCATACAATACCGAAATATCTACCTATATAATAATACGTTAAGGAATTTCATATTTGTACATACGTTTTCACCTTTCATACACACATTTAGAAAAAAAAAAATGAGATTGTCCGATTAGCAAAGATGGTGATTAATCTGATGTCGCTAAGGTAAAAAATACTGGCTTTACCCATTTTAAAATGAATTGTTCCAAAACCGAATTATATCACCTTATCGACTAAAACAGTACAATTTTAAATAAATACCTGTCAAAAAAGTGACATTTGTTTTGAAGAATATTTAGCTGACAATTATTTTTAAATGGAAAGAAGACAGAATATTTATTGTTTTAAAAAGAATTAAATTGATACAAATATATAAATATATATTATTTTTATTTATTTAAAGATAAGCTGACAATGACAATTATTGTTACGAAAGAAGTCATTTTTTTTTTTTATAGTATTGACCTTGACAGACATTTATTATTTCAAAAGGAATATTATTGTTAACAGCAAATTATACAGATTGATGTAGAAATCACCGTGGAATTTCCATGGGCTCCTGCTAGTTGTAAATGATTCCTTGCTTTGTTCCATTGACTGTCGATTCTTTTTGTTTATTGTAAACTACTCCGTGTCGTATCAAGCATACTCCGAAAAATTAACCGTAAGTAATTAGCTCAACAAAACATACCCATGTGACAAGAATAACATAATTCTGTCTGCAAATCCAGTTCATGCTCCAATACTTGAGACATAATCATAAGTAATCAATTCAGACCTGGCACATTTGAGATAAATAGACAAATTCTGTCTCATGCTATGCATCTACCCTTCACACCCGATGAATCAAATCAGAGCAGAACTAGAGTTTACTCCTTTTATTTTTAATAGGGGTGGGATGTAATGGGTGAACATTTCAGATTCATGCGAGTAGTATTTTTTGTGTTCATTTATACATAAATAACACTAAACAATCAAACATTTTGAAAATTTTGCAAAATTCAGAAGGGGTGGGACATAATGGGTGAAAATTTCAGATTCATGCGAGTAGTATTTTTTTGTGTTCATTTATACATAAATAACACTAAACAATCAAACATTTTGAAAATTTTGCAAAATTCAGAAGGGGTGGGACATAATGGGTGAAAATTTCAGATTCATGCGAGTAGTATTTTTTTGTGTTCATTTATACATAAATAACACTAAACAATCAAACATTTTGAAAATTTTGCAAAATTCAGAAGGAGTGGGACATAATGGGTGAAAATTTCAGATTCATGCGAGTAGTATTTTTTTGTGTTCATTTATACATAAATAACACTAAACAATCAAACATTTTGAAAATTTTGCAAAATTCAGAAGGGGTGGGACATAATGGGTGAAAATTTCAGATTCATGCGAGTAGTATTTTTTTGTGTTCATTTATACATAAATAACACTAAACAATCAAACATTGTGAAAATTTTGCAAAATTCAGAAGGTGCAGGCCACTAGTTTTTGGCTATTTTACATTCATGAAAACCTTTTCACAGCCTGAAAATGGTTCTAAATTAAAGTACTATATCAGATTTAACCATCTATATCCATTCATAGTTTTTGAAGAATGTTTTAGGACCTGCAATGTCGCATGAAACCACCTTTTCACCGAAAAATGATGGATTTTGAGTCCCGTGGAGCCCTAACGGCTATTTTTGGCCTGCACCTTCTGAATTTTGCAAAATTTTCAAAATGTTTGATTGTTTAGTGTTATTTATGTATAAATGAACACAAAAAAATACTACTCGCATGAATCTGAAATTTTCACCCATTACGTCCCACCCCTTCTGATTTTTGCAAAATTTTCAAAATGTTTGATTGTTTAGTGTTATTTATGTATAAATGAACACAAAAAAATACTATTCGCATGAATCTGAAATTTTCACCCATTACGTCCCACCCCTATTTTTACTTGCTAATATGAGTCATGATACACTAGACAAAACATTCATCTATCTCATCAGTATCACAGCACCTATTACATTTGCTTTATATGTTCTACATTATTTTTTGGGTTATTTAATGCTGAATGTAAACAATTTCTCATTTTGTTTTATGGCATGTCAATCCTTTTTTATTTTATGCTTAAACAATACCACCTACTGCAAAGTATTATTTTGTGGTTTTATTGTTGTATTTTGTTTGCCTTGAAGCCAACCTCTTTAATCTCGACAGATAGCTGAAACCGGATTTCCAATATTAAAATGTGATATGCATGAGCCTCAGAAGCAGAGGAACCATATGATCACATAGGATGCTAGGAGGTTTTGAACTGGTTCTTTTAGAAGAGCCTGGAGAATTTATTAGAAAAGAGAATGGCCAGACAGATCCATCAAGAATCTTACCAAAATGTATTCCATCAAGCAAAGGGGGTTAACTGACCAGAATTCTTCAGATCAGCTAATCTTCACCTCGCACCAGAAGAAAGACGAGTATTCAATACTATATAATATAAAGCCCCTTTTGGGTCATTTAATCCTGACAACATATCTATTATATATCTGATGATGTCCGTCCTATGGCGATGAAAGTGCATTCAGGGTTTAACATGAAAATGTTTCTTTTTTCTGAGTGCTTGAAAACAGTTTGAGTTATCGTTTCACTTGTCAGTATGAATCTGTAAACGGCCATTCTAATTCTTCAATGGAAGATTTCAGATTCAAAAGGTTGGTCAATATCGGCTTTTCTTGCGAGACATCTTCACTAGTTTGATCACACTCTTCAGCATTAATGAGACAGAATTCATCGGAGAAGCCATCAATCCGGTTCCACTTAATGGTGAAAGAAGCGGTGTGATAGCCAACTCAAAACGTGGCTCAGAACGGTGCAGCAGGACTCATCATCAGTTCACATATCTACAGTGTTTGCCTATGGAATCTTGACCGGCTGTCAGTCATTTCAAAGTTGTTAATAGACTTTTGTGTTTGGTCAGGCCTCAGTAAATTCATTGAAAGAAGCCAGCTCAACCGACCCAGAGTGAATGCCGTCGCAAGTCAATATTTACTTGATAGTCCTTATTTGCGCTGATCGTGACACAGATGACCCATTTAAAAACTTTGAGTTTTGCTCGGTCACGTTCAAATTTAAAAGTTTTGGAGGCGATTTACATTTCTTGTCGACAACATTTGTTGTATAGACAAAAGGAATTTCATTTGAATATGTAATAAACATTTTAAGGATTTCATCGAATATAGAATTTTGCTGTTTAATTTGAATTAAAATCGAACTTAACTTGAATGATCTTTTATAAAAAAACATTAAAAAAAATTAACCCTATCCTCTTAACTATTAAATTTTTAAAAAAGAAAATTCAAGAACTAAAATTAAGCTAAAATGCAACAGTATTCTTTTAAAAATGTATCAGCAAGAAAGATTCCAAGTAATAGAATTAAATTATTTTTTATCAGAATAATAGAATATTTTGATTAAGGAGACAAAATGTGATCAAGGAATAAAATACTCACCCTTAGGAACAACTGGAAAGCTGAACCCAATGACGTAGATGCCACGACCTTTAAATAAGCAAAAATAAATATATATATATATATGAGTGAGTGAGAGAGAATATTGTGAGTCCAATGAAAGAAGAGTATATGTAAAAGAGTGAGGCCATCAACGTTCAATTTTTTTTTATTATTATTAAAAAATACCCCCCCCCCCCCATTCCTGTTTACATTTTTTCGTATTTGATGTTTAAATGTGATGTTTAAGTGCTACATGTGTTTCTGCCACTGCTCGCTGTCTTCAGGAATTTACCAATTTGAAAATACTAAGTTCATTCTTTTATTGACAGTCCTGTGTGTGCATGTCCTTTTTCTTATTCTTTTGTGCGTTGTAAGAAACCATTACCATGTCTTTATATATATATATATATATATAAGACAAGGTAAAGCCGCCGGATAAAGTGTTAAAATTATCACTGTTTATTCGCTATTCAGCGGTGGCCCAGTGGTTCTAGATGTCGGGATTTGAGTTGTAAAATACTCGGAATCCGGGGTTTTGAATCGCATGACCAGTAGTGAATAGTTATATCTCTATGCTGATGAGTCCCGATTATAAAGGACGAAACGTATACATACATAGATAATAAACAAAACAAATATATATATATATGACACACTACTCAAATTTTTGTTATCTTGTTTGTCCTTGTGCACACTTGATGCCATAATTTCTTAAAACAAAGATGGGGATAACCGTGCACAGTAAATAATGTCACAAAATGATTGTCATCCATCAAATAAAAAAAGGGCGATCGGAGGAGGTAATCCTTTTCTAGACCTCTGGGGGTCCTAATATACTACTAAAACTCTGTAGATCTCGTTTGTCCCTTCTAATGTGTGTGTGTGTGTATGTATATATATATATATATATATATATATATATACCAGCCCCCTCCAACAAAGGCCGGGCACTCTCGAGTAACTTTAATAACAAGCAGTGCAAATAGCTACATGCACGATCCAGACGCCGTTCGTAGATCACTCTATACTGCTTGGTATCTAGCCGACGATTCGCTATTTACATCTAAAATTCCTCTATATTTACTAACTAATTGGCTATGGCCGATGGGATAAAACCCTCGACTACGAATCAGTGGCGATTTGTGATCGGGGTTCGCGCCCACCGATCGTTGAGAATTAGTTCCTACACTGAAGATTGTGTTAGCATGAAACATCGATGTCTAGCTATTAAAATAATTAATAAATATTTATTTATAAATATTATTATATATATATATATATATATATATATATATATATATATGTGTATCTTGGCAGCATCTTTTCTTTTATACAAGTATCATTAAAAATAACAGACATCTTGTATCTGGTTATTTTTTCTAAGATCCTTTCCGTTTTTCTGATTAGGTTCTTAGTTTCAGATGGAAACTGGTTGATAAAATTGCCATAGCTTCCCAAAGATTAACAAGATTAACTATACTATTAGTACTAATATACTCAAATGCCTATAAATATAAATTTAAATTAAACACAGTCCTTTATTTTCCCGCCTAAATAGAATATATATTCACTCCTAGGTCTATGCCTGGTTAACATTGCTCCACTGACGATGGACCTGGAAGGGTCCGAAAGCGCTTTGGGAAGCTATGTCAATTTTATCAGCCAGTTTCCGTCTGAAACTAAGAACCTAATCAGAAAAACGGAAAGGATCTTAGAAAAAATAACCAGATACAAGATGTCCGTTATTTTTAATGATACTTAATAATATATATATGATATGTTGTATAGTGGAAATATGGGCAAAACACGAAACAAAATGCAAAGATTTTGTCTCTAGAAAGCGTGCGGTGATTCTTTCAAGATTATACAATTACGTCCAGTTTAAATTTAGATTTTGTTGATGCCATAGAATGCATATGAATAGCTATCACAAACCAAAGCTTTATTTTCTTTACATAAAACCTTTAAAGTGTGCACATACATCTTTGCAAAATAAACAATGATACCAAATTTATTTTCATGGCCCAATTAACAAGGTACGAATGCCGTGGGAAGGCATTTGGTTCACTTAGGTGTCAGAATTCACCAGGATAAAAAGTGCAATAGAAAAGATGCTATATTAATGACTTTAAAATGAGCGTCTGTAGTGATGAGATGTTGCATGCAAATGTGATAAGCACATGCAAAATTCAAAAGGATGTGTTTAACGGCTAAGAATTTGTTAATGTTAATTACACTTTAAAATTTTGTGACTAGTTTCGTAATTAATATTATTAATTGTGGGAGGTCTAGTTTTAATGTAAATGGTTTCAAGAGTTTTTAATCTTTTGATGTTGGCATCGTGGTGTATTGTTTTTATTAACTAAAATGTGTCTATATTGAGAAGGGGAGCAGTAATGTTTTCTTTAGGTGTTGCCAAATTGAGCTAATATCGAAGAGATGCAAGGTGAACCTACAAAAAAGTGTTGTGATAGTAAAACCGATGTAACAATTAGATTTTTTTAAATTTTTTTTTATTTTTTATTATTATCGAAGAAAAATTCCCCAAAAGGGAATTGAAACTGATATATAACATTGTTTTTTTTTCTACTGTTTTGTATCTGAAAAGAGTTATTGTTTATGACAAGGTTTAATATTTTCAATTTTTTTTATAATAAATAAAAAAATTAGATTTTATTATTACAGTTGATGGGGATATAATAGTTATATTATTTTAATGTGCAAGATCTCAGGACAGTAAAATGGGAGTTTGAATTAGCGAGTTGAAAGTGGAAAAGAAAGTGTCATGTTTCGACGCCTTACTTCATACCACAGTTACAGATTTAAGCCGAGTGACTGTCAGCTATTGGACAGCAGATGCCATTGATTGTAAAATTTGGTTATTTGAAATCTAATTCTGACTGTTTTGGACAAATTATTTTCATTACAAACTTTGGTCCCAATTGAGTATAAGCAGTACTGAAACGTAATTGTATTCATGTAGGCCATTTTAAATGTTTATATAATGTTTATACAATAACTGTTGCTTGTACAGCAGCATTGCTTCCAGCAGTCTTCATCAGATGATGACTAGGTTCAGGCATGGTTTCAGGGCCGAAGCATCATAACCACTAACCCAGAAGGCCCCAGCAGTATCTCACGATACTACCAGACTTTGTTGGATATACAAACCAGCGTTCTAAGTCGAACACAATGTGCCAGTTCGTGCAGCCATCAAACAATGACAATCTCTACCTATTTTTATACAAAGACTGAACTATTTCCTTTAACAAAATAAATCGTTTATATGATGATGGACTCTCCCGTCAATTTCGACGTATGAGTGCCCCACCAGAGGCTGCCCGCGCGTAAATTTGTAATTGCAAGGGTTGCGCAATCCCTAACAACCGCTCTCCTGAGACGGCATTGCTTGATTCCAATGGCAAGTAGTAATACAAGACGACTGGAAACAATGCCGAGATAAGCAGAGAGCACATACAGCACCTGGTATTCCCAAATGGTCACCCATTTAGTACTGGCCAGGCTTGACGCCACTTAACTTCGGTGATCTAACGGGAACCGGTGTGTCAACGTGATTGTTATATATATATATATATATATATATATATATGGTTAAACAGGAGTGCCAACTTCTGTTTATTCCTTTTGTGATCCAATCTTTCTATTCGTCGAACGATAGATCTTGTACTATTAACCATGGAGTGTAGGAAATCTTCATATTTGACGCAAACGTTTTCGACCATCATTGGTCGTCTTCAGGCGGATGATTGATCAATGCAAAATAAAATTGGTGAATTTATTAAGACATTTCCATGTGATTAAAAACATTCAACAGCATTTCAACATGCCTTCGCACCCCTCATAACGAGCATGGTTGATGTTGGGCTTTTTTAATTGAATGAACAATGCTTCTATTATGGGGAGGCGAATACCGCAAAATGACACAGCAAGGATGGATATACTACCGGTTAAGATATTTCTAAAATTATCTTTGGAGATGTTATGTGCTGTAAGGTGTTTGTAAATGGAGCTTTGAGGGGATGTCAGGTGGCAAGTTAATCGACGTGAAATACTGGTTCTAGTCATGTCAATATACGTGCTGTTGGCAGAGACACATTCTCCGATAGGACATTTGAACACGTATATGGCATTACTAGTTTTTAGTAAGCCATTGTCGGTAGGATTATTTTTTATTAGTAAATTGCTAGTTTTAAACCTTTTGTAGTAAATAATAAATCTAATTTTAAAGTCGTTATCTACAGGGGATATATATTTATGTGTAATATTTTTAATGATGTTTTCATCTACTTCATAGTTGGAGTGCATTTGGTTGCAATAGAACAAGTTTATATTATTATCAGTAATGTTGTTGTTAGTGTTTTTATTTATGGCGGTTAGTGAGTTTTATTTGTTGATCTACTATATAATTAGGGAAGTTATTATTAATTAATGTCTGTTTAATATCGGCAAGTGCTTTAAAAAATATTTCGTTGTTGGAGGAGTTCCTTTTGGCATGATAGATAAGGTTTTTTATGACAACCATTTTATATTTATCAGGGCATTCACTCTTGAAATTAAGTAAGTTGGAATCTTTACTAGTAGGTTTCTTATATGGATAGGTGATAAATTTATCTGTAGACATTTCTATTTCTATATCTAGGAAGGGAATTTTTTTGTTGATATTAATTTCTTGTGTAAAGTTTAATGTTGAATTATTTTTAAAAGTATTTTTTATTTGAGTTAAATTTGATAAGTGTTTTGTCAGTAAGAGAATGTCATCGACATATATGGAGGGTTTAGGGATAATATTAAAAGTTTTCATTTCTAGGTTAGACATATAATATTCAGCGAACAATGGTCCTAGGGCTGATCCCATTGAAACGCCATCTACCTGGGTGTATAAGTTACCATTAGGAGCATAGAACGGTGCCTCAGTGGTGCAAGAAATTAGGAGTTTGCGTAATATATTTGGGTTTATTTTTAGTGCAGGGAGAGTTGGGTTATTGTATATGCTGTTAATAATTATGTTAATAGTTTCGTGTACTGGGACATTTGTGAATAGGTTCTCAACGTCCAAAGAAGCTAACAGTTCATCTTTAGGTTGTACCGTATGTAGGATATCTAATAATTCATCTGATGATTTTACTCTATAGCTAGGGGGCAGATAAGGTGTGATTAGTTTATTGAGGGTTTTGGCTAGTGTGTGTATAGGTATGGGGATTTGAGATATAATAGGTCGGAGTGGGTAGTTAATTTTATGTGTTTTAAAATTTAAACATATATATATACATACATACATACACCCACACATATATATAAAAAAGGCAAGTTACATTAATTTTGTTTTCCATGTTATTTAGAAAAAGAGTTACCATTAAAAAATATAACATTTAAAACTTTAAATTTATGAATCTCTAATCCCGTTTCTGACTCTTATAGACAACTAGTCAGGTGAAAAACCCGAAACCACCACTTTTTTTTCTTTTTAAAGACGTGTTGGACTAATGACTTACTACAGAGACACACATATCGCACTATTGTTTAAAGTTAAAGGCGTTACTGAACATTTTACTGTGTTTCAGTCCTTGTTTCAGGTCTTTTTACGTCACATTTCAGGTCTTTAATTGTAAAAAAGAAACTGAAACACTAGCATAAAAAATCGTCTGAGACGCACAGTCAAACTTAATCCTTCTATAAAAGAGTTCTTTGCAGATTTACATGAATTGGAAAAATGACCTAAACAAAGTGAAAAATTACATAAAATTCGCATTCTACAATTTTATGTAATTTTATTAAAATCACAGCAAACATTTAATATATTTTCAGATGTTACTTTTAACATGGTTTAAAATTGCCTCGCATGAATTACAACTTACCTAACATTCTGTCTGCAAACTCCGATGCTAAACGAGCATCTCCGAACATCACGGGACATATTGCGTGATCAGGATCTCCCTGGGAAATTCAAGAGAAAGTTAATGTAGAATGGAAATCAGAAGAGGTCATTTTTCGTTCTTTTGACATCAAAACCAACAAATAAGAAACCGATTTTATAATACATTTAGCCAAAACAATTGTAAACAGTTATGAAACGTTTGTAAGACTTATAGAAAAGAAGAGTCTATCAGACGTGTGTATGCAGTGTGATGATGTATGGAAGTGAAACCTGGCCAGTGAGGGTTGAGGACATGCGTTACATCGAGAGAAATGATATGAGAAATGATACGATGGATGTATAATGCAAGTTTTAAAGACAGGCTTAGATCTGATGACCTCAGAGGAAGATTAAATTTGGACAGTATAGGGAGATGCGTGCAGAACAGGACACTTCGATGGTATGGCCACATTGAAAGAATGGATGAGAGTTCTTAGGCTAGTAGATGTAGAACAGTTGAGGTAGCAGATTCATGAAGACATCCGAGGAAGTGATAAGAATGGACCTGAGGACCAGAAATAGGTTACTTTGGAAGTCAATTTCTTAAAGTCGTCCAATGCATGCCAGCATGTAAAATGGATGTTAAACATGATGATGATGACGGATATTAAGGCAGTTATGGAAACAATTGTAAGAAAAGATTTTCAGCTGAACTTGAGAAGTGTCCGAGACATACAGGTATTAAAAGACATTTGGGAAAAATGTTTAAGGCATTATAAAACTTTGAAAGTCATACAGTTTTTAGGTATTAAAAGTTTGGGAGGCTTTATAAGATTGAAACAATTTTTTTTCTTTCTTTTAAGTATTTTATAACTTACAGCCATGTTGAATCCGGCTTCAACCATTTGCGTACGAAAGCGCTGTGTATTCGACAACACTCGACCAGTCAGGCTGTCGTCTTGCATGATTAGGTCCAAAGCCTGGAAAATAAATTTACAGTTTGAGAAAAACTAGACTTGTCAGTTTTACAGCATATCAGCCCCTTTTTGGACTATTTAATACCAAAATGCAACAATTATTGTAAATTATTTATTGAACATGACTAACATTTTAAGTAGGGTTGAAGTGAGGGTTAATACCTTTTCTAGCAGTATTAGTGCAGTACTTAATAGATCTGACTGAATTTGAACTCAGTTTGCCTATTGATAAATGATTACACAGCACTTTATCCATTCCGCCACAGATCCATGGACAAGTGCTCAGTAATAATCAGTTCTAAGTGACAGTCTTCTGGAGGTTGAAAGTTCAATCTGCAGTACAGGCGATACTAAGAATATAATTAAGGATTACTGCAGATGGAACTAGAACAATCTATCCACGTGGATTGAACAAAGGGTTCAGTTCGAAATTCTGTACAGATTCCAGAGTTCAACAAATTGCACCTGAAGAAGGTCAAAGGTTACACTGGCCAAAAGATTGTGAGAATAACATCTAAGATGAGAACAGTACTTCGAATAATCGAAATTAGCAATCCTAATCTAAAAAATTCTGAAACAACTCGGCACTGGTGGATGGTGAGACAACATCGCGTTCACCGGCATGATAGTTTTAGCAGGACAGAAATTTGTCATTTACAGCAAGAACTTGTTTACATTGGACTTGAAGATGACCATATTGTAGTCGGCAGGGAAGCAGGCTTGTAGCACTGTGTTCCACAGACGAGCAGTTCTAGAAAAGAAGCTCTGCCCATAGAAGTTTCGTTTCATCTTGAGCACGCAGAGAGAGAAAGGGAATCATTGATATAGCTTTAAATAAATGGAACTATAGTCGTTCCTATTTACTTGCCTTCCCATGAAGTGTGACAGTGTCTGGCAGCTCCAGTATGAGTTTAGGCGAAGTATGTCTCGATAAAAGACAAGTGAGAACAGTTTAGACACAGTCATAGAGAGAGTGTGAGAAAGTGAGAGGCCGTCGGCCGCTGACGCCATCAGTCAGTGAAGCCGTCAGTTACAAGAGAATTGGACAAAAGAACTCGCTCTGTACTTTCCCCACCAAACCTGACATCTCAGTTTATGTGTTCTTTTCTTGTCCCGAACTTAGAACAGATTTTCACCGACAACGATCCAGACGCCTAGAATTATTAACGCTCGTCAATCCAACTAACACACGCAGTTAAACTTTGATATTATCGAACGGCCTGGTTTTGTAAACAAACCTGTGTACATTATTTTTAATTAGTTAAAAAAATAATTCATTTTCTAAGAAAACCAAACAGACAAAATCGTTACGAACTTAATTCTTTCCATTCAACTGTTCTGCATGAAATGACCCCTTCTCTTCACAGCGAGACAAGGTTGCTGACCCAACCTGGTTGATTACTCACTGATCTAAACAAACACAACGTGGGAGTGAGTAGTCGCTGGACTAGGCATTTCAACATCGGCAACCTTTATCAGAACGGTAACTTCTCCCGAGCAGTACCGGGTAACCAACCGAACCCGGAACGGCCGAACTGGTGACGTCGCGAGGTGGGGAGTGGGGTACAGTAGTAGCTAGGCGGATTTTACACACAGGAAATGTATTTATGCCACAGATTAAATGTTATGGCAGTGTATTTTTTAATTTCATCAAGATATTCAAATTTTCGGTGCTATTTTACTTATAGGCCGATCAAGTTAATTGTGTTCATGTAAAAGCATTATTTTGTACTTACTCAGTCACATTTTATCTCTCACGCCCCGAAAAAGAATTTTAAAATATCAAGCAGAACTTTAATTAGAACGATTTTTCCATTTCCATAAGGGTTATATGAAATGGCGAGTCTGCGATTTTCGGAGTGGCCGGTTAGCTAACTAAGGGCAGATAAGTGTCGCGAAAAGTTACCATGTAAATATGAAAAAAGAAAAATGCCGGCTCGGGCACAAATACAGGTTGAACATCGAAATGGAAAAATCGTTCTAATTAAAGTTCTGCTTGATATTTTAAAATTCTTTTTCGGGGCGTGAGAGATAAAATGTGACTGAGTAAGTACAAAATAATGCTTTTACATGAACACAATTAACTTGATCGGCATATAAGTAAAATAGCACCAAATTTTCTGCACATCTGTCTCTATCAATATTATATGTAAATGTTATTTATCAATACTAAAAGGTTATAACAGCATTATTTGTAATTACTAACAGTAAGAAAATTTGCTGAGAAATATGATGTGTATTTTAATGATATACTGATAAAAAAAGATACTAGTCATCGGAAAAATTATCCTAGTCAGATAAAGTATTATCTGAGAAAAAATAATTCGAAATGAAGTTTATCTATCATAAGAACATGGACCACCAATAAAAGAAATGGCGAGGCAAAATCAAATATTGATTTGACAAATGCATTACTTTATGGGTCTAACTTCGACAATCCGGCTAACTTAATTCTATATATTAGATGAAATATTGCTTATTTTTCACTAAAATTGTCTCACTTTGCTTCATAAAGACTTTAAAATGCATTTCTTTTTATTACATTGAAAAGAATTCTTGAAAATCCTTTGTGATGAGTGTCAGTGATGTGCTGACTTAATCAGTTGCTTCATTTTTTTTTTTCAACATCATACCTGCTCAACCACTAACCTGGTTTTGCTTTGATCAGACTTACATATAAAGGATGAGATTATATAGTGTTACAGGTCGACAGACTTCTTTATTACATCCCGGGCAATAGTGTGTTACATACAATCTGTCCACATAGACGACCTTTAAGTCATGGGTCACTATATGTTCTTTGTTTTAGTGGATAATACCATCCCTTCCTTACGTGTGCACAGAGACAAACAAGAAAGTAAACAATATCCAAGTGTGTGTGTGTGTGCAAGTAAACACACACACAAGAGATATAAATTAACACATTGGTTTGTTTCAAAGAGTAATCTCCTGAGGGGTGGGGAGTGACATTATTATATCTTATAAAGAAATGGGAGTTATGAGTCCTTAGGGTTGTCACTGGTCATGTAAAGTTCACCTAAATCAACTCTGGAGGTAATGAAAGGTAAAAAATAGTGTCATGGATGTGTCATGGTGTACCCCTATCCTCGAGTCAAACTCTTTACCTCTTATCCTCGATTAGCCTTTGGGCCTTGATAAGTATTGACCTTTAATGTAAAAAAAAAAAATTACATAAATATTATGCATAAATTTCTGCCTCCTATCTCTACACCTCCACTAACATTATCTACCCATATGAAGGATATCCATGTTTCAAATTCCATAAAAATCTATCCCATAATTTTCGTGAAAGTAAAATGATTTGTCAGCGAAGTAACAAGTATGGAACTAGTTTTCTTAATATAGACAAACTTACCTTACTGGCACTTGCAACGACAGGTGGTGGCAAAGTGTTTGAGAAAAGGTATGGACGTGAACGTTGGCGTAACATGTTGATCAACGACTTTGGACCAGTTGTATAACCACCTGGAATAAAAAATACAAGATTAAAAAAAAACAACAAAACAAAAACATTTGAAACAAGAACATAAGTCAGTCGTGAGACTGCATACCTCTGCCTGATAACGTAAGGATGAACCAAAATCTTATCTGGGCCTCACTTTTCCATATTGTATGAAGTATTCCGGAAGTTATGGTATGGAAACATTGATAACTCAAAAATTATTTATCTAATCATGCTGAAATTTTGCGTGGTTGTTACCGTTATCAAAGAGCATCAGATTCATACAAATTTTGAAAAAAAAAAAAAAAAAAAAAAAAATCGGCAGTTGAAATTCATTTAAAATTTCGACAGTGACAACTTTTTCAAAGTCAAAGTCATAAGCTGCAAGAGTTCATTGGTTACAATATGAGCCAAGTATCACTACTCTATGACAGAAACAAAGTTATTGCCACAAGTGTGACTTACTTTTTCCATGATCTAACTATCCCAAAATTAAATCAGAACTGATTTAAACCATGACCAATATTTTGACCAAGTTTATTGACAATTGTTCATGCGATGTGGAAGCAAGGCTGTACACAAATAAACAAAAACTGAAAACATAACCTCCTTGGCAGAGGTAATAAAACCTTCCGATATAAAAAACAAGGACAATGGTTTACAAGTGGTTTAATAATAAAAATAAATCCACATGTAACATTTTCAAGTCCTCCTTAAACCATTAAAAAAAAACGATTAACATTTTTTATAATTTCATGTTCTTTGCTTGTTACTTAAATTATTAAAGTTTCAGGTCATTTTTAGTAGGTGTGCTTCATGGGCTATAAGGGACCATTTTTTATAAACATAAAAGGAGAAAGTAGAACAATGTTTTCGCCCGACTGTGTGTGCTGAGTTAGTGATGAATGGCCCAAACTACTGTCGCCTCCTTACAGATAACACTTGTATATGCATATACGATTTCTTCTTTAACTTCCGTTTCTTCAACGACTCCATTAGCGATTATTTACACATTTCAAGCGTGTTTTTCTTAAGCTTACATGCGTAAAACTAATTAGATTTTAACTCGAAATTGTTCCAAATTTACTAATATTTAACAAAAACAACAGGAAACAATATTTATCGCCTATGCACATACTACATTTTAACCCCTTACATTGTATTCTCAGTCTTTTGGCCTTTTGGCTAAGATCAAAGTGTAGTATCTGTTCTGATGGATACTGCACCCCATAGACTGGTGTTGTCTTGGCCTTCAGGTCTTGATTTACGTCGGTCAATGTGTGTCCTGTGCAGTTCTGGGAGGTCCACCTTCCCAGGCTTTGCCTCCCCTCTTTGGGGAGGAGTAAGTTTATTGCTTACTGCCTGAGGCGCCCCTAGCGGGGAATGCCGACGGGGCTGCCCAGGCAATTTTTAAACCCCACTTTCCCGACCCGACCTTGGGTCACATCTTACTTGTGGGAGTAAGATAAAAACTGGCCTTGTGCCTAACTCCTGGAGAGGAGTAAATCAATACTCCTTGACTGTGACCGAACGTAACCCCCCCCCCCCCCATCAGCCGAGATTTAAACATTTGATTCGTAACAGTCACAACAATTAAGTCTGTAAAATGTTAAGAATTGGATAGCATTTTACTTACCAGCTGCTCCTCCAAGAGCTTTTCCTAAGGTAGAGTTGATAATATCAACACGGCCCTCCATACCAAAATATTCTTCAGTACCTCTGTAATAGGTAATGATTAGACATATATATATCAGATGTGTTAGATGAAAACAAATTCATCTAATTAAAATAAATAAATATGGAAACGTTTTGTATTTGAAAGGGAAGTAACTCTTGCCCTTGTCTCGCTTGCCTCAAAGATATTTTGAGAAGAGTTATGTCCCTTGCATTCATTTTCAGAGAGCAGACTTCAATGGACGTGTGTCACAGCGCTCTTCAATTGATGTCCTCATTATAAAAATAAATTCTTCTTCCAGTTGTAAATATATTAATAAATATTATTGTTTATCTATACGTACGATTTTTCATGCAAATTCATTTTCATATATTCGTCCTATGTCTCACAACAACACTTGAATAACCGACACGATCATATCGACATGAAACAAATATTATTAAGACAATATTCAATTTGTAAACAAAAAACAAAACAAGTTTTTCGTTTTATTAAATCAAAAAAAAAATATTTGTCCACTTATTAATAAATTGACTGACACCACTCATTATGCTATATTATGAAAAGGTCCCATCGACAGATGCTGTTCTGCTTGTTAAGCACCCCCAAGTTTTGCCTTTTCTCTAAAATGTTTCCAAGAAAATATTTACATTTTTGTAAAGATAATTCAATGGAGAATTATCATTAAAACAATTTGGTTTTGGAATAAAATCGATAGGACATCTTACGAAATATTGAAATTTAAATTGTATAAAAACTTGTTTTAACAATAAAATGGACATTTTTTAAAACAGAATTTTATTTAATTGAATTACGGTGTTTTTTGATCATTACGTTAATGGAATAAAATTGTTAAAAATTATAACAATTTCAAAAGTTAATCTAAAAAGTTGTGTTCAAATGTGAATTGCCACAGATTTTATCTTGTTTTGGCAATTTTATTATATACATAATCTAGTCATGAGTGATTTTGGTTTTGATATCATCTGGGAGTACTTGCTTGTCTAGCCACACTGAAGAGCCTGTATGACATATATACTCCTGTTTCTGAACTTTTGAGATGAGGATTGATAATTTGTATTATTCAAAATTAGTACTTTATCTGTTTTGCCCTGGATCCATTTGGACCCGTGGCGAAAGTAAAATTCAGTTCTAAGTGACACTCTTCTGGAGGTTGAGGGTTCAATCCTCAGTGCAGGCGATACTAAGAATACAATTGCAAATCATTTATGACTTCTACCCAGGCATGGCTGATAGAATGAGAGCATGCTAACCTGTGGATTAAATAAAGGGTTCTGGTCGAAATTCTGTACAGATTCCCCAAGTTCGACAAGATAAACTTGAAGAAGGTTGGAGGTTACATCGGCCGAAACGTTGTGAGAATAACACTCAAGATGAGCGCAGCAGTCCAAATCATCCAAATGATCCCCCGTGTTAATATTAGACGCTTAAGGTTTCCTGTTTTTGTTTCACTCTTAGATAATTAACCCCCCTTTTTTATTTTTATTTTTATTTTACTTATATTTTTTCATTTATTAATTTTCCAACGAATGTTAAGTCTGCAATATCTTTGATTTAGTTAGTTTGTCTGGGAATTTAAACTGCATTTTACTTTTTTTAATTTAAAAAATTTTTTTTTTTTTAATGACTCAAAGCTTCTTTAGACTATATATATATACATATATATATATTTATATATATATAAGTATGTATATAAAAAAATAAAATGAAAAAAAGTTTATATTGTGTTATAACTTTTTATTATTTATTTATTTATTTTGTGACGTGTAGGAATATAAGTTGTTCTGTAAAAAAAAATAGTTTTTTCTTGTTGATGGTATATATATATTTTAATTATTATCTAACAGAGAGCTAGAAATAAATAAAGGTGCCCTTGTCTTACTTATTGTATTCATATCAAAGTTTATATTAATTTAAAATTTTATTTTATCAATAAGAATTCCGAAAAGCAAATTAAATAAATCAGGAAACAGAAAAAAAAAAAAAAGAAAAGTTCCTTGTCTATTCTTACCTTCCGGTTTTGCCAAAGAAACCTGTTGCATGACACTCGTCAATAAAAACCAAAGCCTTATACTTGTCGGCTAGATCACAGATCTCTCTGTAAAGAGAAATAATTTTGTTAAGTCAAAAAAAAAAAAAAGAAAAAAGAAGACAACTTAATTCTACTGAAGAGATAGCGAGATTAAAATATGAATTGTCTGCATTTGATTGACTGAACTAACTTTCCCAAGAATAGTATAGAAAGAAGAGTTTTCAGAATCGAGAATAAGTAATTTTTGAAGGAGTTTGAGTTTAGTTTATTTATAACAAACTCCGGAGGCATATACATCCTATTTTATTCTATGTAATCAAGTGAAACTAGTCTATTTCTTAGAGGTTTGTCATCGATAGCTTTTGTTCTTTATGCAAAGAGATAAAGAGGTAGTAAACATTCAGATACCTCCGATTTTTGTGAAATTTTCACAATACGTATTAGACATCAATTAATAAATATTCCAAATTTTCAGTTTCTTTGGAGTATTTTAAAGGGGTCTTAGAAGGCATAATATGGGTGCAACCTTTTATCTGAAAATTTAAATATTTTAGATTTACATTGAATTTGATTCTTAGTCATTAGACACGAATTAAGCAAGATTTCCTGAATTTCAATTTCTTCTTAAGACCCCTTAAGCTTATGCCTTAAATTTTAGATATTTTCTAGAATCAAAATCATGTAACGGACTTTGATCAATCTTATGTAAAGTTTACAATGGATAAATATATAAATTCATGAAACCACATTACCCTCCATTCCACAGCTCAGATACTTAACTTTCACAAGGTTTAAAAATATAGTTTAATCCTTAATAACAATTTTTATAGACCAAGATCGGACGCAAAATTTAACATCTGCCTTATATTTAGGTTCACTAATGCATCAAAATACTTTGCTTTTGAACATTTCAAGCCAGACTTGACTTTCTAATCAACACTTGAACAATAACTTTGGATTTTGAACATTCATAATAATAAAATGTCAAATTATTTTTTGAACACTCGAAAATCAAAAGGTGATTTTTAAACTGTCGATTAGGAAGGAATTTCGGGCTTTTAGGAAATTGAATCAATAAAAACATTCCGCTTTCTTTGTAAACATTATGATTTAGTAATTTGATTATTATTAAGCTTTATTTGCTTTCTTGTTTTATCTGGGGTGTGCTGCCCCTTAATGACAAACTCTTCAAAGCTGAAACTAGCCTAAGAGGTGGCACGCTGTACATGGCCATACCACCAGAGATGTTGAGCGCATAAGGCATCCAAAATCCCATCAATACCAAGTTTCTGATGAAGCACGGTTGAAGGAATCCTTTCCTCAAGTTTGCAGCAGCACATCCACCTGATCATAGCAGTCATTACACCAAAACGTTTTGGGCACATGTCTGTAAGATAGCGGAGTGAACAAAGGCCGAAAAGACTTTGGCTCGAATCCTGAAGAAAATGTGCCTAGATGTAAGGATTGGCAGCAGCTCCTAAGTGTTTAAGGCCCATGTCTCACTGCCAAACCAGATGGCAGAGAAAACATAGACCGAGAAGACTTTTCCCTGAATCTTGATAAAAATGTGCCTAGATGTAAGGATTGGCAGCAGCTTCCTGAATCTTGCTTAAGCAACACAACAGAAGACAGTGATAGCACATTCGCAACCACCACCACCATTCAACATGTCACCCCAGTAACAGATGGTAACTTCAACATCAAGTGGAACGCCATCTACATCCTATTAAAATTATGGAAGTGGCGCAGTGTAGTGGGTTCGGTATGCCGAGTTGTAGTTCTGCTGGAGGTTACTGTATTACTTTCATTAATACCCTTGGGGATATTATGAATCCATATATCTTCCCTCAACTTATGGGTTAACTAGTAGATCAGACTTCAACTTTAGTTGTGCAACTCGTCTAGGAGAAGGAAAACCTCAAAACAGTCTTCCTCTTCTTATCCCAGTATTGATTCCGGTTGCCACTGGACTTAATTAAATGCCAGTTCAGGAGAAGTGATGTTATAGATTGTACAACCCTTGCTTCACTCGACTTCTAATCCATACACCCTTACAGAGGGTATCCATTGTCTTTCCAGACAGGAGGCCAACACAACTATTAATATTTTGGTAGAATGGCATAATGACCAAGATTTGCCACTTCCGGATAAGAATGTGTTCAGTAGTCAGCAGTGAATTGTGGAAGTCAGTCCCGTTATATTAGGTTCCAGCTAAGGGCTTTGTTAACTATTCTTATTTTGGGACAAAAACACATTTTTTTTTGTTTATTAAATTGTTAGGTGAAAGTACAAAACGGTTAACAAAGCCCCCCCCCCCATATTAAGAATGGCATTCTAAATAATAATGTCATTATTTAGAAAGTTATTCTTAACATGTTCAAAAAATTTTCTTTGAGTATTTGTAAAAAAGAAAACATTCCAATTATCTAATATATAAAGTAGAGACGATTTTTCCCCTGTACATTCTCGGAGTATAGGAAAATAGCCACATGCATCACGGGCTACTAAACTCACCACTATACTACACTTATTCACTCGAGCGTGTTTTAGTAAATTTGTTATTAGTTTTTTCTACCTAACACTAAATATTACATTTGGCCCACCATCAACGTCTCTCCGAAAAACCAACTCCATATAGGTGGTAGCAAAAACTTTCCTCCCTAACAATTCTGTACTGTCACTCTACTCATCGACACCGGGAACTAATACACACAGTTTAATTCTCACGAAACACCGGTTCTTATTTATGCCAACAATTAAGCTAAAGTTAATTGGCCCATTTTCACATGTATTTTTAACCCGAGACCGTTGCACAGTCGTTAACAAGGCAGGTTTCATGATCGTCAGTTTTAGCGTTCGATCCCTGTCTACTCTACCACTTTAAAAAAAAATTTTTTTTTTAATTTAAAACATTCGACAACACGGTAGATGGGGGAGAAACAATAGGCCGTTTCCTTTTTTTATTCGACGTGGGGCAATAGGTAGTACTTTCTCCCGTGCAACGCCGGGCGTCGGGTTCCGCTAGTAATAAATATTTTTGTAATAAAAATAAAATTCTAAATTTTGAGTGAAAAAAAAAAATCACTTTTCACTATTTCTTATGGGTTGACCTAGATTTTCTTATGTGTAAAATACAATGGAAACTGATTTTCACAATTCACCGCTGATTGCTGAACACATTCTTAGCCGGAAGTGGGCAATATCGGTCGTTATGCCATTTTATCAATATAAACATGGTTTAGATTTTATTATTATTTTTTTTTTCTCAATTGTATTGAGAAAAAAAATGCTTATGGGGAAAATTGTAGTTTTTAATTTTTATAGTAGAAGTGAAAGTAACTTATTTGTGCGGACTTTTGCTAAGCCATTTTTACATTCCGCCATGATACTAAAGGTATGAATCCATTAATCTTAATCAGAAGCGTTTGGGGCTATTGTCTCAC
>OY744529.1:15713720-15731220 GCA_963556195.1 Sepiola atlantica | reverse complement strand
ACTTAAAATCAACAATAAAAGAATTCTACGTAAGACGTCTTATTCGGTTTTGAAACAATTCAGTTTTACATAGGTACAAATAAACATTTTGGGGCAGTCATAGACACCAGATAACCATCAATGGGGTGGGGGAGACAGACATTATTTCAAGAGAAATATTATCATTAATAGTAAATTTTACAGGTAAAGAAAGAAACTGGAATTTCTAGGGTTTCCTAATAATTAAAAAATGACTTACCTGTGTTCCACATATAAATCTTACAGAACTGAGTCCGGCTCCATGGGAGTCTAAGGCTTTTTTGGCAGCTTCTATTACAGCAGGATGTCCCTGAAAAAATAAAAATGAATAAAAATAAATAATGAAGGAAATAATAAAGTAGAACAACTTTAGTTATGCTCCACTCTATAATAAAGACCAATGTGTATTTATTTTTATGAATAAATATATAAATAAATATAATATATCGTCCTGTCACACAAAAATGTTAGAGAGTAAAAACGTGCCTTTTTCTAGCCTCCAGACGAAACCATTTCAAATGGTGAGGAGGGAGCGAAAAAGCAAATAGCCAATCAGACAACCTTCGCCGACTGAAATGAATTCAGAAAAAAAAAAATCCTCCACTCGAAATAAGAAAAAGGTAAACCTGAAGTTCAGTTGACAGATAAGTTTTTCGGAAAAACGATATGCAGTACCTCAAAAATTGTATATTGTTTTTAAGATTATAACATGCTGAACGTATTGGCGTTAAAATCAATTTAATATTGCGTATTAATAGGGGAAAAAAAACACTTTTTAAATTAGTACATCGGCTTATTTCCAATATGAAATCGATAAAAAAAGGGAATGAAAACAAGGTGCCATGAAGACTTTAAAATGTTTTCATTGTTTAAAAAAAAAAAAAAACTTGTGTTGCAAAAACACAAGAATTATATTTTGAAACAAATATTTTTATAAATGTTTTAATTGTTTAAATAAATTACTTTTATATAAGTTACTAAAAGACTTTACTTCTTTTCATTGGACCTAGTTTCGATTACCGTTTATAGCAACTACCGTTTATCCAATGAAACATCCCACCATTTTGGGAATAAGCCGATAATACTAGCATATTTACTAATTTGAAAAGTGTTTTGTTTCCTATTTAATATGTAATACTAAATTGATTTTAACTCCAAAACATTCAGCATGTCATAATCTTTAAAAAAAAAAAAAAAAAATGATACAATTTTTCAGCTACTGCATAACATCCTACCGAAATACTTTTGTCACCTGAAGTTCACGTTTACCAAAAGATAAAATGTATTCTTTTTTTTTTTAGTTCATCAGAAATGATAATTTATATTTGAAAAATTAAATTACTGCGTAATTCTATGATTTTATATGAATATTAGTGCAAATACTGGCGGAGCATAATTTTGTTGTTGTCATTTTTGACAGAGAGTGTGCACCAATAGCTAAAATAATTACCTTAGAGTTTACCAATTTAATGTCTTTATAAATGGCATTTGTTTCTTTGAGAATTTTTTTTTTTAAATTTAAAAAAAAAAAATTTTTTTTTTTTAATTAAAAAAAATTTTTTTTTTTTAGTCATTAAGCAAAAGTCAGTTAAATTATATATTTTTATAAAAAATTGTGTTTGTGTAGATTTCTTGTATCATTGTAACTTTGATTATTACACGTTGAATTATTTTTAAATTTCATTGAAATAAAAAATGAAATAGCATGAAAAGAAACTTAAAAAATCCTATTTAAAATTAAATCCATTAGAATGCATTTAGATTTCTTAAGTCAGACATTTTAATCTTTCCCTTGTTAATAGTTAAAAGAGAAAAAAAATGACTGACCCTTTGAAAGAATTTTTTGTTTGTTTTTAAACTTAAAATATTAAAATGGGTGACTTGTTTACAAAGAAATAGAAATGCACTCTGGTGGATTTAATTTTGTAAATAAATTAAATTTATTCTTAGAGGATTTAAAAAAAAGCTTATTTCAATACTTCACACTGCATTTTAGATTTCAATAAATAATCGATTAACAGTAAAAAAACAAAACATTTGTAAGTCACATAGAGATGAGAATCACAAACGACATAAAAAAAATGGTAACAATTTCATATATATAAAGATCATGTTAAGTAATGGCCTTTAACCACCTTCACAGACAACCTGTACATATAAACTAAAATTGCACCCAACTTACCGATAATCCCAGATAATTGTTTGCACAAAAATTGAGCAGAGTTTTACTTTGACCTTGAACTGAAATGGCTGATCCTTGTTTAGATGTAATAACCCTTTCAGATTTCCAGGTTCCTGCCTTTTTGATGTCCTCCAAACCAGAGTCTAGAATTTCTTTTGCAGCACTTAGAGTGGCTGTCCCTGCTTTTAACTGGTAACCATAAATGGCGGAGGAGATTCCTGAAGATAAAAAGAGAAGTCTGGTCATATTTCTTATACGAAAAATGTCTTCAAAATTTGACGTCGTTATCTAAATTGACCTGAAGGTCATAAAAAAAGTTAAAGACATTTCTCATGAAAAATGGGCCTCCAATAAAATTTTCTTGAAATAAAAAGTGTACAGCAACCATAAAAATGGTTGGGATGATATGAGCTCAATTCTGTTTCAACTGAGCCTCTAACTTGGGGGGGGGGGGGGGAGGTCTCTTATTGCTCTGAACACTGACTTAGATATTATTTGCTGTGAATAAATGTGAAAGTTTTTTTTCTCCATCAATTCTAACTATATTAACATCAAAACGAATTATGCTTATTCAATTATATGATACAACATTTTATTTACCTCCCCAGGAGGTTAGGCACAAGGCCAGTTGTATCTTACTCCCACAAGGTAAGATGTGACCCAAGGTCGGGTCGGGAAAGTGGGACTTGAAAAGCCAGCGCCCGAGAAGGTGAGCACTCTGACCATTAAAAATTGCCTGGGCAGCCCCGTCGGCATTCCCTGGTAGGGGCGCCTCAGGCAGTAAGCAATAAACTTACTCCTCACCAAAGAGAGGAGGCAAAGCCTGGGAGGGTGGACCTCCTAGAACTGCACAGGACAGACCCATAGACCGGCGTAAATCAAGCCCCGAAGGCCAAGACGATACCAGTTTATGGTGTGTATCAATCAATGATACAACATAACATTTTAAAATACCATATATATAGTAATCTGCAAACATCCACAAACAGGTGTAGGTATTCTTAATTTGCATAATTGTTTTATTAACAGTTTCTAATAAATCAATATTCTGTAATATACATTTGTCAGGTCATATTTTCTTATATATGCAATAGTTTTGTCAGTAATAATATTATAATTATTATTAATGAAAACGATTTAATAAAAAAAAAACAACGTTTCAAAAACATTCTTAGAATTTCATTTTCATTAATTTTCAAGGGAGGTAATTTAAATGAAAACTTCCGGTTTAAATTTCATGGCATTAATAAAACAGCTGATGATGTTGGGATGCGGACAACAGATACTACAATTTGATCAAAGCCAAAAGGCCAAGGAACTATCAAACAATGTTTTTATGACTAGGCATTTTTAAATGACGGAAAAATAAAAACCAAAAATCAAACTCGATTTAATCGGAAATCTATTATTGTATTATCTTTTAATGGGGGTGGATAGTGTAGTATCAGTTCTGTTGTCATAAGACCGTCCTCCCAGGAATTACCTTCTACTTTGGGGGAGGGGTAATGTATCTGTTTTGTTGTCATGATACCATACTCTCAGGCATTACCTCGTCCTTTTGGGATCAGTGTAGTATATATTTATTCACTATGATACCATCCTTCCAGGTTAGCAAAAATATACTATCATCATATTTGGTTTAACGTCCGCTTTACATACTGCCATGCATTGGACGGCTTTAAGAAATTGACTTCCAAACTAACCTATATCTGCCCAGGTCTTTATCCCTCAGGTCCATTTTTATCACTTCCTCCCATGTTCCCTTACCCTGCCCCTGTGAACTGAACCTGTTATCTCAGCTGTTCTACATCTACTAACTCAATAACCCTCATCCATACTTTCAACGTGGCCATACCATCAACGTCTCCTGTTCTGTACACATCTCCCCATACTGTCCAGATTTTATATTCCTCTGAGGTCATCAGAACTAAGCCTGTCTTTAAGACTCACATTACACATCTATTGTATCATTCTCATATCATTTCTCTCCATGCAATGCATGTCCTCAACCCTCACTGGCCAGGTTTCACTTCCTACATCATCACACTGCGTACACATGCCTGAGACGCTACACTTGGTCGACAGTGGTAATGCTCTGCTGGTTAGTAATGGCAGAAGTTCCCTTAACTTAATCCATCCACCATAGAAAATATCCCAGCAAAGGGGCTACGATAAAAATTGCCAAAGCCATTGCTTTTTGTTTTTAAAGGCTTTATAATGATCAATGGTTGATTTTCTTGGCTTTGTTGTAGCCTTGTATAGAAGCCCCCCCCCCCAAACCACTGATTGAGAAATCGTTTTCTCATGTAATGACCAAACACTGTTAATTAAGATTATTCCGTTTCTAAAACAAAGAATCTTAACAAGTGCAAGCAAGTCCTCCAACTGAACTAGGTAAATTTAATGTAGAGGTTCCAAGGAAAAAAAAAAAAAAAGAAAGAAATTCTCTTGTTATTTTTCTTTTCAAGTTTAACAAAATGGTGTCTGTACTGGATTTTTTAAGTGGTATTAAAAAAAAAAAAAAAAAATTCCCCGTTTATAAATCGCAGAAATTTGTGCAGGTTGGCAAGGGAGAAGGGATACCATTTTACTTTAACCTCACAAAGCAAACTGAACCCCCTCTCTATAAATTAAACAAGCCTTATAAGCTAAACATGGCAATCCAAATAGCTTTTGTTTGTTTAGATTAAATAACAAGTTAAAAAAAAAGGGGGGGGTGTCATGATGCTCATCTTGTACGTCTATCAATTTTTAAAACTAATGTTCTTTAATAGCGGAAATATTTGATCAAACGTCTAAGAAACCGCCGCAAAACCAGATGTGGAATCCGTGCCCTTCATTAACCCAACCAATAACCCCTTTAAATGTTTTTTATTTTTTAGACATATAGCTTTACTGACTAACTCTAACAACAACCCCATTTACATAGAACTTGATAAACTAGGCATAATCATAACCTAAATAATTTCAGCACGTATTATAGATTTAATCAAAACATCTAGACTGAACACTACACCTAATATCAAAGCGGGCATATACTCTATTCCTTGTAATAAGGTGTACATTGGGAGATGCAGCGCAACCTGGACAAGCGGATTTATGCGCATAAAAGAGCGATTAAAACCAATAACACGCTTAACGCCCTATATGCTCACACTATGGAGTATGGGCATTACTTTGACTTTGATAAATCCACGGTAATCAAAACAACACGTCGACTAATTGAATCAGCCCTCATAGTCCTTTCCATAAATACAATTAAACAACGAATGGGCTTCTACTATATCTCTCCAAACCTATCAAAAGCAATTATTAATGAAAACAAGATATATATAGACACTGGATGATTCCCTGATTTTTAAATTGGTTTTCCTTTATGACACCCTTTCTGTTCTTTAATTTCTCCTTTCCTTTTTCCAAAACTACTTCTATATACATTTCATTCACACACACACACATATATATATATATATTTTTGTTTTAATATATATATATATATATTTTTATATGTGTTATGTATTTTTCTATGACTCTGTACATGTTTGCATATCTTCCCTCTCTACATAAATTGTAAACCCTACCACTATATATATATTTCCCATAATTTACAGACTTTCTCATCTTTTGTCATTTTTGTCATTTTCCGTTCGCTCTTGACAAAGCCCACATAACAGTTGGGCGAAACGTTGAGCTCAGAGATCTTCTGTTTTCTATTTTTAACTTTATGTGTATATATATATCTGGCACCTGAAATTTGTGATCCAAAAAAATATTTTAGACGAAGAAAATATAAAATAGAACTTATATGGAGGCTGGGCAAAATTTTTTTTAAAAAATAGACTGATTGTGTTACTGTGGAAATTTTATTTTCATTGCCATTAAGCAGTGTGGGTCAAAATTTCCTTCTATGAGTCAGCTAGGCGCTTCACTACCCATGCTGCCATCAGTACCATGTGTCGACTTGTTTCTCTGTCTCTTATTTTCAGAATCATCACAATTGTTATCTGTGTGACGCTTGGCCTGCCCTGTTGCCTCAAAGTTGGGGATGGCGGTGATGTTAGTAGTCTAACCACAAGGAGGAGGGCAATGACTTGCACTAAGAGTCAGTGTTGCCAATTTAGCGTTTTTTTCTTTAAAATCTGAAGATTTCGTTTGCTACCCAAAAAGCTTGTCCTGAAACTTAACTCTTAGAGCGGAGTTATATAAACATTTAACAAATAGGTGCGAAAAGAAATTTTATCATTTTAAAAGGTTTGATAAGAGAGATAGGATTAAGTGAACTCTGGAATATTTACTTTGTATCCCCATAAAATTCAAATTACACTCGAGAGACAATGTTAACTAAATTCTTTTACCTATTAACCCTAAGTCGGCAAAGTCGTAAAACCACATGGTTTAAAAAGTAGAACCCTCTCACCCCACAAAGAACAAGCATAGAATTTATATCCAATCACAAAAAATTGGTTAACTGCCCATAAAAGTTAAAATGGCCCGGAAACGGGGGATCATTTTATGTTACAATTATATGCTTGACCGACCCCCCTAATCTGCATTCTAAAATAATTGTTGTTTTCATTCTTTCCCTGAAAGATAAGTGATAAAATACGATTTTTTTAACTTTAATGTTCAATAAATTGACTACTAACAGCCTCATTACATCCACGTCGCATGCACCTTTACCGACTTTTGTTAAATTTATTTTTTATTTATTTTTCGTATTACCACCCGGACTTAGGGTTAGTAGTAGGAAGGGTGTGTGCGTTTTTGTGCCCCCAAAAAATAATAAAGAAAACTATTGGCAATATGTTACAATAGCCAACATAACAAAAAAAGGGTTAAAAAACAAAACAAATAGACAACAAATAAATATTACCAAAAGGCAAGATAGCCGAACGCTTCCGACAAGAAACTCGCGAAAACTGGGTCAAGATCGATATAAGTACCCAAATTTAATTAAAAACTGAATTAATGACAACGCTTTGAAGGTGCCGCGTGTGACCGAAATGTGACTATAACTGCCGTATGTGTATGATATTAATATTAGTTACCCCCCCCCCCTCCACACACACCGAGTTAGAAGTCTGGCTACGTGCCTGATATATATGTATTGTGAATTTTTTTTAGGGGATGTGGGCCATTATTATTGCCGACAGATTATTTTAAAGTAAATACAGTTGGGTCACAAATTAGTAGGTAAACCAAAATAAGTGTTTTTGACTTATTTCCCAACTGTATTTACTTAAAAATAATTTGTCGCCAATAATAATGGCCCACCCCTAATAAAAAATTCACAATACAGGAAATTAAAAGTGAAAAAAGTAACAGCTGTTTTATTTTAATGAAGGCTAATAACAGCAACGATTACAATATTTATACAGAACAAAATATCAAACGGACCCCTTTTTTTTCATAAAAACCAAGAAAATGATTAACAAAAATAAATAAATAATGGCTCCTTTTGAATGAGTACTACCGTGGCCGTCGTAAAATACTGGATCATAAAATTATAAACATCTTTGAAAAATATATTTTCCAGCAAATCCTTATTTTTTCGGTGCGTACTTATTTTATTTAGCTCTCCAGGAGGTTAGACAAGGTCAGGTGTTAAGTTGAAAAGCCAGTGCATTAGGATTAGCGCATTATGGCCCTAAAAATGCCTGAGCAGCCCCGTCGGCATTTCTCGATAGGGGCGCCTCAGGCCATTAACAAACTCCTCTAAGAGAAGGTAAAGCCTGGGAGGGTGAACCTTATGGCATTGAACAGGATCACCCACCAGTCCGACAGCAACAAAGTCGCTGTCGAACTGATTGTCGGGAACGTATCTCCGACGTGTCTGAAATAAGTTGAGGCAACTCAGCCCCCCATGGCAGCCCAGATTGGCTCGGTAAAACTTAGTAACGAGCTACAACAACAGCCGAAAGGTGATCACACAAAATTAAACTCGGGTTCCTGAAACGGAAAACTCTTACCGGTTTACATTTTATTTTATTTACCGACATATTTACAATAACTACAGTGAAATGAAATTGAGACTCATTTTTTTTTTCGTGCGAATACACCCAGGAAATTATATATATATATAAATATAAAATTAAATATTTCAGACTTTATAGTGGGGGCTCATTTTACTATATAAATATAACGTAAAATGATTGATCACTCAGTTCTTTATCACCCGGACCTGGCGGCCATTTTGGGGAAAAAATGGTTACTCGTTCTTGCCTGCGGTGAGTACAAGAGTATATTTTAGCGATTAAAAAAAAATAGAAATATAGAATGATATTTTTAAAAGTGTTTTTTTTTATGGGGAAGGGTTATAAAAATAGGGAATCCCTTAAATTAAAATTTTGAGTCTATGCAATGAAAATGAAAATAAAGAATAAGACAATTGTTTGGTTAGAATCAAAGTGTAGTATGTATATATTCTGATACTAAATTTCATGTCCTCGGTCAGTGGAGGAGAAATCCTTCTCGACTGACGCAATTTTAATTTGTCCGAATCCAGTGACCCCTTTTGGGGAGCTGGGGTTTACCCACATAAAAACAACCAACCTTGTGTCTAACTCTGCACTCGTGTATGTGTGTGTGTGTGTGTGGGGGGGGCAATACAATTAAATTATATATTTGTTTAAAATTTTTTTCTGTCGTAAATTGCTGCACTTTGGAAAAATCTTTTCGCATAACACTTCATTACGAAAATGATTTTTTAAGTGAATATAAACAAAATATTCTTCTCGAC
Source organism: Sepiola atlantica (assembly GCA_963556195.1). Lineage (NCBI taxonomy): Eukaryota > Metazoa > Mollusca > Cephalopoda > Sepiida > Sepiolidae > Sepiola > Sepiola atlantica. The sequence goes on along the minus strand of OY744529.1, from coordinate 15,722,281 downwards.
CCCTAAAGTAAAAAAAAGGGCCCAATATCATTTGGTATATTCGAGGTCGTAAGTTAAATTACTTAAGTTGGGGATTAGTTAAAAAAAAACAATTTAGGAATTTACTTAAAAAAATAATAAAGTTGTTTTGAAATAATTTCAAACTTAAATAATTTAATTTATATGAAAATAATTTACGACGAAGATGTTTTATATAAAATATCAAGATAAATAAACAGCTAAAAACAAGACACGCAAGAATGTCTTTAAGAAAAGTCTGCGGTCACACCAAACAGCGCACACAGCACAAACGCGTATCGGTTTCGTGTTTACATTTAAAACAAATAATATGCAAGCAAAAAATTACAGGTGCTTGCACAGGGAAATAAAAACGAAACATGTTTACAGACTCTTGAAAAGATGAAAAGACAGTCATACCAAGAGTGTTGCGTGTCAGGAGAGATTTCCCATTGGACATCAAATAATAGATTCGCGCTGGTGTAGCCATGTTCTTTTCTTTATTTTTTACGACTACTACCGGAAGTAAGTCAACCAATAAAATATCGCGCACTTAAAATGTGGATTTTTTTCTCCCCCCCCCCCAAGAAAAAAGATTTCCTCGTTTATTTAAGTAAAATAAAATGCAAAAAAAAATCTGATTTTTTTTTTTGTCACTTAAAGAGTGGTAAATATTGTTTTAGAGAAATTTTATATTCAATATCTTATTTTTTGACGGACGTATGTTGTAAAAGTCCGCTAAACAAAACGAACAAATTTAGAGGGCGGTAGGGCCGTGGCCACCGAGAGTTACTACAGGCCGGTTGGCTAGAAAATGACGTCACTGACTTCCGTGTCAAAACAACGACCGTAGTAATAACAATAAGAAGGCATTTCGATTTCTCCATTCACTAAATAATCCATCAAAATTCAGGAAATCAACCAATTTTAATGAAATTTTCAGGATTTATTAATTAATGATCACGGAATATAATAAATCCATTACTTTATTATAAAGCTTGGTGCAAATGTATTATTTCTTGTAAACAAAAAACACCTTTACTAAAGTTATTCAAAATATCAAAACATGTTGACCATACGATATTGTAAATATTTAAAACAAAGCATTAGAAAACTTTAAAAATTGCATGTAAAAAAAAGAAAAGAAAAGAACCCGATTCGATTCATCTTGAAACTGATCTTTATCCAATATAAATTTAAAGAAAATAATAATTCACGATCAAATACTTCAAAAAACTGAATTATGAATTACCATTATTTAAACTTCTAACCCAATCAACCGTAAGTAATTCAGACTTTGAAATTTGTTTAAAAATTATACAAAAAAAAGTTCAATGTTAACTGTCTGTTTAATAATGGAATCACCAACTCCTATCTTGCTATTAAGAGATAGGTACGTGCAAAATCAAAGGCCGATCCCCAAAATGTAAAAACATTTTGACCCTCCCTTCACTTAAAAATTCACCAAAATTCAGGAAATCAACCAATTTTAATGAAATTTTCAATATTTATTAATAAACAAGCACAGGAAATATAGTGAAACATTTTTTAAAAATCTTAGTGAAAATATATTATTTTTTTAAAAATAAAATACACCTTTACTAAACGTATATTTTTATATATATATAAAAAAAATCCATGATTTTTTTAAAATGAAAATAAGATCTGTATATGTTTTAAATATTTTTAAAAAAAAACTATTTCGTATATATTACGGAAAATGCCCCTACACTCTTGTTAATAAAATCAGTATAACTCGAAGAATTAACGATATTATCATTGAATAAAGCATTGTTTAATTAATATTTTTTGTGAAAATTTTGATTAAATATGATGTTATTATTTCATTTATTTAATCTACAAAAGTAGAGAAAAGATAAACTATGCTACACTTAAGACATCGAAAAAAAGTAATAAAAAAAAATGGAACACTACTTTTTTATCAAATAATGAATAAGTAATTCAGACTTGATTTTTTATATAATTAAAACAAAATTCAAACTTACTACACTATATTTAGTCGGTGTAAACATTATTACGTGTATCATTATGAAATGAAATTTTAAAAAGCGCGAAATTATTTTAAAATTGGTTGATTTCCTGAATTTTGATTCCATTATTAAACAAACACTTAACATTGAAATTTTTTTTTGTATAATTTTTAAACAAATTTCAAAGTCTGAATTACTTACGGTTGATTGGGTTAGAAGTTTAAATAATGGTAATTCATAATTCAGTTTTTTGCAGTATTTGATCGTGAATTATTATTTTCTTTAAATTTATATTGAATAAAGATCAATTTCAAGATGAATCGAATCGTGTTCTTTTCTTTTCTTTTTTACATGCAATTTTTAAAGTTGTCTAATGCTTTGTTTTAAATATTTACAATATCGTATAGTCAACATGTTTTGATATTTTGAATAACTTTAGTAAAGGTGTTTTTTGTTTACAAGAAATAATACATTTGCACCAAGCTTTATAATAAAGTAATGGATTTATTATATTCCGTGATCATTAATTAATAAATCCTGAAAATTTCATTAAAATTGGTTGATTTCCTGAATTTTGATGGATTATTTAGTAAATGGAGAAGTCGAAATGCCTTCTTATTGTTATTACTACCGTCCTTGTTTTGACACGGAAGTCAGTGACGTCAGAGGGGGGCAGGAAGTTAGTTGCTTGGCCTGTAGTAACTCTCGGTGGCCACGGTAGGGCACTATCCTCTAATTTTTGTATTTTTTTTTACTGGATTAAAAAACAAAAACAAAAAAAAAAAAAAAAAAAACAACAAACAAACAAACACACATTCTTCCGGATACTATTGATTAGACATTAAATTAAAAAAATAAAAGAAAAGAAATTGGCGAAAAAATACTTGTCAAACTTTTAGCAGTTTTTTTTCTATGTAAATTGTTATTATTTATCTTCCTCCCACAAGGTAAGATGTGACACAAGGTCGGCAAAGTGGGAAAAAAACCAGCGCTCGAGAATTTGAGCACTCTGGCTGTTTAAAAATAAACTTACTCCTCCCCAAAGAGGGGAGGCAAAGCCTGGGAGGGTGCACCTCCTAGAACTGCACAGGACCGACAACCCCCAATAGACCGGCGTAAATCCAGACCCAAAAGCCCGGACAATACCGGTCTATTAGGTGGGGTAAACACCTCTAAATTGTTATTTATCATTTTTCCTATAAAGACTTATGGCCGGGGTGGAAGTGTGTTTATGGCGGGAGATTCAAAAGAGAACAATGGATTTTGGATTTTAACCACAGTCGCGAAGGATGCCGCCCCAATGGTTTTGCGATAATGAATCCCCCAACCATAGGTAGTGTGATAGATGCTTTTATAACGGCACGTCATCTCACTGTTAGATTCCACCATCGGACCACGTGGAGATTAAATAAAACAGTTTAAGAACAAAGAGAAAGGAAGAAAATATTATTTAAACTTACCTTAAAGAAAGCGAAGGAATGATGAAGCTATACGCATATACGAATAGGCCTTTTATAATGGTTAATAAAAAAGGAAAGGAATAACATTTTTTTATTAACAAAACAATTTATTTAATATTTAAAAGAGAGTGTAAGTTCATAATTGGGGCGTATAATGCGATGCGTGTTGAAATGTCTTTTTGTGAGTAGAATGCAATGTGTGTTGAAGAAATAAGAGTTCGTTGGGATTGAAAGATTACCAGATTGTAGAATGTTCATCAAATTGAAAGATAGATAGATTTCTTGAATCGAAAAGGGTTACCTTTCTCTTCCTCCCCCACACAGCTCGTTCGAGCTGGTGGGGTGGGGGTGGGGGGAATCGCCGAGAGTTCTTTGTGCGTTCTTCTCAGAACGCTGAGGGAAAAAGAGGATGAGGAAGGGACGCGTCCCCTTCTTTATAGATTTAAGATCACGTGCGGCCGAGCTGACCTGTCGGCCGCCCATTGGTCAGAAACCTCCGGCCAACGTGATTAGGCGAGATTTCGCGAGTTTCTCCACTTCAGAGGCGAAGAAGGGTTAAACAAAGAAAGAAAGAAAGAGAGTAAGAGAGAGTACCTTAATTGTGGTGTTCACCACAAACTCAATGTAACACAAGGTGGGTTTAACATGGGAGGGGGGCATTCTGCTTCCCCAAAAGGGGACACTTTGGATGGCTGCAAAATTTGCCGTCATCGGGCCTGTATGCATTCCCAGTGTCACCGGCAATAAGCCAATCTCTCCTCCCAAATGAGGAGGTAATTCCTGAGAGTATGGCCTCCTGTGATCATACAAGACTGTTGGCAGCAGGAGCGAATGTTGTTTTTACGTATCGACTCTTGATTGGATAAAATTTCCACTTTAAACCAACCACAGAAGCAAGGATAAAAACTGCCGAAAATTTGTGTGTACTATAAAAACCCAAACACACAGCTTTCTTCCTATTTTTAAAATTTTTCTTTCAGAGACAACACACGTGTGTCCGACACATCCTGCCTATACCTTTTGGGACCGAACGACTCTGTGGCAGTATCGGGCAGCGCCGGTATAAGTTGACCGTGAGCCTACAAAGGTCGATAGTGCAATGACGGAGGCTTTGGAATGCCTAACTTGACAAGTTATCGACATACTGACAGACTGGCTTTCCTGAGTTAAACCTTGACAGAGGGGTCAACATAGGAACCTACTGTTGGGAACGCCTTTCCCGACCTCATTCTCAACCCTTCGGTTGAAAGCAGTCGAAGACCGAGGGTGAATCGCAGTTTTTTTACCGAGTGCCAAATCACGTTCAGAAATCTTCCATGGTTCAGCGACCTTTCACAGCCTAGAAACGTACTATATCAAGATAGAGTGAAAGGTTCCACTTCGGATCTGCTTGGGGAATGGCTGGTATGGTCGATGGAGGAGATCCGCTTTCAGTGGAGTTGGGCACAAGGTTCAGGATATCTCATCAAGTGCTCTCTAACCTGGTGATTGGTTCAGAAAGCATTACCTATTAATGGCATAATTTTCAGTTCAATCATGGCAGAAAAGCCTGATTGTCTGTGACAATGCTGAAGAAGAAACTATAGGAGCTTATCTTCACATGGACTGTAAGACCAACTCCTATAATATAATAACAAAAGGGTCGTCAAGTGAAAGGTAAACAGGGCTCTTTTATAACCAACAACGATATGTATTTATTTAAGTGACCTACACCGTTGGGTGTAGGTTGCCAGAAGTTTAGACAGTGAAGAAAGAAATTAAAGTAATAAAGTTCGACTGTCAAAGACTGTCAAAGAAATTAAAGTAATAACTTTAATTTCTTTTAGAGTAGTATATCTTCAAGTGAAGATAGTCTTGCTCGCTTGTCCAGTTGGTAGAGGTAGGAGAGAGGGCGTCTTTCGGGAGAGAGAGAGAGAGAGAGAGAGAGAGAGAGAGAGAGAGAGAGAGAGAGAGAAGTTTTAATACAAATATGTTACACTTTTTCCCCTGACAACGCCAGGTAGCCCTGCTAGTATAATATAAAATAGTAATATTTATTTTTGAAAATCACTGATCATCTCTACCCTCATACACGAGTTGGAAGGACCAACTACTCACTGTCAAGTCTCAAGTGAATCGCTTTACAAAAACTAAGAAACTAGTCGCGCTTGAGATGTTCTGGTTCTTCTCAGGATTTTTTGCACACATGCACAGAAATCTTTCTTGCAAGAATGTGCATACAGAAAGAAACCAGGTACATGTTCGCTGCTTGAGCATGGCACACGCGATCCTCGGTCCTTTTGGACATTGTTTTTTTTAGCTAGTTGATTAAATGAATCTTGCCCGCTTTTTGATTTTTGGTAAGAGAGATCCTTTGAGTTTCCCACCTCCGACTTTATTTTGCCCATGGTCTCCCCAATTGTTTGTTTTTAAATCTTGGAAGGAGTGTTGAGGTTGGTGTAGATGAATGTCGAGATTTGTACAAGCGTCTGTATCACGTCGGGGTCACCAATGTTCGGATCGAGGGTCGTGTTCCCCCGATTATAAACGTGTTCAGTAAATCAAGCAATGTTGCATGCAAAAGACAGAGTAATAATTAATAAACAAAAATGAAGTAGTTCAAATAACGTTTATTGAACGTGTGTATACGTGGAATGATGAAGTGTGTGATGTATGCATGTGTGTCGATGGAAAAACAGTTCTTGAAAAAGGTATAAGAAGAAATGAATCCGGCGAGAGGAAAAGTCTTCGAAAGCCGTACACAAAGAAAACGAGTTGAGAACTCTTACCGTTGTTTGCCCACGTGTGTTAGTAGTTGTTATGCCGATTGAAGAGAAAAGCGTGAGACGAAACGCTAGTGTATTAGCGTCGTTCTGTCGACCAGAGAAGAGAGAGAGAGAGAGAGAGAGAGAGAGAGAGAGAGAGCGCTGGTGCCAGCATACTTCTGTCGAGGCTGGTCGGTGAAGAAGAGATGGATTTTCCGTTTGCAACGGTTTTTATAGTCTGAGGGGCAGATAACTCTGGTGTCGCTTTACAGCGCCACCTGTCGGTGAAAAAGCGCCACCTAACAGCCAACCGGTGTAGTTATGTTTTGAAAGGAGGAGGTAACTGCTACAGTAGTGCTTGAGATGAAAAAGAAAATGGTCACCAGAGTTCCAATTACAAAGACAAACATCTTCTCTACAATTTATATTATTTCATCTAAACATTTCATCAACACAGGAACACAAGAATATAAGACAAGTTGGTTCGGCCGGCATGTATTAGAGAAAAGGAATAGAGTCCAGGTCTTTGGTCTCGAGTCTCGCCTTTCGTCAGGACACTATCCACTCGCAAATTGCATTAATTTTTTTTCTCCTTAAGACCTACTCCCATTTAGAGACCGACCTGCTTTTGTTTGGTTCTGAAAAAAAAAAAGAAAACACGAGGCGTTCTACACTTAGAAAATGGTTGAGAGGGACTTACTAATCCACCCATGTTTTTCTTTGTTTTCTTTCTTTTTTGGGTGTTTTTTGTTGTCTTACTCCCCATCATTGTTCGTAAATTGTATGTATCATATGTTGTGTATATTTTTTTGTAAATAAAATTCATTTGAAACCAATGGGGATATTTCAAGTAAGGTAGTCCTATTGGCATAATGATGAGGCTGGAAGATCAGAGTTCAATCTTCGGTCGAGTCATACCAAAGACTAAAGAAATGGTACTTGATGCTCCTTTGCTAAACACTCAGCATTATAAGGCGAGGATCAAGGGTAAGTGGAGCAATCCTGGGAAAGTAATGGCGCTCTCCCCTACATCTTGGTGTAGTAGCCAATGAAAAGGGAACTTTCCGGTCACCCTCGACTATGGTCGGCCACATTACTTTTATTTAGTCCATAGAGTAAATGTAGTATTGCGGTAATTAGAGAAGTGAAAATGAGGGACAAATGGTGAAAGAATGAAAGCAACATTGATTATATAGATTGGTCATGATTGTGTCTAGTTAAGAGTAGAATGCACAGCGTATACCACAGTTCTCCCCTCTCCCCACTCTTTAGGGTAAATGTGTAAATTTTACTTTTAGGAAATAAATATTATCAAAGTGTAGTATCAGTTCCTATCTAAGTTCTTTGCCTAAAAGGAGCTCCATCGATCACTCTTCTGATCTCAACTCATATCTGATACCCAAGGTCAATTACTTGACACTTGGCACATTTTGGTCTGTCTTGTTGAGGGAACGACCTTTGGATCAGAATGTATAGTTCTGTTCAGTCCTAGGAGGCCATTATTCCAGGGATTATCTTCTCTTTTAGGGGGAAGATGGGTTTATCAGCAATCAACTGAGGCGATCCTATCTGGGTATGTGAACAGGCCTGATCAACGGCAAATTTTTCACCTGTTAAAGCACCCTCCATTTGAGGCAGCTGGATTTCCCACCTGAAGTAAAGTAGTATTTTGTGAGTGGCAAAACACAAATATGAAGAAATAATTTGGATAAAAACGATTCTGTGTAGATCAACAATAATAATTATTTATTAGATGAATACAACTGAAAAGAAGTTACTTTAAAATAAGGACATATTTAATTGTCTGTCGCTGGGCGAATGTCCATTGAATATTTCCCATTCTCAGCTGTCGAATGTAGGAAAACAACTCTGCTTTCTAAAATGCTATTTTAATCACGGGAGATAACAAAGGGCAAAGAGTTACTCTCCTTTTAACACTATTTTTTCTTTGACAGATAAGGTTTGTCAAGTTTAAACAAAAGAGGGACATAATAAAACATGATATATAAAAGGGGTGAGAATAATAGACCTAGTTTGTAATGAGTCTCTGTTAAAAGTCCTTAAACGCAATCAAAATAAACATGTATTGCCAGGGCAAACAGATTATTGAGAATGCATTGGCCATGTAAGGTAAATACAACTTACTTTGATATCAACTGGGAACTATTCTGATAACGAATTCTACGACCAGTAGAAAAAGACTATCTATCTGTGATGATAGTTGTGACCAGTAATAGGACTTCTGATAGTAAACACGTCAGAGTCACATCATCTATGTAAAATGTAGAGCTAAGCCAGACACATCTGACCGGCATCAAGCCCAATCTCGCACCTGCATAATGTAAGTATTTTATTGTACTTTGAAACTC
>OY744529.1:15518720-15708720 GCA_963556195.1 Sepiola atlantica | reverse complement strand
ACCATTTCTCAACTCACACGCGAGTTTGAAGTACCTACTAGACACAATCCTCGAGTGTCTTCAGTCTCTCTGTACAAGGGTTTGTTAAGACAATCTCATATGAGGATATTTCTCCCTACAAGTAAACCCTGACCAAATATTCAAAATAACCTAGTATTCGAAGTCCAAATAATATCCCCTCAACACAGTTATACACTGGCTCATACGAGGAATTGTGCACCTTCTCCAAGTAATGTTGCCCCAAGTAACAGAACTTAGCTGGATACTCCACCAGACTAGATGAATTCTTGTCCTGGAATCCGGTAAGACCAAGAGATCACAATAAAGATATACTATAACATAATAAACTGGTCATTTGGGGAGAAGAAAATTAATGTTTTTGACTTCTTTACTAACTCAACGCTTGAGAGGTAAAGAGAACTTTAGTTGAACACTCGGATATCTATGCATCTCATATAGAGATCAAATGTTTGCCCCAGGAAGGGGTCCGTTGATTTCTGAGAACTTCGACTGAAGTAAAATGAAACAAAAAGAGCTGATGCGCTCGAACAAAAAGCAACACACACAAAAGTCTACGCTGTCGCATGCATATTCATACTCATAAAAAAAACAAAAAAATTCATTTTATTGTTCGTACTATTTCCAACTGAACTTTCTTTGAGAACTCGAACATTTCGAATGAACAATTACTTACATAAGATATTTTGTAATATTGTACATATATAAATAACTTGTGTTCGTTAAACAATGTTTTCTTCTTTCATTCAACGTTCACATGTTTTTCTGTTTTCAACATTTTAATAACAATTTAATTGTCAACGTGGATCTTAGCATTTTCTCTAAGACATCTTAACAACATCTTAACAAGCTACGGTCCACACTGCTACATGGCTCTGGTAGTAATTTATGATTTGTTTGAAGTGCCCAAACTCCAAGTAGCAGTGTAATGAACTGAGCCAATCCCCTGACATAAACGACAAAAAATAGCAGGTGAATTGATAAAACGAAAAGATTTGAGAAGGAACCGAAAGGCGGCAGGAACGACAGTTGATTGTTAAACGATTGTCCCGGATTTTTCGTTTTGTTTTTGTGCGTTGCTTTCTTACAAACAGAAATGCTCTAGCAAGCATAAAAAAACAACCATCTTTAACTTTAGACATTAATCCAAAAAGAAAATCGTATGACTTCCGGAGGAAGTGAAATTTCAAAAGGGGGAAATATTTTGGAGTGACAAACACCTCTTACTACCAAAATGGGTTATCTTGAACTTTTCAGCTTTAAGATGGCTGCCATTGAAACAACATTATCTTAACCAAATTAGTTCTAGTTTTATAACAATTTGGTTCAATTAATAATTTAATGACTAAACAATACCGTAATAATTAGGTTATATTATTACGGTATTGTTTGGTCATTAAATTATTAATTGAACCAAATTGTTATAAGACTATAACTAACTTGGTTAACATAATATTGTTTCAATGGCAGCCATCTTAAAGCTGAAAAGTTCAAGATAATGAATAATACTATGACAGCTATTATTATCGTTATGATTTATTTATTAAAAATCTCCACATATATTTGAAGTTTATTTAAAATCCATCAATATTGTATTTCATAATTACTTGTACTAATGATTGTAGGGGCCATTTAATTGGTAAAGAGAGATGTTTAAAAGAGTAAAAACATGGAAAAACATTGATGAAATGGTTAAATGAATGATAAAGCGTGCATATGATTGAAGGAAGAATACACCGTAGTTCAAAAGTAACACAAAATATTTATATATTTACCAATTACAGAGCATTAAGTGTTCATCTCAAGTGTCCAGTTAGGGAAACAATAAATGTTCATGCCTGCGATTTATGAAGGTGTATGTATGTGCGTACTGTAACTATGTGTGGAAGTGTGTGAATATGCGTGTCGCTTTTTGTTCGTGGTTATACGAATGTGTATGCGTGAAAGTTGATAATTCGTTTAGGCATTTGTATGTGTTTGTGTCTTTGTCAGCAGTGTGTGGTTGTATGCATTGAAAAATGATAGGAATGTAAGCCTTTGTGTATATGTGTGTGTGTGTTTAGTAGTCAGCCGACATGCTGGCACCTCCTCGTCCAAAGGCGAGGGTAGCCGGATTTGTGTTGTGGACGAGAGAAAAGAGGGAAGAGAAAGAGGCAGATTTTGTTGCGCGGTCTGCTTTTATATTGTTTCATAGTGATTTGGCGGACATAGTTCAGAGCATCACACGTGATCAACATTTTTGCCTTTTTGCACCTTTTTGTTAGACTGTCTCTGGGAGCTGATTTTTATGGCCCCAGTTTGAGCTTTTGTTGTTGAAGTGAATTCGGGTTGGTTTCTGTTTTTGTGTCCACGCCGTTTGTTGATAAAATAGAGGATGTCAATCCGATATGATAAAATGATAAATATTTATTGATTTAAAACTCTCAGTAAAACTGAAATATCATAATAACGAATTTAAGTAAAAACGGCACAGGTAAAAATGGCACGAGGTGATAAATAGGAAAAAATTGTACAAGTGAAAAATATAGATGAAAATCTAACAATGAATTTGTTAAAACCTTAGATACAATACAGAAAGTATGAAGAAGTTTGTCAAATTAAAAATAAAATTATATCTACATTTAAAGTAGATGAAGACCCTGTACCTCCAAAATGAGATTATACTTTTTTTAGGTGATTACGTGTGAACATTGTTAAAAACCTGGGGAAAGAAACCCCAATTATTTTAGAATTTAGAATTGGGGATTAGTTTTGTATATAAAATTAACGTAAAATGATCACACATTTCCGGGCGTTTTAATGGCATATAACCATATTTTTTTGGAAGAGGCTATTTTGCCGGTCCCGGCAGAATAACGAGGGCTCGTTATTCTGCCGGCTTATGTTTTTTTTTTAACCTAACTGTTATCGTCTTGTGAAAGAAAGGATAATAAAATAAATAAGGACAAATATTTAATAACAATTTTTTTTTATGGTCATCATCAGTTGTTATTATGTCAGTTATTTTAATCTTTTGAATATAAAACCAATATCTGCTTTTAACACAAAAAAAACATTAAAAGTAAAAATTAATTAAATGAACGAAAATATTACAGACAATTAGATTCTTTAGTCGGATTTAGAATTAATTTGCGTCGGATAAAAAATGGTTTAGTTATTTAAGAAAAAAATAGAAAAAAATAAATAACTAGTTAAGAAATCTGATTATTAAAAATAATTAAAGATAAGTCCCTAAAGAAATTAAATCAGATATACTTTTTTTTCAACAGTATGTGTACGTTTTATAAACAGTCTAAACAGCAATTTTAAAACTGATTTTTCACTATCTTTTAATATAAATGTTAGGACTATTTCTCATCATTTCACTAAATTAACCATTAAATTGAATGTTTTTCTTGCGATAAAATAACAACAGTAGTAATTGTCAATAATTTCAACTGCTACATGTAACGACGAATTTTAATGTAAAGTTGAATTGTTTTACAAACAAACATTGTGAGTTAATCCGGTAGAGAGTTATATTTAAAAAAAGTAGACATAAACGGGGTTCAAAGCGAATTATTTGTACTTAAAAACATAATTTGTATTTTTTTTTTACAATAAAAACAATACATAAATGCATTTAAATGGGCATAGCAATTCATCGTAGTTACTTAGTTTATGGTGAAATAAAACTTATTTTTTTTCGTAAGGCGTGGCAAAAATCGCCGTATGAATTATTTATTTAATCTAAAAAATAGTCAGAAGTTTTAATTATTTCTTTTTTATTGGAAAAATGTTGAAATAAAAATAAACCGGCAGTTAAGTCGACTCGTTAAATCTTCACTGTAACTGTAACAGTTAGGTTAAATAAATATGAACCGGCAAAATAACAGCCCCATCGTTATTCTGTCGGGACCGGCAAAATAACGAGGGGGTCGTTATTCTGCCGGTCCCGGCAAAATAGCCTATTCGTATTTTTTTATTTGGCTAAGGGAGATAAATATTGTGTTTTTTTTTTTTTGTGGAAGAGAAATAAAAAACCCTCCCTTAACGTTACAACTAACTTCAAATCCGAGTGGGACCCCTACCCCCAAAGCAACAACATTCCCTTAACCTTACCACTAACCTTAAGTCCGGGTACCCCACCCCCTCCAAAAGCCCTTCCTTAACTCTATCACTAATCCTAAGTCAGGGTGGCAACAGAATCACCCCCCCCCCCAAAAAAAAAAAACAAAAAACAAAAGAACACAAGAGTAAATACTTATTTAAAAATATTTATTTAAAAATATTGTAGAGGGCTTAAACCTACTGGGGGGGGGGGGGACCTAGGCCCCCAAATCTGAGAGAAATCGATTTTATTTGCTTGAAAACAACAGACTAAATACTGGTATTATTTGGACTACTGTTCTCATCTTGGATGTAACTCTTACAACGTTTTGGCCGATGTGACCCTCGACCTTCTTTATGTCTTTTCCTATTTATTCATTTGTGCCATTTTTAACTGTGTCATTTTCCCGGTGCTATTTATACCTGTGCCATTTTTACAGTGCACCGTTATTATGCTAACATCAACATACAATGTAAATTTATTTTATTCGTGTAAAAAATGAAACTTCGCATAAATTCACTAGGTAACCTTTAAAAGAATACAATTACATTTACATGGTTCCGAAATTTAAAAAAAATGTTTAAAAATAAAATAAAACATATTTCTAAAGAAAGAATATTGATAAACATAGTTGATAATTAAATTTAAAAAAGATGTTTAAAAATAAAATAAAACATTTTTCTAAATAAAAAATATTGATAAACATAGTTGATAATTAAATTTTAAAAAGATGTTTAAAAATAAAATAAAACATTTTTCTAAAGAAAAAATATTGATAAACATAGTTGATAATTAAATTTTAAAAAAATGTTTAAAAATAAAATAAAACATTTTTCTAAAGAAAGAATATTGATAAACATAGTTGATAATTAAATTTAAAAAAGTAAATATAAAAATGTTTTTATTTCATTTAATTCATTTATTTTACGTTGTTGAGCTTTTGTCTATTTTTTAATTATATGGTGGTTTTTTGTCCCATGGTCTTTTTCCAGGGCCCCAGCATTGGTAAACCTTACAAGAGGTGGGCAAAAGATGTGAAACAAAAAAACATTTTGAAAGGCTTGATGTGGAGTTTAATTAGGTATAAATGAATTAGTGGATTTAAAGATTTTCATGTCTATGTGTGAGCGGCAGACACCTTGGCGTGAGTTCTTCTTTGATTTTTAGCGTCCATGTCTGTTAACTGATTGGATAAAGAAATTTCAAAAGATATAAAACATATTTGAGCTCTTTTATTACACATAAAGAACTTTTGGGCAATAAAAATATGCTTTGTACATTCTTTTTATATAAAAAGAAACAAGTTTAAAAAAAAAAATTTCTAGTCTCTATTAATTTGCCTCCCCACGAGAGCAGATTTAGAAACGAGGGCAGAGATAATCCAGCTGTCGAAAAGGGGGCACTCTGGATTGGGACAAAATTTAAATTGCCTCAGTCGAGAAGGATTTCACTTTCACTGACAGAGGACAGAAAAGATTAAGTGTTGTATCAGAACAGTTGTCGATGGGTAGGCATAAAAGTTCAAAGTTATATACGTTCAAAAAATAAATGTGAATTTTGGTATTAAGACAAACAAAACGTTTTATGTTATGCACACTTGTTATTGTGTAAAACATATTTAAAATTCGAGGGAAAACAAACAAGTTTTTGTTTTTTATTTAAGATTTTCCTAAATAGATTTGGGCATCCATCTTGAATTTTAGTCTAAATGAGTTTTATATAGTTTTACCTTCAAATCGCTATCAGACTTCCATCTTGAAAACAACATGAACAAAACCATCAGTATTCTTTTTTAATGTCAAACAATTACTAGACCAAATATTAAATAATTTCGGACAGAAACAATCGCCATCATATGTCCATATGTAGTGCGTAACCATTCTCTTCATAACGTCTTGTTCATCTGCTTAGCACCAAAAGTGTAGTATCTGTTCCGATGGATACTGCACGCCTGTCCTGTGCAGTTCTAGGAGGTCCACCCTCCCAGGCTTTGCCTCCCCTCTTTGGGGAGGAGTAAGTTTATTGCTTACTGTCTGAGGCGCCCCTATCGGGGAATGCCGACGGGGCTGCCCAGGCAATTTTTAAATGGCCAGAGTGCTCACCTCTCGAGTGCTGGCTTTTCAAACCCCACTTTCTCGACCCGATCTTGGGTCACATCTTACTTGTGGGAGTAAGATAAAACTGGCCTTGTGCCTAACTCCTGGGGAGGAGTAAATAAAACCACTGTGACATCAGCAGAAAAACGAAACTCAATTGAATGGCCTTCTTTTTACAAGTGTCACGGTTCGAGTATCTCTGGTGTATTTCATCTAAAAAAAAACAACGTATTTCCAGAGAGAAAGATGCTTGAAAACCTTTCTGTTGTGGACACTTTAACCACTTTACACAGAATTTCAAAGAAAGTATTAGTACCGCTTCCCAGCGAGTGGCCTTGTGTATGTTAAGTATTTTTACAAGTACGTTATTTCTTTATTAATTTATAACGTAAAATTAGAATTATATTTACAGTTTCACTGTAAATCATTCACATAATTCAATTGCGACCTTCCAATTCATAGTTACCGAATTTGGAATTATCCTACATTGTCAAAAATACCGAATTTTCTGGATATCACAAATCTTAAGATTATACAAAAAAATGAAAAACTTACCTGCTAAATATTTAAATGGTGAAGAGCGGTCAGTCACGACTGTTGTAATATAAGGCCTGTCAACCAAGTCGAGTTTTTCTGGTGACGTCATTGATAGTGGGAGTAAGAACCACTATCAATGAGGACCGGAAGTACCAGAAGTCGCTTAACGCGCATGCGTCCATCTGTAATCAGACCAAGTAATCAGAGTGAGCAGACTCACATCCATAGGATTATTTACTTCATTCACTTGGAAATCATTGTTAACTTGTTCCTGCTATTGTGACTTTATTCCCCTGCCAAGAACACAGCTGCTCTCCTAAGGATATTTTTCAAACATATTTCCTTTTTTTATAGATATCAAGTGCAAAAGAAAATAACAGGAAATTACAAGATGGCGTCCAACAATTAAGACATTGCAGTAAAGCTCGATTTTCAAGTCTTCAAAAAATAAATTAGGATTTTATTTCGGGACAAAAAATACAATTTAAGACTAATGTTGGAATTTTTTCTGCCTAAACGAGGGACGAAACTTCATGTCCGCTGTATTGGAAAGACAAAGGCTTAAAAACGCAGCTAGACAAGAAAGAGAACACAACCAACGATGTAGTTTAAGGGATATTTATAATTAGAAATAGAGGAATAAATGAAAGAAAGGAAGAAAAAAGTTGGTTGCAAAATAAGGTGGTATTTGTGGACTTAACTTTGTAGTTTCGTCTTGTTAACAGGGTCTCTTGGTCTTGATGAAAAGGTATAATTAAAGTACCTTTGAATGGAGGAGTTTTTCTTCGCTCAAGTGTGCAAAATACATACATGCTTGTTGGATCAAGCATGGTATGTATAGACACAGAGGTTTGTGTCTTTCTAGGCAGGACGCCGCAGAAAAGGGAAGAGCAAACTGCTTTAGTCGACGGGTGCTGGAACAAAGAGCACGATGCTTTGAAAAAATACACTCACTTGGGTTTGGCAGTAGTGATGAGGAAAGGTGGCCTGTGATTGGGTGATTTCCATCCAATCACAGGGCACATAAAAATCTACTGCGTTATAATAATTTTCAATACTAATAATTAAGTTTAATCCAAAATGTGTGTGAAAATCCAACAAAATAAGCGAGATATTCAAGTAATAATATATTATAAATAAACCTGTCTGTTTGGATACCCCCCCCTCAAATATGACTATTGATTTATTATAAATTTTTACTATATTGTAAATATACTGTTCGTTTTGCAAAAAAATAACTCCCCAAAAACACATTTTGATTTATTTCAATAAATGTTCTATTAATTAATTATCTTTAATTATTGATTTTGTGTTACTTTACTGAATTCATAATCTTTCGTGTTTGATTTACTTTTCATGTTTGATTTACTTTTAAGTTAAAAAAAATCAAGAAACACCATTTTTTTCGGAAATGAGAGCAACTCTTATTAAATTATTCAGCTAAAACTAATGATAATGAAATATTCATATAAAGAATAAAACTGCCTAAGAATAGGAATTTGTCTTCTTGTGTTTATAAACACCAAGAGATATTTCCATGCAGCATAACTGATACTAGTCTTTTCATTCGATGTAGACCGGGTTGTCATAACAATCAACTTAAACATTAAAAATAATCCGGAAAGAATGGACTTATTTAAAGAATGAATATTAAATCAGACAAATTATTTTTCAAAGAAAAATTTACATGTTTTAATAATTAAAAAAATTATGACAACACCATTTTATTATTAAGTATTAATTTAATGTTTGCTGTCTAGCCTACGCAAATTACACAAAATAATACATTTGCACTAAGATTTCTAATAAAGTTATGGGTTAATTATATTACGTGATCGTAAATTAATAAATACTGAAAATTTCATTAAAATTGGTTGATTTCCTGAATTTTGATGAATTTTTAAGTGAAGGGAGGGGTCAAAATGCCCATAGTCTGACTGTTCGGCAGAGTTTGTTTGTTACTTTAGATAATGACGTCATTTTCCAGTACTCTGGCATGCTTATGTTACATTGGTTATGCCTTTTGTCCGTGTTTGAACTATTGTGGTGAGCTTTTGTCCGGTCACTGTGTTTTATTTACGCCTTTGTCCACCATATTTGATTTAAGAAAGTAAGCATGGATTAAAAACTTTTGGTACTGATATCGATCCTGAACCAGATTTCGTGACGTTCGATTCGGAATCGTTCGGCTGTCCTATGAGCAGCCGATAACTTTGTTACAAAGTGAAAATAAGTGCTTTCGAAGACGGATTTTTGTCAGGAAGTTTTTTTGAAGGAAATAAACCCAAAATGAATTACGAACAGCTTTGCACTGCAGTATCATCGCGAGCAAGTAAGAATAAATAATAAAATTAAAAAAATATGTCGTGATAAAAGTAATTTTGGTACGTTTTTTTTTTTTGTTTCTTCAAAAAAATTCCTTGTAAATAAAAATACAGTATTCATTTTATAACAGTAACCTCACTATGTTTTTTTCCTGTTGTTTCTTAAAAAAAAATTAATGTAAATATGTTTAATTTTCTTTGTTGCTTCTTTAAAAAATTCCTAAACCTAACCCTAAACCCTAAACCTAACCCTAAACCCAACCATAACCCCTAAACCCTAAACCCTAAACCTAACCCTAAACCGTAACCCTAACAACAAAAAACAAAAAACAAAAAAAAAAACAAGCAAAACATTATTATCATAGGACGCAGCACCGTATCAAAAATGTCGTCTTGTACAAATCGGCTCGTCAACTCTCGGACGTTTGCGTAGAACAGTCGAACGCTTCCGAGTCGAACGTCACGAAAACTGGTCCAGGATCGATAAGAGCACCAAATTTTTAAACCAAGTTACTTTGTGTGACATAAATCTGATTTCCTTGTTTTTTACACGTGACTTTAGGAACTTTTCTTTAATAAAAGTTAAAAAAAAACCCTGAAAAATATATTTTAGCATTTTTAATTTACGTTTTATATATTAAAAAAAAAAAATGACAATTATCCGCTCTTTCCCTTTTTGCCGTTTATTGGCCACACCTAACCTATAATTTACATATTTTTATGTTTTTCATAAAACTATTTTTTATTGTTCAAATGTGAAAATATTCATCATTTTTACAACAAAAGCATACGTGGATTAGTCATAAATATTACATTCGTTTTTTTTATTATTATGTTCGAATGTTCCATAGAGAGTAGAAAGTGGACCTTGGGTTTACTTTCGACAGCCTCGTAACTCTCGCTTCCCTTATTTTGTCCTTTAGTCCTTACATTCTATGAGTGATGTTTCTGACAAAGGGGGAAGAATTGCTGTTTTCTGGGTCGGAATCTATCCATTTCACACTAGTTTTTGACCTTGAAGTAGTATATTTTTAGCTCCTTATATCAAGTGACTTCATACCTTGTCTGGAGCGATTTCCATAAAAAAAACTTGAAATACGGGTCTTTGTATTTTTTTTTAGCCATATTCAATTTGCATGTAATTCCGCCTGGTATTCCTCACCGTTTTCACGATATATTAAATTGTTTTTCTATTATAACGGTTATCTCCCTTGGACCCCCAACATCACGATACATAGAAGCCTTCACTTTGTCAGTTTTTACTGCACTTTGCAGCCTTCGGGCTACAATCACATTGTACCATTCACTCCCACAAACTCTACCCCCCACTTAGATCCCACTCACATTTAGAGATTTACATGCTTGTTTTTGGCTCTGAATAAACCGGAAAACAGTGAGCGGTCTATTATTTAGAAAGGGTCTTACGTTTTTTTTGTTCTCCCACTTCCCACGGATCATGAATTTGTATATAAATATATTTATGAAAAAATAAATTTTTTAAATTTCAAATAAATTTGGGGATACTTTAATAAGGATGGCCTCTAGAGTAAATGTGGTATTGCAGTGATGATTCTAGCGAAGAGTAGGGTAGTCATTTTTATCATTTTATCACTTTAGACACAGGATGACTAACAACTCCCATTTTCCCCACATTTTTGATGGCCCTGTGCCTAATTAAGGCGAGTAGAAAGTGGACTTTGGGTTTACTTTCGGCAGCCTCGTAACTCTCGCTTTCTTTATTTTGTTCTTTAGTCCTCACATTCCATGATGTTTCTGACAAAGGGGGAAGAATTGCTGTTTTCTGAGTCGGAATCTGTCCCTCTAACACTAATAGTTGGCTAGTTTTTGACTTTGGAGTAGTATTTATTCAGTTTCTTACATCAAGTGGCTTTATGCCTTGTCTGGAGCGATTTCCATTAAAAAAAAAAAAATGAAAAAAAAATTTGTTCTAAATGTAAAATTTTATATTTTTTGCAAATCAATAATTCAAGTGCAGTATCTGACTGAAATTGTAAATATAAAATAAAATCGATTTTTAAACCATTGGGGATATTTTAAGTAGGTTAGTCCACGGAGTAAATGTGGTATTGTGGTCATTGCTGAAGTGAAAGTGATGGACAAATGGTGAAAGAATGAAAGAGAAAATGCTCATACGAATGAGTCAAAATGCATCTAGTTAAGAAGAGGAGAGACCGAGGATGACCAACGACCATTGATTCCCTACAGTTTGTGCCTAACTTTTAAAATTTCTTTACCATTTAAAAAAAAAAAAAATATAATTCAAAGTGTAGTATTTGTTCTGTCCTCGGTCAAAAGAGGAGAAATCCTCCTAGACTGAGGTAATTTTTACTTTAATCCCATTCAGATGCCTCTTTTTGAGGTGCTGGGTATCCCCCACATTTAAAACGACCTTATATCTAACTTTTCCCTCGTTGGGGAGCAAAGTAAATAGTGACTTTGCCTTGTCTTCATACTTTCTACCATACTGTGGTGTTTGGTAATAAACAACAGTCGATTGTGGTGGTTGTAAACATATCTTTATTTAACAAGGGTTATAACAACATGTGTGTATCAACGGTCGTAATCTCTCTATCTATATATGCCCCTAGCTATGTCGCTGCTGCTGCTGCTTCCTGCTCTCGTACCGATCACGTTGGTACGTGATCTTCGACACTACATCTTCCCTCTTTTTTTTTTAAATTTATGTCACTATAAAGTCTTCTTGCCACACTGGGGTGGATCTTACTCTAGGTGTTCTGATTGAACCACTAGGGGCAGTTAGGGCCGGTGTTAGGGGCTCTTGAGCAGTTTCCTTAGGGTCTGGACTGGAGATGGGAAGTGCATCGATTGGGTTGAGGTGTGTGTCTTCGATATCTGTTGTGGAAGTAGGGGGCCAGTGGGTTGTATCAGGGGGAGAGTAAACTGCTTTAGGGACGTCGGTGTAATCAGGACTATACTGCATGTCGCCGGGTACCTTTTTTACATGGGCAGCGTTTCTCATTCTCACTTGGCCTTGAGGTTGTTGTATTAGAACAGCATTTCCCTTCTTTTCCACAACTTGATAGGGCTGAGACTCGAACCGAGCGTCCAGCTTGTTTGTTCTGTGTAAATTTTTACACAATACTGTGTCCCCTCTCTGGATCTGTTGGTCTCTGGCTCCTCTTCTCTGGTCAGCAGCTATGTTGCGTTTTAGTTTGTGTAGAGCATCCTTATCATGTACGTCACTAAAATCAGTGGACGCTCCTACAATACTTGGCAGCTTACCTCGGAGTTCGCGGTTCATTAGTAACTTCGCTGGGGATACTCCGGTTACTGTGTGAGGGGTGGTTCGGTATTGGAACAGGAAATTCCTTAGTTCAGTCCTCCAGTCTTTTCCTTCGACTTTGGCGATCTTAATTGCCTTTAGGATTGTTCTGTTGAACCGTTCCACTTCGCCGTTGGACTGTGGCCAATACGGGATCCCTCTCACCTGGGTGATGCCGTGAGTATATATATACTCATTGAATTCTCTTGATGAGAATGGCTGTCCGTTGTCACTCCTCAGATAGTTGGGATATCCATGATGATTGAACATCATTTCTAGTGCACCCGTTACATTTTTGCCATTTGCTATTTTCATATGCGCAACTTCTGGCCATCTTGAGTAGTAGTCGACAATGGCCAGCAGGTAGTTCCCTTCGGAGACACTCAGTAGGTCAACAGCTACATAGGTCCAGGGTTGGTCAGGCAGCGGTGTACTCTCTAGTTCTTCTGGAGGGGCATTTTTGCCAACCACTTGACATGGGTAACACGCTTTTACTCGCTTTTCTGCCATTCTATCCATCTCTGGCCACCAAACTTTGGACCGTAGGCGATTTTTGGTTCGCACAATCCCTTGGTGTCCTTCATGAGCCAGTACAACTACCCGCCCCTGAAGTGCCTCAGGGATTATGATCCTGCGTCCTCGGATGACCATCTGTCCTGCTATCCAGAGTTCATCTTTGATTGCATGAAATGCAGTACCTTTGAAATGGGTCCAGTCATTTTTGGATATAGCTTGCCGAAGTTTGGAGATCGTAGCATCATCCTTTGAAGCTTTTTCCACTTCACAGGGAGTCAGTGCCTGAGGTACAGTATCTTTAATGATACTGTAGATGTAGTCCATTGTTTCCTTTTCCTCAGTTTTGTCTGGGTTTTCAACGGGCTGTCGACTCAGCAGGTCCGCCTTATTGGTTCGGCCAGGAATGTGGATGACTTTGTAGGTGAACTGTTGTAGAAACAACAGCCATCTCTCCACTCTTGCTGAAGGGGGCTTCGAGGAAGGTGATAGTACCTTTACCAGCGCTTTGTGATCAGTCAGGATCTGAAAGTCACATCCAATGAGGTACAGACTGAACTTTTTGCATGCCCAGAATACTCCCAGTGCTTCTCTTTCAAATTGAGAATATCGGGACTCTGTTGGTGTGAGCTTCCTACTGGCATAGTATACTGGTTTCCAGTATCCGTTTAGCTGCTGTTGTTCAATGATTGCACCCACGCCAACGGGAGAAGCATCAGTTGTGATTCTAGTTGGCAACTCAACACTGTAGTATGCCATGACTGGCGCTTCAATTAACCCTTTCTTTAGTTTGTTAAAGGAATATTGTTCCTCTTCTTCCCATTTCCAATCAGAATCTAGTCTTGTAAGATCCCAAAGTGGTGCAGTTACACTAGCAAAATGGGGCACAAACTTAGCACAGAATTGGGCCAGTCCCAAGAAACTCCTCATCTGTGATGCATCTTTTGGTGGAGGAGCATCAACTACAGCCTTCACCTTTTCGTCCGAGACCTTCAAGCCGTCTTGTGTCAGAATGTGGCCCATGTATCTTATAGATGTCATTTTAATCTGGCACTTCTTTCCATTGACGGTCAGTCCTTGTTCGGCTAGGTGTTGGAAAACTTTGGCGAGTCTAGTGTCGTGCTCACTTTCTGTTTTCCCGACTACTATGATGTCATCTGACATGTTGTATGCTCCTGGGCAGCCAGCTATAACCTGACTTATGATTTGCTGAAATTTTTCTGAGGCCATGTTTACCCCAAACATAAGTCTTTTATACCGGTATAGCCCATCAGGTGCAGCAAATGTTGTGATTTCTCTGGAGTCTGGATGCAACTCTATTTGATGGTAGGCCATATTCAAATCTACTTTTGAGAAATATTTGCCTCCAGCCATTTCTTGTATAGTTTCCTCAATCGTGGGCACTGGATGACGTTCTCGAACGATAGCTTCGTTTGCTCTACGCATGTCGATACATATCCTCACATCGCTTTTTCCATTGTCCTCGGGCCTTTTTTCCACTGTCACTAAAGGATTCACCCATTGAGAAGGTTCCCTGACCCTCTCAATTACATCCAGATCAACCAGTTCTTGCAATTTGTTTAGGACACATTGCCGCCGCTTGAATGGTATCCGACGTACTGGCTGAGTGACAGGTATAATTTCTGGATTTATTTTGAATTTTAATTGGTAGTTTTTCAGTTTTCCCAATCCACTGAAAACCTTTGGAAATTCTTTTCGTATTCTTGTCCATATATCCAGTTCCGAGCAGTTCAAGATGTTGGCATTAACGCCCACACTTAAAAGTCCTAGTCTTTTACTAGTTCTACCACTTAAAAGTGATGCTTGGGCCTGTGGTATGACAAAAAATGGAACTGTTATGTAGCGATTTGTGCTAGGAACTTCAACCTTCAATATGCACTTTCCTAGAAGGGGAAGTGGTTTTTCACTAGCATAGGGGTATAGTTTAGTAGAATCTGGCTGGAGCTTAATTTTGGGTCCTTCTTTTTCTATTTTCTTGAAGTCCTCTACAGATAATGTATTATGCTGTGCTCCTGAGTCTATCACTAAAGGGATGGTGGTGTTTCTGACTTTGAGGTTTATTACATTTTCACTCATTGATATTTTGAATAAATTAAACCCATTAGCGCCACCAGTTTTGTTATCTTCCCTTTCCCCTACACTCTGTTGAATTCCTTTGTTATGATATTGCTTTCGTCCACCACGACTGTATTTTGGGGCTCTGTCATGTTCGTTTCTATTCTGCGTTTTTGTTTGTTTGTTTTTGTAGAAACAACAGACTTCAAAATGTCCCTTTTTCCCACAGATTCCACACTTGTGATGCTTGCTTCTAACACAATCTCTTGCAAAATGTCCATTCCCCCCACACTTATAACATGCAGATGACACATTGTGGCTTGGTTTAGGTTTTTGTCTGTCGCTTAATCTATTTATATCAGACGTACAAGTAGATCCTAAAATTAGGGCTTCTTTGTGGTGGTACGTCCCAATAATTTGGATGAGACGATCCAACGTCAAGTTGCTTTCACCATATAATTTGGCTTTTAGTTCCGCGTCCTTTATGTGAAGAAGGATCTTGTCTCTGACGAATTCGTTCGGTTCTGGAGTGAAACCGTACACCTTCGCCAAACTCTTTAAGCGAGTGATATAATTATTCACTGTTTCTCCCGTGTTTGGTTCAGACTCCCAAAATCTTGAACGCGCTTTAGGGATATTTTCCTTTAGAGCGAAAGTTTTGTCAAACAGTTCTATAGCTGTTCGGAATACATCGACTCTTTCTTTATTAGCCTCGTGTCCGGCTTTTTGTTTGTCCGTGAAATTCGTCCAAATTTCAAGCAGACCCTCGCCTCCTGTTAACAAAAGGATAGCTCTTTTTTGCTCAGAATTTATGACACCTGAAGCTAGTATGAAAATTTCCAGATCGGTTTTCCAATTTACCCATCTTTTATGTAAAGACTCTGGATCTCCGATCGTATCTAACGCACGTGGAGGGCTTAGCCCCCCCCCAATGTGACGAATTTTGCCATATTGTTGTTTAAAAGGACAATAAGATGTGAATGACAAAAGGATTGTTATTTAAAGACAATAAATGTGATAACAAACGAATTACTTATCTCTCGTTTTTTTTCTGTACTTTTCCTTTGGAAGAAAAAAAAAAGTATATTTTTCTTTCTTTCTTGTAGCACGTGTGACCTCTTTTTTCGTGTTTTTTTTTTCGTAGAAAAGTTCGTTGTTTGCACTTTTTTTTTAGATGTCTTTTATTGCTTTTTTTTTTGTGTAGAATTTCATCTCATCGTCGTCGCCAGTTTGTGGTGTTTGGTAATAAACAACAGTCGATTGTGGTGGTTGTAAACATATCTTTATTTAACAAGGGTTATAACAACATGTGTGTATCAACGGTCGTAATCTCTCTATCTATATATGTCCCTAGCTATGTCGCTGCTGCTGCTGCTGCTGCTTCCTGCTCTCGTACCGATCACGTTGGTACGTGATCTTCGACACTACACATACCTATTCCTACTGTTGGGGAAGTAACTGGTCTTGATTCTACCCGACGCAGTGGGAGCGAAGAGGTAAGGGAAAGTGTCCAGCAGCAAGTGTAGCGGACAAAGTGAATTTAGTGGTCTTTGCAGCTATTCACTTAATCTTCACAAAGGCTATCAGTGATAGAACACCATCTCCTTCATGGACGTGAACCAACGGTCCAATGACTGAAGTTAAGGAGAAGCTTTCTCAGCCATATCAAACCCCTAACAACATCATAGGAAGAGACTAGACTACAGTTGTGGACCAGACAGCTACAGAATGACCTTCCCCCTCCTACTGACATGGGAATCCCCCTCCCCAACTTCTTCTAAGGCTCTCCCTCCCGCTTCAGAAGCACCCTGGCTCCAGTGGAAAACAATCAACCGTCTGAGAACGGGAATGTGGTGATCAAAAGTTACTATGAGTATTGATTTACTCCTCTCCAGGAGTTAGGCACAAGGCCAGTTTTTATCTTACTCCCACAAGTAAGATGTGACCCAAGGTCGGGAAAGTGGGGTTTAAAAATTGCCTGGGCAGCCCCGTCGGCATTCCCCAGTAGGGGCGCCTAAGGCAGTAAGCAATAAACTTACTCCTCCCCAAAGAGGGGAGGCGAAGCCTCGGAGGGTGGACCTCCTAGAACTGCACAGAACAGACCCATAGACCGGCGCAAATCAAGCCCCGAAGACCAAGACAATACCAGTCTATGGGGTGCAGTATCCATCGGAACAGATACTACACTTTGATCTTAGCCAAAAGGCCAAGAAAATCTGACCCAAACATCTACGAATGTGGAGAGAGAGAGAGAGAGAGAGAGAGAGAGGAGAACCATATGATGCAATACTGCCTTGTCTGCCCTCTACTGTAACCGGTGCAGCTTGAAAGATCTTGTAGAGAACAACACTAATGCAATGGATGCGTATAAAAATGGGAAACTGTTGTATGCCCACATGACACTTCAAAGACATGCAAAGAAGACTTAATCTGCGCAACCCACTTATGCTGGGTCTGGTAGTTTGTGTCCAAGATCTTACAATCCCTCAGTTGACTCAGAAACGTATGGTGAAAATAGATGCAAAGTTTGTCCATGTTATTCCCCTAAAGGGTCCAGCTATGAGCATTGCAGCCTAAGGTAGATGGTGGCAATGGTTATGAATTTAGAGGATTTTGCAGCTCTTGTGTTAGGGGAAGTAGTTTGAAGGTAGATAAGAAAACTGTCACAGTTCATGTGTTAGACTCAACGTTCAAGATGAGGAAATTATATGCAAGGATTGTCTTCTCGACCTGGCAAGTTTGCCAAAAGTAGAAGAAACAAAACTGTCACTCGCACTGACAGAAGAACCGAAGAAATGACTAACTAAATTAGATTAGAACTGAACTCATTCACCCCGGGAATGCCGATGGGGCTGCTCAGGCAGTTTTTGTGGGCCAGAGTGCGCTTAACCTAGTGCACTTGTTTTTCAAAACCCCACCTGACCTTGTGTCTAACCTCTTGGAGAGAAGGTAGTTTTTTATTAGTCCGAAAACAAGTCCTTAAAATATAATATACTAAGTCATATGTAAAATCTCCCGAGATGGAAAGACGTGTCTTCGTAAGATCCCGGACGAAACTATAGGAGCGAATCTTCATATAAATTATAAGACTCGGTAAACGTGAAGATTAGATGACGGTTACGATTTTTGGAAAAGACGATATGCAATAGCTCAAAAACTGCATTAAAAAAAAAAAGATTATGACATGCTGAACGTATTGTATTTAAAATCAATTGAGTATTACGTATTAATAGGGTTGATATGCCGTAAAACAAAACAACAAAACCAACCAAACCATAAGGATAATAGGGAAGTGGGCAGGCAAATAGCAAGTCGGACAACCCAACCCGTACCTACAATTCTGCTTAAAATAAATTATACAAGAAACGAAAGAAATAATTCTCAAACTACTACAAATGTGAAACAGTGATTGTAGCCGACGCAGTCTGCACTTTAGGGTGCACTGGAGTGCATCTTGGGGAGGGCCCTACGTAGAAACAAGTGGAGATCTAAGAACTAGTACATATTATCCGCGCTGGGCGATCCTCTGGAAGTGGCGCCGGGCTGGCTGAGAAAGCCATGAGAGATTGTCAATTGCATTTAAATCCTACACAGGCCGAGTTTAAACAGCTGCCCAAGGTTTGGACAAAATCTTGTTATCACCAACGAAAAACATACGGTCCGACATATCGGTACTAGCTGGGTGGTCAAGTAGATGGTTGGAAATAGTCATCTAAAAGCTGTCACCATTAATTAGGGCAGAAGCCTCCTCCCAGCGAGAGATGGAATGATTGTTTTTTTTATAGAGATAAGGTCTAGGAGAAAGGAATTTCAATTGCCGTATCGCGCACACTGCCCCAACCCCAACCCAACTAGAGAGAGAGAGGGGAGAGAGAGAGAGGGAGAGTAAGTCAGTATACCCCACCCTGGCCCCGAGAGAGAGGGAAGGAATAGAGAAATGGGCTGGAGAAAGAGAGAGGTTACAATATGCCTTTTTGGGAAGAAAAGGATTTTGTTTTGAGTGGACAGTCAGTTAGATTTGGGGATTCGACCCGTGCGGGTCGCAGAACCTCGCGGGCTCGTGTTAGCCGGACCTGAGACTCGAGCGGCCGACCAAGCGGGAGCGTTGCGCGAACATCGCTTTTGTTGGGATGGCATTGCCCATAGTATCCCCCCACCGTTCAGTAGACAAGTTACAACTTAATTAACAACTTGAGAATCGTAAATAGAGTTTCATGCACAGAGAGAAAGAAGACGGACTAGTTTAGTAAACAAAGCCATTATCAAAAAGCAGACTTTAATTCGCCGTTTTAAAAACAGTTGTTATCTCGTTAATAATTAATGAATACAAAAGGAAACCTATTATTCCTATTGTTGTCTATTTGTTCTGTTTGTGTAACTTTGCCTTCACAGAATCACGAAATCGTTATTCATCCGACCCGGAGGAGATTCAACACATCATTCCTTTCTTTTTTTGCTGCTACGACATCACGAGCCAAAGAGGGTGTTCACAGTCTAGAAGGATTCCTGCGCCGAGGACCAGACGTGTGAGTACCGAGATAGAAACACGAGTGGACCACCTATGTTACAAGTGGTTCAGTGACGCCGGATCAGAGTGAGGTATCTGTTTTACTCGGCACTGCGACCTATGTTTACATTTGATGCGATCACCAAGGATCGAGTGGGGTACCTGTTCATACAAACAACCACTAACACAACTTTAACTTTGCGTAGTTATCAATCACAGGGAGAAACAATTTATGTTAAATTTACATAGAAAACTGAACCTCAACTCGTAATCAAGTTTTTTTGATGGATTAAAACTATTTTCTTTTAAAGATATAACACGATAGAATTTCAGATCGTGTCAATTAAAAACGAGGAGCCTATTTTACATCGTTATTTATATAAAGTTAGGTATGTGTTTATGTTTATATATTTGTATGTACATGATTCACTCCTAAACTAATTAACAATCATTATAAATTTTGGAACACAGCTGCTAGGCGTAAGTGATCATAATGTGGGATATATTTAGTTTAATTTAGTTTTATGCAAAAGAGAGCAGAGAAAGGTTGGAAGCTCTTTGTTAAAATTCAGATACCTTCGATTTTTGTAAAATTTGACTCATATATATTAGACATCAAATTTCAGTTTGTTTGGAGTATTTTAAAAGAGTTTTTAGGGGCTCACATTTGAAAATTCCAATGTTTCAGATTGCATTAAATTTGATCCATAGTCATTAGACATCAATTAAGTAAGATTCCCTGAATTTAAATTTCTTCTTAAGACTCCTTAGGTTTAAGACTTAAATTTTAGACATTTTCTAGAATTAAAATCATGTAATGGATTTTGATCAAAATTTGAATAAGGGTTCTAGACATAATGTTTAATAGCGACATATCTTGATTTTAATCTTCATAAAGAGACATAAAAGTGGTGTAAAACTGTTCTGTTCTGTTTATTTTACTCATTCTGGGATAACCTTTTGTTATTTACCAGTATATCGCACGATCAAATCACATGATCAAATCACATGATCAAATCACATGATGAAATCACACGATCAAATCACACGATCAAATCACGTTATAACAGTTCTTGTAGGATCACCGAAGTTAAGCAATGTTGAACCTGGTTAATATTTAGATGGTGAGGTGAGCAACACTGCAAGAGGCGATTAAAAGTAAAAAAAAGAAGTTAAACAACTGCAGGACATATCTAAC
The DNA here is from genome assembly GCA_963556195.1 of Sepiola atlantica. Classification (NCBI taxonomy): domain Eukaryota; kingdom Metazoa; phylum Mollusca; class Cephalopoda; order Sepiida; family Sepiolidae; genus Sepiola; species Sepiola atlantica. The sequence continues at coordinate 15,688,057 of OY744529.1, read as the reverse complement.
CGATTCTCATAAATTCAACCAAAAGTTAGACACAAGGTCGGTTTTTCATGTAGGGGATATTCAGCTCTTTAAAAAGGGGCATTCTGGATCAAACTGTTAGAATATACGTTAATTTAATCCACAACTCATGTATTAAAAATATATTCCAAATATATCCGCCATTAAAGCGAAAGGCTAAGACCAGAATTCAGTCAACACATTTATTTGTAGTTGACAATTATAAAAGACAAGCAACGTACAAAACAATAAAAGATATTTAGTTCTTACTTTACCTTTAAGATAAGTGCATTACTTACCAGATTCTTCATTTTGTGGAAGCCTCACAGCGGAATTCCAACTGTGGTCGATTCTTAATACTCTCTGCTCCTTTTTGTTGGGATTTTTCCCGTTAAAATGAAAGACGAAGACTGTAGTCTGCTGGAAGAAAAGTTGGTGGCAAAAAACGTGACTAGACAAGAACAGAGATAACAAACAACTAGGGTAGATAAAGAAAGGCTATTTATATAGATGAAAAAAGAGAAGAAAGACATAGAATGTTGCTTGCAAAAGAAGTGCCTTTGCGGACTCACTGTAAATGCGAGTTGTCTTGTAACAGGATGCTGTGAAGAGTAGTTGAGAACATCAAGAGGGCTTCGCGCATATTATATACGGCTAAAAAAGCATGTGCCCGCTCACACCTGACACAGCAGAGAAGAACGATGTTGACGGCTGCGAGGCTGGAGAGAAGAGACCGATATTTTCAAAAAAAGGTGCTCTCCTGGGTTTTCTGCGGAGATTGAAGCAGTGGTCTGTGATTGGCTGATTTTCATCCAATCACAGGGCACTTAGAATTCACTGCGCTTAATAATAATTCCAATACTTTTGGAAAACAAACAGCAGTGCTCAGAACTGGGGCACTACCAAAATCGGTTTCCATACAGGACAAGCATAAAAATTGCCCCAATCAAGAAGGACCTCCTCTCACCTGACCGAGGACAGAACAGATACTACACCAACTCCACTAACGGGTCTTTTATTGTATACTAGCTGTATCTATCCGGTGTTGCCTGGGTGGAGGGCTTAGAGAAAAATAACTCAAATATAGTAATGTTTACAATTTTTTAAAATGGGATAAAAAAAAATCATTCTAGATTTTAGCATGGACCTTAGTGTGAAAGAGAATTAAAAACTAATAAAAACAAACCTTTACTCACCGCAAACAAGGGGGCAAATTGTCACTGAGATGTAAGGGGATACTGTGATTAGAGGTACAAATTTATGGGGGAATCCCAAGTGGGGAATTGTGCAGCAAGATGTTTGTTCACATTACATTTAAATTTCTGCATGTTGGTACAGTCGGGGAAACAGGTAGCATGGAGGGAATTCCAAAGGCAAGAGGTTCGAGGAAAGAAGCTATTAGAGTAAATGGTCACGTCTTTGGATGTATCATGGCTCACGTTATCAATCAAAATGTAAACATGTTGAAATAGAGAAAATGGTTGTTTTGAACGAAAGTGGTAAAAACGGGATTAATAAACATAATGTTAGGTAGCTGTATAACACCTAATAATAATAATACATTTAATTTTTTTTATATAAAGAGAAATTGAATATTTTAATATTTTAATATTTTAAAGGGAAATAACTTTGTTCCACAGAGTTATCTCCCTTGTCGCAAAAACATTTTGAAGCAGAGTTATCTGCCCCTGATTTTGACCAGACGATAACAAACAAAAACAGGGAATAATCGCTTGCCGACATGGGCTTATCAAACCTCATTTTTCAAAGTAATTCCTTTCAGTTGTAAATTGTTTAAATAAATCATTATTCTTATTGATTTACATAGAATTGTTTTCATCCAATTATTTCTTTATATTCGGGTCTTACCACTCAAAACCCTACTTCATATCAATATACAAATTTACGAAGCTATGAAAGTTATTTTGTGTATGAACTTTGTGAATATTTCACTGTTATTTGATGGATGGTTTAAAGCAAAGACAAGGTGTATACATGTTTGCCTTTGTGTAGTCAGTGTGAGAGTATATGCATTCACTTGTGTGTGAGTTTAGTAAGCAGTGGGTGTATATGCTGCCTTTTTTTCAGTGTGTAAATATGTGTGGTGTAGAAGTAAGGGTCTGTTAGCAGTTTCGTTGCTTCATTGCCTCACAGAGCCAGGAGGCAGAAGCGTAGTCGGGTATATGTTACGACGCTCAGCAGAGGCGTGAACGGGGTCCAAAAAAAGAACAAGAAAGGGTTTAAAAACATAAATTTGCAACAAGTGAAGTTGACCTACGACGAGAATAGATATTTTTCTACTTTCCTATGTAATTTGTTTTTATTTTTACGTATTATAAATGTTTTTTTTCCCACCGTTTTCACAAAAATCAATATTGCCGCTCCTAGTGCATTCGTTAGTACCCCCCCCCCAAATCGGCCATTTTTTTCCTTCCCAAGTTGCGGTGACAAAACTATTGATTTCTAATAAATAGCACTTCAAACGGGTTTAAAATACAAACAAATAGCACATGCAAGTTTGAAACTAACTTTTACAGCTTACAGTTACTTTTATTTGTTGTATATTTGTTTTTTTAGCGTTTTTACTCTGCTGAGTCTCGTAAAAGATGCCCGCGTAGTCGTATCTTCACTTGTTGATTGCTAGTTTGACTGTGTCCCTCTCTGAGGGGAAACGTTGAAATTCTGATTTATATAGTCTGACAGTTGAATCCGAGGAGTGAATTTTGATTTCAAGCACGAACAACTGATTATTTGTCATGTGGATATATTTATAGGCAGATCATGTGACCGCTATTTTCGCAATTTTGTATTTTTCTCATTTGGAGCCTCATTTTGTAGAAAAATGTGATCGCTTTTTTAGATATTGTTTTTGAGGTGTGGCTTGTATGTTTTCGCTCAGGCGGTTTGTTAATAAATATACAGATTGAAAGACATGTTAATCGTATCAGTTTTCCCTTGTTTTATTTTTGATTTCAATAAATATCCGATAAATAGTAAATAAAAGAAAATAATTTAAAGTTATGTTTAGGTGAGAAACATGCGGACACAGAAAATCTTGTCTAACAGAGATATATTAAAACGGCTTATTTGTGATGAGTAATAACAAAAATAATTTTGAAGTCTTTAAACTACCGAAAAGAACACTTATTCTAGTTATAATTAAATTTTACGGGCCCGAAAAGTCAAATATTATGGTCAACTTGTGTTAATAAAAAAAGAAAAACCACGAAAAATGAATGTTCCCATTTGTATCTGTCTTGTAGAGTGTTGGTGAGAGTACTTATTTGGGAGGATAAAAAAATAACTCCTACTCCCTATTCATATGAATATGAAAAAAATGGAATTTTGAGCCGGATGTTTTTGTCAGAATGGAATCAAATATTGATCTTGTTGGCGAAGTGCTTGACTGGATTTATTTACATACTGGTTGGCTTTGCCCACTCACTATCGCTTTGCAATTTAATTTCTATTCATTATTCACTCTCTCTCCTCTCTCTCCCCCTCTCTCTCCCCCTCTCTCTCTCCCTCTCTCCCCCTCTCATTTACTCATATACACATATACACACTCTCCCTCCCCTCTCCCATTTTCCCTCTCTCTGTCTCATTAACTCACATACACAAATACACACTCTCTCCCTCTCTCCCTCCCTCTCTCGCCCTCTCCCTCTCTCATACACTCACATACACACAAATACACACACATACACACAAATACACACTACAAAAGAAATGTTACATTTTTCGAGCATTGAAAAAAAAATTTATTCTAACTAAGAACTAAATAAAATCTTAATTCAACTTTTAAAAGATTAATGAAAAATTAATTCGTTTAAAAAATGCTATTGCTATTTAAAACTTGATTTCAAGTAGTGTATGGGAATTAAACTGCGAAGCGATAACGAGCGGGTGAAGCCAGCGAGTCTATTGGGTATTTTAAGCAGAAGCAGCAGCAGCCGACGCCGACAGCTTAACATCTGAATCCTGCTTTGAAAGCAGCAGTAGCAGCAGCAGCCGCCGCTGCTACTCTGCTAACTACCTTTCTTCATCTTCTTATTAGTTCCTCCCCCCCCCCCTACCTATTTTTTTATACTGTGAATCGTGCCGGACACACGTACGTTCACTTTTATTATATAGACTAGAAGATCTCGTTTAGTGCTTTGGGATACAGTGCCCTTTCATTTCATTATTCGTGCCATTCACTTAGTAATTGTTATCTAGTCGCCGGTGCTTGGTTATCTGATTTCATTGGTTATAGTCACGTGTTTTGCATGCATAGAAAGGTACATAAGTATACAACACACATTCGGTGGGTTTTATAATCTACTAGCGGTATTCACTCAGCATTGCCCGTATAGATATATATTGCTGATCACCATATTCGGGTTAACGTCCGTTTTACATGCTGGCATGTGTTGGACGGTTTTAGAAATTGACTTTAAAAGTAACCTATCTCTGACTATGTCATTTTTAAAACTACGCAACCTGAAATGTGATAGATTTTCTTTACAAATCATTTCCTTGGCTGAGGCAAGATTTTTATAGGCCGGATGCCCTTCTGACGCTAACCCAGTGAGGTGATGGGGACCAGTGCTTTTATCGAGACACCATCTCTAGGTGATTGCCTACGAAGGCTAAAGAGCGCTTCACCTGCCCTTAAATTGCTGTCAGAAATAATTTCAAATATAGTCATGTTTACAATTTTGCCTTGAAAGAAAAGTTAAAAATAACATTTGCAATATGAGGTCCAGTAATAAAAAAAACTGTTAGCGCGGTGGTGTTTTCTTAAAAACAAAACGTACTTGCTGATACTACGTTTCTTATAGACAGCTGTAAAGCAGCAAATAGCTTTAACGAATCGAAACGAATTCGTTTTATTTAATTATTTAAAATGATAAAAATATCAATAAAAAATTATTCCGATGTTTAAATAATAAAAAAATGCATTCTGTATTGAGATATTCTTTGTTTAATTTTACTTTTGTTTTATGAAACGAAAAAGTCTATTTAAAAAAAAATAAATTTTTTTTTACATTTTAATATATTTAAGTTATTTTATAGACCTAACCGATAATTGCCTCTAGTGGCCCCATATGGAATTGAAGAAAAATTTCTTTAGATTTTGTGAAACTTATTTGAATGTTCTAACTGTTAACATATCGATTTCTATAACACACAAACACACAAACAAACAAACATTGACATAGGGAAGCGTATATACACATAAAATATAGTCATCCACAGACAGCTGTTTTGTCGCTTCATGACTCATTGGTGTTGTTAGATGTAGTGAGAGCATCCCCATCCCCGAGGTTCGAAACCCGGACTACCAACCATGTCCACTGGTGTCGAATGTCTTACCCCCTAAGCTAATGAATTCGCTACTGGGAAGGGAAGAAATTATATCACTTAAATAAAATTTATTGACTTGTTTATAGATTTCATGATACTGTAATTTACATTTATGATTTTCATAAGACTATTTTTTACTTTTCAAACTTTTTAAATATATATATATATATATATATATATATATATATATATATATATATATATATATATATATATATATATATATATAAGAATAATATTTTGGAGGCGATAACAATGCGTTGTTGGAGTGACACATATATACGACAATTAAAAAGATACTTCAACTCTCGGATATATGTGTCACTCCAACAACGCATTGTTATCGCCTCCAAAATATTATTCTTACACTATACACAATGCTCCAAGCAAACTACAACATCCTTCTCATATATATATATATATATATATATATATATATATATATATATATATATATATATATATATATATATATATATATATATATATATATATATATATCCATTCGGACGAACCGTATAAATATGTGGATAATAGTAAAAAATATTTATTCAATAATTATTTATAGCTCTTTTATGGATGGGGCCCTTTAAGATAAATGATACAAGCTATCTAATCTAAGCTAAATGCGAAGTTCGTGTCCACGTGATCTGTTGAACACTGTTAAGACGGCTGACTATATTGTCCTCTTTAATATGACATAAATAGGATTTATTTCTCCGCTTGTCATGTAGCTGTTGAAGTTGGTCGTGCGGTTAGAGCGCCGAGATTTGAGTTAAAGGTGACTTATGCTTGAGGTTCGAATCGTGCGACCAGCTACACAGTTATCTTCCACACTGATGATTCCATTACGATGAAACGTTTACATATATTTATTATTAAATAATTATAATAAGTATATATATATATATATATATATATATATATATATATATATATATATATATATATATATACACACATGTGAAACAGTGATTTCAGCCGGCGCAATCTGTCCTTTTAGGGTGCACCAGTGTGCATCTCAGCGAGGATGCTGGATCCTACGTAGAAATGAGGTAGAGTTACAACTAGTACATATTTTTGACTGTCCAAACCTTGGCCGAGAGGCGGCGTCAGCCTGGCGGGAGAGAGCGTGTAGGTTGTCTGTAGCAATTATCCAGATACAATGGATGAGTTTGACCAGCTGAACAATTTGGTCATGGGTCTTTTAGATACGATGGATGTCAACTCGAGGGGTGGTCCAATAGAGAAAGAGAGGCTAATGGTTTTCTTTAGTGTAGATAAGATCTAAAGAGAAACTAAAACGACGAATTACAATTGCCCGTACCACCCCACTCCGGGAGAGGAGTGGGGACACAGAAAAAGGGATGGGGGAAAGAAAGAGAGTAAGTCAGCATCGCGCGTACCACACGACGAGAAGAGAGAGAGAGGGAGAGAGAGAGAGAGAGAGAGAGAGAGTATGAGTTATACGCTTTTCGTCTTTGTTATTTGAGATGAGAAGGCGATCGCAAGTCAGTCAGATCTAAGAATTCGTTCGGAACGGAAGGCCAGGCGAGAGCGTCGCGCGAACGATCGCTCTCGCTTGGCATGGCATGGCTCATAGCATTCCCCCACCATCGTTTTCCACCAGAGATTAACGTCTCAATTAATACCAACAGTCGTAAGAGTCCACACACACCGTTCAGTAGACAAGTTATATCTCGATTAAGGATTTGCAGTCGTAAAGAGATTCACACACGCACACAGAGAGAAGGAAGACGGGATAGTTAGAAAAAAAGCCATTGGCGAAGAATAGACTTTGGGTTAAGGTTAAAAACCCACCGTTCATTTTTATTAAATAATTATTGTTATGAAAAGACCTAGCCGTTTGTCGAGTTATTCTATCGTCGAGTTGTCCTGCTAAGTAATCTTGCTTTCACAGAATCACGAAATCGTCATTCAGCAGACCCGGAGGAGATTCAACGCCACCACAGACGACATCACGAGCCAAAGAAAAGGTGTTCACAGTCAGGAAGGATTCCTGCGCCGAGACGGTTCTCATTACATTTTCCATCACCATTTACGTTATAAATGGTGCCGCGACCTAGGATCATGGTACTGTGAGGAGTGCCTGGCAACCTCGGGAAAAGAAAGAGCAGAGCCAACCCACGGCAGGAGAAAAAAAAAACAAAAAAAAAAAACAATTTTTTTTTGCCGGCAGAACACTTTGAAAAAAAATAGACAAAAAAAAAAAACCCACGGCACAACGGATGATCTTTTTTTTACCGGCAGAGAGAAAAGTTTGACGGACATCGACACCCGTGTTTGAAAAAAAAAAAGAAAGATAGAAAAAGAAAAAGAAAAGAGAGAAACAGTTTAACGGGCATGTACACCCGTGGTTGAAAAAGAGAATAGAAAAAGAAAAAGGAAAAGAAAAGAGAGAAACAGTTTAACGGGCATGTACACCCGTGTTTGAAAAAGAGAATAGAAAAAGAAAAAGGAAAAGAAAAGAGAGAAACAGTCTAACGGGCAGGTACACCCGTGTTTGAAAAAGAGAATAGAAAAAAGGAAAAGAAAAGAGAAACAGTTTAACGGGCATGTACACCCGTGGTTGAAAAAGAGAATAGAAAAAAAAAGGAAAAGAAAAGAGAGAAACAGTTTAACGGTCATGTACACCCGTGGTTGAAAAAGAGAATAGAAAAAAAAAAGGAAAAGAAAAGAGAGAAACAGTTTAACGGTCATGTACACCCGTGGTTGAAAAAGAGAATAGAAAAGAAAAAGGAAAAGAAAAGAGAGAAACAGTTTAACGGGCATGTACACCCGTGGTTGAAAAAGAGAATAGAAAAGAAAAAGGAAAAGAAAAGAGAGAAACAGTTTAACGGGCATGTACACCCGTGGTTGAGGAAAAAAGAGAAAGATAGAAAAAGAGATAGACTGAAAGAAAAAACGTTTTTTTAGACTTTGAGATCGGTCTGGGATCGCGAACTTTTAGTCAATTGATTAGAAGGCCCGGACGAACTCGAAAGATAATAAACAACCAGCCCAGAAGCGGGAGACCATAGGGGCAGCAGAGAAGTGGGGTAAGTGACTCGTTGATTTCTCTTGTTCGCTTGCTCGGTTTTGTCGGTGTGTCGATTGTTGTCCAAGCTTTGCACGCGGTTTGGGTAGTTCCGTTGTTGGGGTGGTAAGCTAGAACGCAAAGGGAATGGGTTCGGAGGAAGACCTAGTAAATAGTGTAACAGGCATAGGGAGAGAAGAGACCAGAAAGATAGAAAGGCCGATAGGAGGGATACGAACACCCCCCCCCCCACAAAGGGGATCCCGTCGGTCCAATGGAGTGGTTAGCAGTAATTCAGAAGAAGAGGGTGATTTATGGACTAGAAGATTTAGAGATGGTGCTGCTCGCTCTAGAGGGAGCGAGGGGCCCAGTGTCGAGATTCATTGAGGGGAGGTATGTAGAGAACCCGGGGATCACCTGGACGGAGCTCCGCGAGCAGCTAGTGAGGCAATACGCCAGCGAGCGAACCGCGATTGAGGCCGTACGCAAGTTGACCCGGCTAAGGTTAAGCAGTGGCGAGGAAAGGCCTGGGAGAAGGAAAACGGTGGGGGCAGGGCGAGTCCGGGGCCCCGAATGGAGAGAGGGGGCGGAGAGGATCGGGAGGCAGACTCCGATCCTAGAAGGAAGGCATGGGACCTTCGAAATGAGCACGATAGGCCCGCACCGGCAAGGCAGGTATCAGTCCGCTGGACCTGTAGGGGTGAGGGACATAGAGCAGCAGAGTGTCCCACAAATTATGGGCGCCCGCGCAGCACGGTTAGACCGAACTGCACTAGGTGTGGTCGGTTCGGACATGAGAGTCGGTGGTGCACAGCAGCATAGATCGGAGGTGAGGAATTAGGATTCCGAACCTTAGTGTGCCACCTGACGCTAGGGTAAAGAACCAGGGAAGCGCCCAGAGGCCACCCCACAGAGTATAAAAAGTAGGGTGGCCACCAGAATGATAAGTTTAGTGAAAGATAGCGAAATTAAATGGGAAGAAGACGGGCTTGGGTTTTGTTCGCCGGTTTATGAGAAACCGCAAGAAGCAATGAACCCCCCCGTAGAGAGAGATCGAATTAAACGCGACTGCTGGGTCGGTTGACCAGTCCAGCGAGTGGGAGGAGAGCGGAAAAATACCCCCCCCACCCAGCTCCAGAAGAGACTGAGAGAAAATCGGTTAGCCAAAAAGGTAGAGGAATTACCTATGAAGTTACGGTAGAATGGGAAGAAGACGGGCTTGGGTTTTGTTCGCCGGTTTATGAGAAACCGCAAGAAGCAATGAACCCCCCCGTAGAGAGAGATCGAATTAAACGCGACTGCTGGGTCGGTTGACCAGTCCAGCGAGTGGGAGGAGAGCGGAAAAATACCCCCCTGCCCAGCTCCAGAAGAGACTGAGAGAAAATCGGTTAGCCAAAAAGGTAGAGGAATTACCTATGAAGTTACGGTAGAATGGGAAGAAGACGGGCTTGGGTTTTGTTCGCCGGTTTATGAGAAACCGCAAGAAGCAATGAACCCCCCCGTAGAGAGAGATCGAATTAAACGCGACTGCTAGGTCGGTTGACGAGTCCAGCGAGTGGGAGGAGAGCGGCAAAATACCCCCCTGCCCAGCCCCAGAAGAGACTGAGAGAAAATCGGTTAGCCAAAAAGGTAGAGGAATTACCTATGAAGTTACGGTAGAGGGGAGCAGAACGCCCCACCACAGAATAGCAGGAAAGCCAAGCCAAAGATAGTCAAGGACCTGGGGGAGAGGCCGAGGTTGTGCTGTGTCGCATTCGTTGGCTCCACCGCGCGCAGGGAGGGCCCCCATGCGTGTGCGGTGCTGGTGGTTGTGGCGCGGACAGTTGTCTTGGATGCCCCCCCCCCCCGAGATAAACGGACATATAAGGATAGAAAGAGATGCATAACTGAGACCGATGGAGGGTCGTCGTGGTTAGATCCAAGCGATCGATCACAAGTAGTAATATACCTGCAGCTGGATGGGCTGTTGCCGAACGACCAGGCAGATATATAGTGAGTTGTAAAAGCAAAAGAAAGTTGAAGTAATCGACAGATGTTCGAACCACCGTGAATATGACAGATTGTGGTGCGCCTTACGAAAGGGCACAGAAGTAATGATAAGCGAAGAGAAGGATATGAGATCCTATCTAAGATAGATAGTGTTTATACAGACGAAGCAGAAGAAATCAGTGGCCCCCCGTTGCTGGGAGAGGCACTCGATGAGCAATTAGGGACAGTGTCGGGAAGCGATGAGAGAATGATTATGAAGAAATTGGAAGTTATAGGGAAGAACCAAAAGGGTTACTGTCGCATGCAGCCAGAGAAGGCGCATCGATATCGAATGTCACCGGGCCGAAGTGAGCCAAGAAGGTGTTAGTCTGAGAGACTTGTTTTTCCCAGAGAAGGGAACAGAAGAGAATCTGGCCGAGGTGGCCGACGTAATGATAGTGACGGTATGCGAACCAGACAGGTCCGTACCAAGAGAATTTCAGTTGTTGACACTGACGAGTGAGTGCACAGGTGCACAGTTGGATATGCAATCGCTAAGACACTTGTCGCCGAATATAATCATCTCGGCAGATTAAGGCCGAATTACCAAATCGTTTGAGATTACCGGTCGACCCCATCGAACAGTTATGAAAGTATTATAAGGTGTTAAAATGCGTTGCATAACCAGAAGGTAACAAGCTATTAGCATTAAAAAGATTGGAGGGTTCGATTAACCCCGTCAGGAAGGGAAAAAGGTAGGACTAGACACGGGCACGATAGGGCTTGGTCGATGTTAGTGAGAATTGTGCACATAAATAATAGGGTTAGCCTTTGCAGAAAAGACAAAGGGATCGAGAAAAACATAGGGAGAAATTGGACGGCGCGAGCACACCGACGGCCGGGTGCATGAGCGAGGGAGGGTCACCCCCGAGTACACTTCACCCAGATCGCGAGCGGGGGCAGGGATCGCTGCCCCTGTCGGAAATCCAGGTGGATGACCAGTGAAGAAGTAGAGATCGATTCCGAAGAGAAGGTGATGGTGACGTAATTTGTAAGGGGCGTTGCGAGCTCCAATCTGTATTAACAAACTTTTAATTGCATGCATAATAATTCATTTTGTCACCCACCCACCTCCCAACACAGAAACAACAAAATGCATACGCACATACTCACATACATACGTAGTCCTGATGTTTTAATAGACTGGAAAGAGAAAAAGAAGGACAGACCAAAAGAAAACAGAACAGAAAAAGAAAACTTTTTGTTCCATTTTTTAGCTACAGTTTTTTTTTAATTTTTGATTATTATTGTTTTGATTGTATTACCCGTTGTTCTCTCTGTGTGTGGGGAAAGGTAACGGTCTGGGAGATGTCAATTGCAACCAAGTGACACGAAATAAGGGTGGACGGATGTGAAACAGTGATTTCATCCGACGTATCTGCCCCCTTTATGGCGCACCAATATGCATCAGAGAGATCAGCCCCCACGTAGAGAAACGTGACGGTCTGGGAGATGTCAATTTCAACCAATTGACACGAAATAAGGATTGGGCGGATGTGAAACAGTGATTTCAGCCGGCACAATCTGTCCTTTTAGGGTGCACCAGTGTGCATCTCAGCGAGGATGCTGGATCCTACGTAGAAATGAGGTAGAGTTACCACTAGTACATATTTTTGACTGTCCAAACCTTGGCCGAGAGGCGGCGCCAGCCTGGCGGGAGAGAGCGTGTAGGTTGTCTGTAGCAATTATCCAGATACAATGGATGAGTTTGACCAGCTGAACAATTTGGTCATGGGTCTTTTAGATACGATGGATGTCAACTCGAGGGGTGGTCCAATAGAGAAAGAGAGGCTAATGGTTTTCTTTAGTGTAGATAAGATCTAAAGAGAAACTAAAACGACGAATTACAATTGCCCGTACCACCCCACTCCGGGAGAGGAGTGGGGACACAGAAGAAGCGATGGGGGAAAGAAAGAGAGTAAGTCAGCATCGCGCGTACCACACGACGAGAAGAGAGAGAGAGAGGGAGAGAGAGAGAGAGTATGAGTTATACGCTTTTCGTCTTTGTTATTTGAGATGAGAAGGCGATCGCAAGTCAGTCAGATCTAAGAATTCGTTCGGAACGGAAGGCCAGGCGAGAGCGTCGCGCGAACGATCGCTCTCGCTTGGCATGGCATGGCTCATAGCATTCCCCCACCATCGTTTTCCACCAGAGATTAACGTCTCAATTAATACCAACAGTCGTAAGAGTCCACACACACCGTTCAGTAGACAAGTTATATCTCGATTAAGGATTTGCAGTCGTAAAGAGATTCACACACGCACACAGAGAGAAGGAAGACGGGATAGTTAGAAAAAAAGCCATTGGCGAAGAATAGACTTTGGGTTAAGGTTAAAAACCCACCGTTCATTTTTATTAAATAATTATTGTTATGAAAAGACCTAGCCGTTTGTCGAGTTATTCTATCGTCGAGTTGTCCTGCTAAGTAATCTTGCTTTCACAGAATCACGAAATCGTCATTCAGCAGACCCGGAGGAGATTCAACGCCACCACAGACGACATCACGAGCCAAAGAAAAGGTGTTCACAGTCAGGAAGGATTCCTGCGCCGAGACGGTTCTCATTACATTTTCCATTACATTTACCGTTATATATATATATACACACATATATTATATATATATATATATATATATATATATATATATATATATATATATATATATATATATATATATATATATATATATATATATATAATTATTGAAGTTCAAATATATTTACATAATGAACAAAAAAAAACAATATTTTTTAAAAAGTGCTCAATACAAAGTTGAGCTTTTATATAATTAAATAAACATTGGTGACAATCTACACTAATCAATTCGTGTTTCAACGCATCAGCGTCTTCTCAAGACTGTTTTGAAAATAAACGGATGCATTGAAACACGAATTGATGAGTGTAAACTGTCACCAATGTTTATTTAATTATATATACAAATGTTGTTGAATATGACAGACAGCTTATGTCTGGATATCCTTGTGTGGATCTTTGTCATTTGCCGAATCAGTGTCTTTGTTTCGGTGGAGAATTGGCTCCTTTCCATTTGCCGAATCAGTGTCTTTGTTTCGGTGAAGAATTGGCTCCTTTCCATTTGCCGAATCAGGGTCTTTGTTTCGGTGAAGAATTGGCTCCTTTCCATTTGCCGAATCAGGGTCTTTGTTTCGGTGAAGAATTGGCTCCTTTCCATTTGTCGAATCAGGGTCTTTGTTTCGATGAAGAATTGGCTCATTTCCATTTGCCGAATCAGGGTCTTTGTTTCGGTGAAGAATTGGCTCCTTTCCATTTGCCGAATCAGGGTCTTTGTTTCGGTGAAGAATTGGCTCCTTTCCATTTGCCGAATCAGGGTCTTTGTTTCGATGAAGAATTGGCTCCTTTCCATTTGCCGAATCAGGGTCTTTGTTTCGGTGGAGAATTGGCTCCTTTCCATTTGCCGAATCAAGGTCTTTGTTTCGGTGAAGAATTGGCCCATGAATCTGCTATAACTGTAGGTGTTCCAAGTACTTTCAGGCCCATCCGGGTCCATTTTTAGGGGAACCAGGTAAAGACTATGGTGTTAATGTTAATATTAATAGGTAGTTTTGGTTGGAATTATATTACTAATATAGAACTAAAGTTAGAACTATAAACATTTTAGAATGATATCACTAGTGTTTAAGTTAATTTTGTTAATGGCTGTTTTTTTTATTTTGATGTATAAGTCTTCTAATATATAGAGTTTTTGTCTAATATTGTGTTGTTTTCTACAAAGAGTTTTCGAAATTGGGAGCCGTGTCAGGAATGCTGATTAGTAAAGTGCAGAGGAAAACCAAAAAATGTTTGAAACAAATAGGTGGTGGCGGGTGTGGACTAAAAATTTGCAGCCGCTTATGAAAAAAATAAATACATTAACACTGAAATAATTTAATGAATATAAATAAATACGTCCTTTTCTTCTTTCTCTCTTAACACTTCACGCTTTTTATTCTCTAACAGTGGTTTTAAGACATTATAATTTATATATATGTGTGTGTGTATGTATGTATCTGTATATATATATATGTATGCATGTATGTGTATTTATATACTTATGAATAATTAAATAATTAAATAAATAAATATATCCGTCTCTTTTTTGTAAACTCTTTACCCATTTCATCAACCAACAATCATGATTTATTTAAAAATAATCGACAAAACCACACTTTTTAATATTCTTACAACTTTTTGTTTCAAATTAATCACACGAGCATACCATGTGATAAATACTATTTTTCTTTTCCTCTTTTTTATTTTAGTTTTCAACACATTGGGTGCGATTTTACGTGCGTATGTGGTATATGTATATGTGCATATATATTTATATGTCTAATGGGTATATGTTTGTATGCTTATATATATATATAATATATATATATATATATATATATATATATATATATAATGTCAAATGTAGACACTTTCTCAATGCCTGATCTTGTTTCTCGCCCCCCCCCCTCCCTCGCCCTCATCATCTCCTACACCTTCCTATTACACGACCCTGATATCTTAACCTTCCCGTTTTTCTCATCTCAAGGCTAATTTAAAAAGATTCAATAAACATGTATCATGCCCTTTCCTCCCCTTCATAATTAAAATTAATTCTAGCCGTTACTAACTTCCCCCCACTCCTTCCACAATTATTGTAATATCTCTTCCACTACTTAATGATCTTATAACTCCAACCACCATTTTCCACTGTCACCATCTATTTGTATCTCATAATTTATTTATTTATTTTTATAAGCGGACGCAAATTTTAAGCCCACACCCATCACCACTCATTTGTTTAAAATATTTTGTACTTGTGTTTTGTTTTTCTTCAGACAATCATCCTGAGGAAGTCCTGAAATAAAGACGAAACGTTGATGAATACATAAATAATGTTTTTGATTTTCCTTTTTCACTCTCTCTCTCTCTCTCTCTCTCTCTCTCTCTCTCTCTCTCTCTCTCTCTCTATATATATATATATATATATATATATATATATATATATATATATATATATATATATATATATATATATTTAGTATATATATATAGTCTTGGAAGTTTGTCAACCATTAAAACTATATGGACCCCCTCCCCTCCAAAAAAAAGAGCAAAACAAAAAAAAAACACACTTTTAGTCCCAAGTTCTTCGATGGAAAATTACTTTGCTTGTAAGTCAATTTACTTTGTACAGTCACTATATTAGTTTGCTTCCAAGAATTTGCGCTAGTCTTAACATTATTTAAGGGATCATCAGTTGTTTACCATAAAAAACTGTTTCGGGAATTTAAAAACAAAACAGTATTTTATCTCATGGCTTCCTAGCAGAGTTGATCAGACACCACTTCCCTTAAAAAAAAAAACAAGAACAAAAATGTTCCTTATATTAGATCTAAGTTTTGTTCCAGATTAATGTTTTGCTAACTTATTTTGTTATTAAAAAATGTCCTCCTCACCTGTGTTGTTCGTCTGTGTCTAAGAAAATGTATCCGTTATTTACACAAAATTGCTGTATTTTAATCCATTAAACTACTTATTTGGTGATTTATAGTTTTATGTATTTATATTATTATATTATATTACGTTTCATTTTAAAAATATTTAAAAATTAAATATATATATATATATATATATATATATATATATATATATATGTATGTATTTTTAATTTTAATTATTATTTATTTATTTATTTTTTAATCTTAATATATATATATACTATATGTGTTATATATATACGTTTATACATATTCTACTGAATTTCTTAGATAGTTTTGGATTTGCTTTATCAATCTACTTTGATTAATTTGATATGACGTAAAGGCGTCAGGATGGCGAGTAATTGCCTTATTTACTTGTCTAAATATTTTATTTTGATCGCCACCTTGTTTAATCATTCTTATTATTAGGTCAGAAATTGGAGGTATCTATTAATTTTAAGATAACACGAGCAATTCTCAGAAATTCGGACATAATGCTCCTGTAAAAAATATACACAGGGCAGGTACTATTTTTATGCAGCATACGAACGATATGAAAACGGAAGGAATTTCTTTTATCAAACATTTTATAGATAACTATTTTATCTTCAATTTTTATATCCATATCAAGAAATGTAGCTTGTGTTCCTGTGTGTTCACAGTTTAATTTTTAACTCTTTAGGATATATCAAATGTTTTGTATTTTCAAACTCTTCGTTATCATTAATGCATACAAGGTCGTCAATAAATCGCCTGCAACCATGATAACTATACGCTCTAGATATATCATTTTTATTAATGATCATATATATATATATATATATATATATATATATATATATATATATATATATATATATATATATATATATATATATATATATATATATTCAAGTAAATGTAGATAGAGATTAGCCCAAAATGGTGCAGGATCCAAACCTATTGGAATGCCTATAGTTTGGGGTAACTCTCTTTTATAAGGTGATTTATATATATATATATACAGGGTGATTCATAAGGCGAATTGATGTTGAAGGTTTTGTTTCAAACAAGGTTTGGATTTCTTCTTCTTTTGCATCATTACGTTTCGGAGCACCTGGTTTTTGAGCATCTTGGACGCTTCCAGTTTCCTTGAATTTTTAAAAAATTGCGCGCATGGTGTTGTGCGAAGGAGGCAATTTCTCTGAATCCTTGGTCTGATGAGGTTGACTTTCTGCGAAGAGTGCAACCGAAACATGTATGCACATATGTAACCAATAATGTTTGTATAAATAAAAATGTATACTTATATATATATATATATATATATATATATATATATATATATATATATATATATATTAATAATGTTAGAAAAGATTAGGTCAAATGAACATAGTACCATAGGTTTCAAAATAGTTACTACTCTGATAGCTTCTTTTTTTGGACCGTTTGCTTTTAGAATTCCCTTTCTACTCCATATTTTCCTGACTGTTCCAACATGCAGAAATTTAAATGTAATGTGAACAAACATCTTGCTGACCAACTCCCCACCAAGGTTGTCTCCCTATAAATCTGGCCGATACTACAGTATTGATTTACTCCTCTCCAGGAGTTAGGCGCAAGGCCAGTTTTTATCTTACTCCCACAAGTAAGATGTGACCCAAGGTCGGGTCGGGAAAGTGGGGTTTGAAAAGCCAGCGCACGAGAAGCTAAGCACTCTGGCCATTAAAAATTGCCTGGGCAGCCCCGTCGGCATTCCCCGGTAGGGGCGCCTCAGGCACTAAGCAATAAACTTACTCCTCCCCAAAGAGGGGAGGCGAAGCCTGGGAGGGTGGACCTCCTAGAACTGCACAGGACAGACCCATAGACCGGCGTAAATCAAGCCCCGAAGGCCAAGACAATACCAGTCTATGGGGTGCAGTATTCATCGGAACAGATACTACACTTTGATCTTAGCCAAACAGTAGCCCATTACGTTTCAGTGACAATATTCCTTGTTAGAGGCGAATAAAAATAACCCAAATAAAAAAAAAGTTTGGAAGTGGAATGACCATAAACTCACTTTCTCCAATATACACTTGCAATTGTGTTGCATGACCCCCTGCTATCCATGGATGAAATGGTAGGCTAGATGAGATTATTAAGTTTTGGTAGGGCAACTCTTCTAGAAGAAGGAAAAACTCCAAAATAACACCACTCCTTCTCCGCTTATCCCCTCATTGGATTTCCATTTGCCACTGCACTTAAGCAATGCCAGGTTATAAGAAGTGCCGTTGCTTCATTATAGGCTGCACATCGCCAAGGAACCCTTTTCAGGGAATGACCATTGTCTCGAGAATCTGAAAGAAGCAGACACTATTATTGTTGTTGTTGTTGTTGTTGTTGTTATTGTTATTGTTATTGTTATTGTTATTGTTATTATTATTATTGTTGTTGTTGTTGTTGTTGTTGTTGGTGGTGGTGTTGTTGTTGTTGTTGTTCAGGGTGGCGAGACATCGTAAATCACAACACTGTTCCCCTACTCACGTTTTTATTTTACTGTCAGCCCCACTCGTACGATGACGATTGCCGATCGAAAAATAAAAATACGATTTATTTACGTTTGAATTTTTAGACGTGACCGGAACGATTATTTTGCGCCTTAAATGAATTATATTTTCTCGCATTTTTATACGAAAGAAGACGAAAACAAAGAAGAGAAGGTAGAAAGCTCGGAAGGAAAAGAGGTGTGTTTGACCAAAAATGGGCGGAAACGGTGGGAGGAGCCGTAAAAGTTTCTGCCCACTACTAACCCCGCATATTTTACGAGATACATGTTACCTGTGCATTTTTTTTTTTTAATTTAATTTTCTGCAGAAAACGCTGCACTATCGTTTACAAGAAATTTTAGTGAATCGCATTATAAACAGGTAAAAGAAAAAGAAGAGGAATGAGATATGGCATCGGCGAAGAGAGAAGAAAAATTGCACAAGTAAGTCGAACCTAACCTGAACCATAACATCACGTGACTCGATTTATTTGTTGTTGTCGGTGAGGTGTCCTTTTTTCCTCCCCTTTTTTTTTTCATTTTGTTTTATTTTTGTATTTTTTCGATTTAAATTCATTTTTAAATGAAGGACGTTCCCAGGAAGATTATCAAATGCTTTTCGCATGTATACACCTGACAAAGAGAGAAGGAAATATATTGAAGTCTACGTTTTAAAACTTTAAACCAAAGATGAAAATTGAGGTAAGTAAAACTCAATGGTCTAATGCCTATGTTTTAAAAAAAAAAAAACATTCATTAATTCTTTTAATCGCAAAAAAATCAAAGAATTATTCAATTTTAATGAACCAACACTTATTCAATAAATTATCAATAGCTATTATTACAAGATGTATGCATGTGTGTGAGTTTGCTTTTTACGTATCTTTCTGTCGGGCTGTCCGTCAGATCACTACCGAACACGATGTAATAGTAAAGGGCGAATAGGACGAGAAGTGATGGGAGGAGGGGAATAGGGGGAACAGGATGAATTAAACACTAAATTCTCCTAATCTGAAGACTGTGAGTTCAATCCCTATACAAAGCACTACATTTTTTATTTTCTCTTCAATCACAACTAAAAAAATAAATTTCAATAAACAATATCCGAGAAGGAACTGGTGATGTAAATACTTAATTTTTCATGGAAGATACTGCCAAGTCTGCTGCAAAGAAGGCAGTCTCCCTCTACCGAGCTAGAAAACATCTCACACCTACCAGTATACCATATCTCTAGAAAGCCATCATTCGCCCATGCATGAAGCATGGTTACCACATCTGGGCTAGTGTTCCAACCACTAGTCTCTTCGTCTTATACAGGGTTGAAAAAATAGCCTCTGATCTAATAAGTCCTACATTGTCTACCAAACTCCAGCCTCTGTCCCATCGCCGCAGTATTGCACCCCCGTGCTGGTTTTACAAGTACTTCAATTGAATGTGCTCCAATGAACTTGCTGCACTTGTGCTTCCTCAACGTAAATATCTCCGACAAACCCGACAAGCAGCACAATCCCACCCCTTCACTGTAGAGGTCCCCAGATGCCGGAAAGCTTTCTACACTAATAGCTTCTTTTTTGCCTTTTTTGAAATTCCCTCCCAACTCCCTGTTTCCCTGACTCTACCAGCATGCCGAAATTTAAATGCAATGTGAACAAACATCTCGCTGCACAACTCCCCACTAAGGACGCCCCTAAAAATCTGGCCCCTAATTCTCAGTAGCCCCTTATGTCTCAGTGGAGATGCGCCTTGTTTGGGGTGAAAAAAAGTTTAAAAAAAAAAAAAATAAATGATAGAAAAAAATTACCGAATTTTGTATCAATGGTTGATTGATTTGTTTGAAAAATGTCCTCTTTCTTTCCATCATTGTTAATAGAACAGGTGGGCCAAAATAAGGGTCCTATCTTTAAATTTGAATAACTTGAATTTGAATAACTTCCACAAAATAAAAGTTAAACTCACCAAACTTTATGTGTGTGTAGACTGACCCTTCCGAGATTTTTTGAAATAAACAAAACAAATTTTAGCCGAAAAACACTTCTTAAAACTTACAAAAACTAAAGTATTGTTTTTTACACTGTTTTGAGTTTTTTAAGCAAAAATATTTTTTTCTAAATGAGGGTACGTTCCTTAGGGCTAATACGGCTCATGCTTGCTTCGGAAGGGGCCCTTTACTTATTCTAAAAAAAAAAAAAAAAAAAAATCAATAAATAAAAAAGTTATGAATTTTAAAAAATAGGACCCTTATTTTTGCCCACCCTGTATATTTTAAATACACGATTTTCAAAAGAATGGAAGTTTGACAGAATTTAAATTCGGGCCAAATGAACAAAGTTTCCGCCTATGCGCAAAATCGCTTAAAAAATATGTTGTTACTCGGTTTCCGAAAATTTTGAGGTAAAGATTGTATTTTTGTATTATTGGAATTACCATTCTCATTTTTGTTGCTGTATTCACAACGTTTCGGCCGATGTAATGTCTGACTTTCTTTAGATCTACCTTTTCGAACTTGAGAACCTTCTAGTCGAACTTTGGAATCTTTATGTTCGAACTGAACACTTTATTTAATTCACAGGGTAGATTGTTCTTATTCCGTCAGCCATTACCAGGTTGGTGAACAATCAATTCTAAGTGACAGTCTTCTGGATTTTGATGGTTCAATCCTTACTACAGGCGATAATAACTGAGAATACCATAAAATTGACACTTTTACCCAGTCATGGCTGACAGAATAAGAACAATATACCTCCGTGGATTAAATAAAGAGTTCAGTTTGAAACTTCTTACAAGTTCTCGGTTCGACATAAAGATTCCCAAATTCAATTATTAGGTTCTCAAATTCGAAAAGATATATCTGAAGAAGTTCGGAGGTTACATCGGCTGAAACGTTGGGAACACACACAGAATTTCGAACTTAACCCTTTATTTAATCCATATGTTGTTATTGTTAAACGCGACTCGAGATAGCATTTTTCCAATAACATTTTGAGGGAACAGAAAATAAAACTAAGGATGCCTTCAGAGCGTTGCTGGTAAAAAAAGAGTCCCTTACGCCAGTGGTCCCCAACCGGTGGGCCGCGGACCGGTGCCGGTCCGTAGACCAATTGGTACCGGGCCATGTGAAGCGGGGTTTTCTGCAGTAACAGCAACTAAAACAAAATATCGGAATAAACTAGACATAAGCAACACACTCCGGGTGTCATTGTCTCCTATTGCTCCCAGATGGGAGCGTCTGATTGCAAAGAAACAAGCTCAAAGTTCTCATTGACTTGGTGTTCTAGTAATGTTAAAATGTTCATGCACTTTATATTCGTTTTTTCTGGTGTACCTGTATTTTATTTTGAAAGGAATGTTTAAAGTAAATTTTTAATGTAAACTTTTTAATGATATATTTATTATTATTTCGAGGCTTTTATTTTCATGTTATGTTGTTGGTACGATGCTACATGTAAGTTGCAAGTAAACAATCTACCCCCGGGCCGCGGTAAAATTGTCTAACGCTTACCGGTCCGCGGCAACAAAAAGGTTGTGGACCACTGCCTTACGCCACCAGTAGGCTACCCCGCCCTCACTCTGTGGTTCAAAGATAGGTAACTCTGGGTTGCTATGGAATTAGTTTAAGTATTGTACGTTAAAGTAAATTCGTGTTGCAGACTTTTTGAGATGAGGATTGATAATTTGTATTATTTGGATTATTCAGACTACTGTTCTCATCTCGATTGTTATTCTCACAACGTTTCGGCCGATGTAACCTCTGATCTTTTTTAAGTTAATATAGTCGAACTTAGGAATCTGTACGGAATTTCGAACGGAACATTTTATTCAATTATTTAATGTCCGCAAGGACCTGTGGCGTAACCGATATAAATGCTAAGTTATAATCAGTTCTAAGTGATAGTCTTCTGGAGGTTGAAGGTTCAATCCTCAGTACGGGCGATACTAAGAATATAATTACGAATTACTTAAGACTTCTAAAACGCGA
Organism: Sepiola atlantica; assembly: GCA_963556195.1. NCBI lineage: Eukaryota > Metazoa > Mollusca > Cephalopoda > Sepiida > Sepiolidae > Sepiola > Sepiola atlantica. The sequence continues at coordinate 15,665,671 of OY744529.1, read as the reverse complement.
GAAAGCTACCCCCGTGGATTAAATGAAGGGTTCCGTTTAAAATTCGGTACAGATTCCCAAGTTTGACAGAAAGAATCCAGAGTTTGACAAGATGAACTAAAGAAAGTCGGAGGTTACATCGGCCGAAACGTTGTGAGAATAACATCCAAGATGAGAACAGTAGTCAGAATAATACATAAAGTAAATACGTATGAATCAGCATGTTACGACTTTTTTAACCGTCTCGATTCCGTTGTTGACATTGGTTTTATGGCAAGTGCTAACTTAACATGAACATAGTTTTGTGAATGAAAAATCAAGGAAAACATGATTAATTAATAAAACATTTATAAAACTTTAATCCAAATGAATATAAAAGTCGTTCTTAGTCAGTAAATATTCATTTAATAAAGTTTACACAACTCATGTTTTTGGTAGGAAAATGCTCAGGAATAAGAAGACACGAGGGCTAAAGATGTGTATGTCTATATATATTTGTTAGTGCGAATATGCGTGTGTGTGAGTAATATGCATATGTGAGTATTAGACAATGTGGCACTGTGTAAGTATGCGTAGGTTTACCTTGTTTTGTTAGTGCGTGTGTAGATGTGCGCGAAAGGATGGAAATTGTACATGAGTTTTGAACTCGATCCACCACAGTTTCCCCGATTCGCTTTAGAATCAGATACTTAACGGAGGGACCACGCGAAGGTTTGCCAAGAGACATAAGTAAAAGCAGTGCTATGGATTCGAACTTGGCACACCCAGCTCGTCAATTCGCACCTTGATCCACTTCACCACTGCCACCTCGCATGATACATTAAAAAAAAACAATAAGTGTCATTAAAAATAGAGTCAAATGTGGAATAGTAAAAGTTACACACATTTTTATTTTTTATTCACCCCAAACAAGGCGCGTTACCACTCAAACGTAAGGGGTTATTAAGAATTAGGGGCCAGATATTTAGGGGGAACCCTAAGTGAGGAGTTGTGAAGTGAGATGTTTGCTCACATTACATTTAAATTTCTGCATCTTGGTATAGTCAGGGAAACAGGGAACAGGAAGGGAATTCCAAAGGCAAGCCGTTCGAGGAAAGGAGCTATTAGAGTAGAAAGCCCTACAGCATCTGGAGTCCACTACAGTAAAGGGATGGGATTTAGCTGAGTGTCGGGTTGGTCGGGAGTATTTTTGTTGAAGGGGGCACCAGAGCAGCATATTCGTTAGAACATATTCCATTGTAGTACTTGTAAAACAAGCACAGGGATGCAACATTGCAGCGATGTGACAGGGGCTGGAGCTTGGCGGACAAAGGACCTATTAGATTAGAGACTCTTTTTTGGACCCTGTCTAAGAGGAAGAGACTAGTGGTTGATGCACCAGCCCAGATGTGACAACAATGCTCCATAGTGGCTTTGTATAGATATAGGATGCTGGCAGGTTTGATAAGTTTTCTAGCTCGGTAGAGGGAGCCCGCTTTCTTTGCAGCAGCCTTGGCAATGTCTTCTATGTATTTGTTCCAATTCATGTTACCTGTGAATACTAGACCGAGTAGTTTCAATGTTTGACCCTCGGGTAGGGTGCTATTATTCATTGCAATCGGTGGTTGAAAAGTTTTCTTATAATTGTTATAGGAAAGGCGCTTTGTCTAAGTAGCATTAAACGTTACCATCCATTTATGTTTCCATTCAACTACATATTGGAGGTCATTTTCTAAGGATTCAGCCATTGCCTTGGATATGTGCGCGTTCGTTTTACCCATATGTTGGATTCAAGTGATGTTTAATTTCCAGCATAGTTTTTATTTATTGTTTATTTAATTTATTTATTTGTAAAATTATATCACATCGTTATGGTGTCAGAATTAGGGTTAGGGTTGGAGCATAGGCGTTGGGAAGGACATTTTTACAGAGGTGAGGGCGCTTTTCGAAGTTTGGTTGAAATAGTCATAATTCCTCTTGATTCCAATTCTTATAGGATAAGTGATTGTCTGAATAGATATCGTCATGGATTATATGGTCAATTATGCATGTTGTGGTATAGTAGGATCACTCTCACAATAATTGACTAAACCAATGCTATATAAGCGAACATTTCTACACGACAGCAGAAGGCCGTCTTCTTTGAGACGCCAAGCCTACCGGTCGAAGATATGTCATCATCAATCAGTTCGACAGAGTGTCGGCTAATGTGACTGTGGTGGCCTTGAATCTGTTGAGCTGAGCTTTTGTTCTGATCAGTTCTAGGAGGTCCACCTGCCCAGGCTTAACTTTCTCGCTTTGAGAAGAGGTTAGTTTATCGTTAACTGCCTAATGAGGAATTCCGACGGAGCTGCTCAGGCATTTTTCGGGGGCAGGAGTGCACAACCTCTTGTTCAGTGGCCTTTTAATCTCCACCTTCCGACTTTATGTCACATCTTCTTGTGGTAGGAGGGAGGTAAATACCAGGTCGTCTCCTTTGAGGCACCAAGTTTACCAGTCAAGGATACGTCCATGACAGTCAGTCTGACAGGCAGTGGGCTTGTGTCACTTCTTTTGAGCAAAGGTATGGCTTTGGGTAGTCCTAGGAGGTCCACTCTCCCAGGCTTTGCCTTCTCACTTTGAGAAGGGGTTAGTATATCGCTAACCACCTGAGTCGCCCCGACCAGAAAATGTTGATGAGGCTACTCAGGTATTTTTTGTGGGCAAGAGTGCACCACCTCTGGTGTGCTGGTCTTACAATACTTACCTTCCGACCTTGTGTCACATCTCGCGGTGGGTGAGAGGTAAATATTAGTTATATCAGCCCTTATTGTATGGTTAACATTTCCTTTGTACATTTAGTATTCTGAAGAATAAATATTCTTGGTTTATATGCATGTGTTGAAAATTCCACATTAGGTTAGTTAAGAAAGGAGATGGAATTTTCCATTCGAAGTTAAGTTAGAGCTATGTGTAAGGTAATGTGAATTTAGCAAGATAAGATGTTGAGCATGTAAAAATAAAATTAAAAATGTAAAATTCACATTAGGTTAGTTAAGAAAGGAGATGGAATTTTCCATTCGAAGTTAAGTTAGAGCTATGTGTAAGGTAATGTGAATTTAGCAAGATAAGATGTTGGGCATGTAAAAATAAGGTTAAAAATGTAAAATTCCACATTAGGTTAGTTAAGAAAGGAGATGGAATTTTCCATTCGAAGTTAAGTTAGAATTACGTGTAAGCTGTTGTGAGATTAACATTCAAGATGAGAACAGTAGTCTAAATAATACAAAATGCTCTGTAAACGATACTTTCTATTTAACTCATAGATGGGATCCTGACAGGTACTAGCACTTCAGAGTGGACCTGGGAGTAGTTACAACCAAGGAGTGACTCCCGAATCTCCCAAATTGTGGCCTTACCACCGGATGGACTTTTACAGTCATACTCAGGGCCAAGTTTCCTTGGTATATGTTATGTCAATAAGCAGTTGTCTTATAACCACGCTTATAAGTCATAACATTTTAGACATTCCATCTATTATTTCCAATCCTCTCATAATATTCATCATCATTCAATTGACAATCCATCCCTCTCATTAACCTTTAGGGAAGAAATAAAGAAGAATTGTGAATTGCATGGAGGAAAGGGTTGCTGCATAGATATCCATCCTCTAGCTTTGCTGGCTATGAAGAAAAAATGGTTACCATAATTTGGGTATAAGAAAAAACTTTTTTCTTACAATTTAAATCAATTTTATTCATATAGTTTCATCAACACAACAGACATGGTCGGGAAAGAGTTATGGAGACAAGGATACAAAAATATGTTGAGTCATGTACTATAAAAATGAGTTGGAGTCTGTGTCTTTCATCTCACCAATCCCAAGTCGTGGCTAACGGCGAAACAGGAACATGACGTCTTGTCACGTTGAGATTTTTTCACTGACTGTTTAGAAAGAGTGAGAAAAGGTTTGAGTAGAAGTGACCCCCATGCAAAGGTTGTTATTACCGAACAACGTATCAATCACTCCGCGAGTGAGAACAAGCTAGCACAAGAGTAAATAGACTGTAATTATCCTCGAGTGGCTTTTAGCTTTGATAAGAAGCGTTTTGGCCTAGCAGGGCCGGTAATAATCAAGACAAACACAGTGGTATAATTAACAAAATTGTATTAACAAAAGTATGTTACAGAAAGTATGCGTCCGATTCTGGGGCCATAACTGCCACCAATAGCTGCCACGACGTTTAGTCGTAACTGTATTTATTGTGTCTGGGTAAGTCCATTTATTTATGAAATAGGTAGATCAGCTTACACCAAATAAAAAATTGTTTAATAGCTTGGCCTGTTGATTGTTAAAATGATATATCGATACATCCCTTAATCTTTAATCATCAGAATTCTTTTTACTAATGAGTCACCATCAGTGGCAAAAGATACATGAAGATAAAGGTGAGTGTGATTGATAGATTGTCGATTGAATGATGAAGAATATTATAAGAGGATTGACAATGATTAAGGAAATGAACAAAGTTTGATTACTTAATAGGGAAAGTTTATGACAAATATTTGTTGACATTGGATTTGAAAACGGCTATGTTGTAGTCTACAGGGAAGCAGTCCCGTGGTAATGTGTTTCACAGGTGGGAAGTTCTGTTCATGAAAATTCTGCCTAACGTTTGGCACATGGAGGAAGAAAGGAAAATTCTTTTCAGTTGTGGTAAAAGACGAGTTCTTATTGTGAATGTCTTATAAGTAGGAACCAGAGATTAATTTCAGTCGAGCATCTTTTATTCAATCCATAGATGAGACCCTGGCAGATACTTTTGTTCAGAATGGACCTGGGAGTAGTTGCAACTAAGGGGTCACTCTACAGTCCCAAAATCTCCCAAATTGGGACCTCATGACTGAATGCACTTTAAGATCATAGCCAGGAGCAATTTCCCTTTTTATATGTCACGTCAATAAACACTTGTCATAAACCGCCCTCATACGTCATCAAATTTTAGCCATGGAAATAACGATAGAGTAAAGAAAGACTGGCAACGTCCATTCTGTGAGAGAGGAGCTGTAGAGAAAGAAATGTCTTATTGATGTCATATATCAATAACTTTGTTTAGTATATGCTATCTGATCGTTCCCAGCAAATACGACATGTTTTTGTTGTTGTTGATGTTGTTCTATGGATTGTCATTGGAATTTAAACTAATGGCGACCAATTTATTACTCGCTAACAATTACTTGTTATGACAGGCGAATACTTTGTGGTATTTCAGCCATGAAACAAATTAAATTACTGGTACTTATCTATGGTGTATTGCTTTTGTGAAACATTGACAAAGGAATTTATGACTTTGTTTTATTTTAAATCCGGATTATTTACATGCAAACAACACTGGTCACTTCAAGATAAATGCAGAACTGAGAATCCTCCACTCTATTATTATTATTATTATTATTATTATTGTTATTGTTGTTGTTGTTGTTGTTGTTGTTGTTGTTGTTGTTGTTGTTGATGATGATGATGATCATCATCATCATCATCATCATCATCATCATCATCAAAAGGTAAACGGAGGAAGAACAAGAACAGAAAACCGGATGCGACAGAAACAAAACATTTCTGGAGCAAGATATGGAGAAAATCACAAAACCGCAACAAGAAGGCCAGAATGGCTGAAAAATATGAAAGAAGAACTTCAAGAAATTCAAGAGGAAACAGAAATTAATGAAGAAACGATTAAGACAACCCTATAGAAAATAGCAAACTGGAAAGCCCCATGCTAGGATGGAATACATGCATACTGGTTTTAAAATATTCACGACCCTATATGAAAGGCTAGTGCAAAAAATGAGAGGGTGCATCCACAAAACAGACGTACTAGACTGGATGACCAAAAGGAAGAACTACATTAATACAAAAAGACTCCGAAAAGGGTATGACCTCAGGCAACTACAGACCAATAACATGTTTACCAACCACATGGAAAATCCTAACGGTGCAACTGAGAGAATAGATCTACCACTCCCTTAACACCCGTGGACTACTTCCTGAGGAACAAAAAGGATGCCAGAAAGGAAAAAGAGGGACGCATGACCTGTTATACATAGATCAAAAGATCCTGAAGGAAGTAAAAAGCAGGAAAAAATCATAGCAACGGCAGGGATTGACTACAAGAAAGCCTATTACAGAATCTCTCAAGCATGTATAATTGAATGCTTAAGAATGTACAAGATTTCTGACAAGATTATTAATCTTATTACAAAAGCCATGGGAACATGGAGACTGGAACTGACAGCTGGAGGACAACACATGACTGGGATAAGAATACAGAGAGGCATCTTCTCAGAAGATACTCTACCATCATGGCTGTTTATCATAGCCATGATGCAAGTTAACTATATTACGGAAATGTGATGCCGGATACAAGTTTACAGACACAAAATAAAGAATGAATCACCTCATGTATATGGACGACCTGAATCTATTCGCAAAAAGCACAAAAGAACTGGAAAAGTTGACAAACACGACCAGAATTTTCAATCAGGACATTCAAATAGAATTCGGAATGAAAAAGTGTGCATTACTAAAGATGAAAAGGGAAAACTGGAGACATCGGAGGGCAAGGAACTACCCAACCAAGAAATTATGAGGGCGCTTGGTGAACATGATACCTATAAATATTTGCGAGTTTAGGAAGCTGAGACCATCAGATCTACAGAAATGAAAGAGAAGATTGGTAAGGAATACCTGAGAAGAACAAGAAACGCTTGAAAACGAAACTATATAGTAGAAATCTAGTAAAAGGAATAAACACCGTCGTAGTATCACTAGTAAGATACTCTGGACCATTCATAGGCTGGACAAAAGAAGAAGTTAGGTACCTTGACTAGGAAACTGATAACTATGCACAATGAATTACATCTGAAAGATGATGCTGATAGACGAAGAGGTGGAAGAGGACTGGTAACTATAGAAGATTGCATGGAAGACACACACACACAACAACAACAAAAAAAGAATTGGAAAAATACACAACCCAAAACACGAACAGGCTGATCACTACAGCAAAAGACACCGTCAAATGAATAATTCGGGAAAGAGCAAAATCAGAAAAAAAACAAGAAAAGAAAAATGGGAAGAAAAACAGCTACATGGACCATTCCTAAGAATGACAAGAGAAGAGACCAACAGAAAACACTTTGATATAGCTAAGAAAAGGACACTTGAACAGAGAAATGGAATGGCTACTGACAGCTGCACAAAACAATGCGATTAGAACTAACTAAAATAGATCAAACCCAGAAAAAAGTAAATGTAGACTCTGTTGGCAAAGAGACGAAAGCAATCACTGATGATGACCGGTGTGAGAACTCCTAGTGAGTACATAATAATAATAATAATAATAATAATAAGAGGGTCATAGAGGATAGGAAGACCGAGGAGAGACAGCACTAGCCAGACCTCGACTGGAAGAGTGTGGAAAGTGCTGGGATCTTGAGGATGCTTATTGCCACCCAAATCCCAGATCAGACCAATGGTCGTTGCTAGCGAAAAATCAATGGTAGGCTGTTGTTGCGATACCGAAAAATCATTTGTGGTGGTAATCGAAAAGAGGTGGAGAGTACTGGAAATCTGGGAAGGCTTGTTGTCACTCAGACTCCAGGGAACACCACTGGTTGTTGTCGGTGAGCAATCACTGACGATGCCCTGTGTGATAACTCCTAGTGAGCAGAAATAATAATAAAACGTCTGTATTTAGTAATTTCCAAATACAAAAATATACAGATGTTAGCGGGAGCAGGGACTTACTTATAAGTACTCTTCCGCCCAACTCGCCAATTTTATTATTATTTATGACAATAAGAAAAGGTAAAGAAAAACAAAAAGAAAATAAAAGCAATAAAAATACAAAAGACAACGGTAAGTAGCAATATACTGCACCATGTCGGCATTGTGCACACCTCACGGACACATGCATAAACATATCTCCATTCATATTCAATTAAAAATAGCAAAAATAAACTCCACCAGAAACAAATACAATTGTGATGAAGGATAAATAAATAGACAAAAAAAATCACATCCATATCGAAGAGATCGAAATGTGAACTGGTAGGGGATTGACACCTACAAGGCAAGAAATTACTTTAGTAATTATGAACAAGAATATTAATTTACTGTAAATCCAGTAAATATTTCTTATTCTATTTTTAAATTTGTACAACGAAACCATTTCAATATTTGAAATTTCATCGAACTTAGCAAACTTCTTCCTATTATTCCTTCTTTTTCTTTTTGCTTAACTCCATTCTTCCTGGATTTCACCGACCGGGTTGGATCACAAAAAAAACCTTCTGCCTGATGAGACCTCATCTCTTGATAGCTTTAGATCGATAACATCGACATGCCAGTGTAGCAGACTTTGTACATCTTTAAATAAAAAGCATTCATATATATATATATATATATATATATATATATATATATATATATATATATATATATATATATATATATATATATATATACTTAGGCAGAAAGTCATTATCTAAGCAAGCGTTGTTGAACGTCATGGAACTTTCACGTTTGTATATCATTCCTCGTGAGGTTCTCAAACTGTCGAGCTATCCTCCTGGTTTCAGGTGGCAATCCGTATAGTACTTCTCCGATAGTTCTTAATTCCGCCATTTTTTTTTTTTGAGCGCTTTCGACTTTTGTAGTCGTCTTCAGGATTAGGGTTTTTATTTATTTATTCTTTTTTAAAATAAGAAGACTTGAGTTAATGTTTTATAAGTATCGTAAAAGGCGAATGAAAGAAAAGAGAGGGTGTGTGGTTGAGTTCATTTTATTCTATCGTTTGTGTGTTTGGTTTTGTTGTTTATTTATTTATTTTATTAATTCTTATTTTTGCTGTTATTTATTTATTATTATTATTTATTCCTATTACTATTATTACTATTATTAATTAATTAATTTATTTTTTATTACTTAATTTTCATTTAATTATGGAATACTTTTAATATGTTAGTACCTGTGTGTAAAGCTATTTTGTTAATATTAGGCTGTTTAGTTTTAATGAATATTGCTTCTAGTGTTTTAAGTCTGTTTATGCAGTTATTTTTGTGTATTATTTTGGTGTTAGATGTTAATACTTTCCGTATATCGGCCGACTGTAGTCTTTTGTTATGTGTAGTAATGTGACGTTGGATGGAGCTGGTATCGGATAAATGGTAAGTTAGACGTCGAGAGAGAGAGAGAGAGAGAAAGAGAGAGAGAGAGAGAGAGAGTTGTTGTAGTATTAACTCAAGTCTTCTTATTAAAAAAAACAAAAAAAACAAACCCTAATCCTGAAGACGACTACGAAAGTCGAAAGCGCTCGAAAAACATGACCGAATTAAAAACCATCGGAGAAGTACTATACGGATTGCCACCTGAAACCAGAAGGATAGCTCGACGGTTTGAGAACCTCACGAAGAAGATATACAAACGCGAAAGTTCAGTGACGTTCAACAACGCTTGCTTATATATATATATATATATATATATATATATATATATATATATATATATATATATATATATATATGTTGCATTACCCGTTCTTTCAGGGTACCCGTTAAGGTCCAACAAGAATGACAAAGAACAGAACGTACGTGAAAAAACTTTGGTTTTCTTTATTTGCCATTACCGGATGGTTTACGCCGGCTACGCACACATATTAAACAATCTTTTGACATCCTTTTGTCTCATGAAAGTCTTTTTCTTGCTGAGGTCACAGACTTGGTTTACGCTAGAAACTCGTTCGTATATACATTCGATTGGAAAGCAATTTGCTCTGCATTGTCTATCCGAGCGTGAACTGAAGCAATTGTTCTACAAGCGCTTTGGTGAAGTACACGTCAGGGGATTCCTTCATTCCGCATTTTTAGTCAGCGGACACAAAACTCGCATTCTTCCGGTACATCGATAGTCCGATCACCAAGCGTTTCGGCTCTTCGCGTTTTTGAAACCGTCGTTGTTCAAGTTCTCCTTGCACCGCCGAACCTGTTTCTTTTTAACAGTTATCAAGTCGCCTTTATTTCTTTCTCGACGTCCCACCCACAATGGACTCGTCCACGATTCATTTTTGCCACTCTTCATTATCTTATATATATATATATATATATATATATATATATATATATATTCAAAAATTGTTAAAAATAACAGCATTCGTTTCTGTTTTTCAATTTTTCTGATGGTCTTTTTTGTATTAAAATAAAAAAATTAATAAATGTCCCATAGGTTTCACGAACGTTTTCAATTCTTCGTCGAATCATCCTCACGTGTCAAAAACAAATGAACGAAAAAGCTGGAGAAGGAAGAGAATTTTTAAAAACACGGCAGAGAAACTTATTTTACCTATATATATATATATATATATATATATATATATATATATGAGAGAGAGAAAGAGGAGTATTAGAAAGCTATCACAATGCAAGAAATGGAAATATGTCGGCGTTGAAAAGTAAGACAAAAACAAGTGAAACACTTTGAAAATATATAAAAATATATGCACAAATACATAAAAATACATAACATCAAATATATCAACCTAAAAACATACTTTTTTGTTGAATCCATACAATACATCCAGGTCCTACAATTTGAAAAACATGATCAGGAAAGACATCCAGAGGGTTGACAGAAGATTAATCCAGGTTATAAATAGCAGTCCAAATACGAGAAATTGAAGGAGCTGACAAGGTTATCCAGTCGCGAAATGTGTCAATAATCGATGAAGTGAAAAGTATCCAATGTTTATGTTAATTATTACAACGATAGATAAAATCAAACCAAATAATATAGAAAGTTCAATAAACTCACTTAAAATTCCAAAATCCTGATATGGGCAACCTAAATCCAATCAAAGTTCGTTGTTCAATTAGAGAGTTCGTTCAATCCGAATTGAGCAAAAATAAGATTGAATCCCAATCGTATCTTGCAACCAGAGCGAAAAGATAATTAATCTTCGCCTGCCAGCGATTCAACCAGATATGACAAATCTTTAACGAATAGAAGGCGATATTAAAGTGTCTACTTCTCTGAACGACGTTACTAGAGCGGAAGTTATGTGTTTGTTTTAATAAATGCGGAAAAAGAACATCCTGTTTCAGCCCGCTTGATAAACTTAACGAACCTTGTCAGCTCCTTCAATTTCTCGTATTTGGACTGCTATTTATAACCTGGATTAATCTTCAGTTAACCCTCTGGATGTCTGTCCTGATTATGTTTTTCAAATTGTATGACCTGGATGTATTGTATGGATTCAACAAAAAAGTATGTTTTTGGGTTGATATATTTGATGTTATGTATTTTTATGTATTTGTGTATATATTTTTATATATTTTCAAAGCGTAATTTTATTGCCTGTAGTAGTATAACTGCGGTAATGGTCCTCTGAAGAGAAGAATTATCTTTGAAAACTCATGAGCTAAGGACTTTAAGATACTTTGCTTGAACTTTGAATTCTAATAAAATTTGATTGACACCTTATTTTATTACTTCATTTTATATTATAATATATATATATATATATATATATATATATATATATATATATATATATATATATATATATATTACTATTTCATGTATCCACATAAAATTGTATAAAGATATATATTTTTTATGTATCAATTTTCAATATTTACTTCAATAGTACTAAATACGTGAGTAGAGCTAGGTAGTAAGTTATGAAAATGTATTTATGGCAATTAAGCTACACAGAGGCTTCCGCGTTTCATCTGCGGGAGAATCTTCAGGCAAAAATGCATGGAGTCAGTTTTGCCGGGTGTTTTTATATACACCTCTAGCAATACATAAATAAATATATTTATATACACGGCTAAAAATAAATAAATAAATAAATAAATAAACAACAAAAAAAAGTAAACAAAACTAAACTAAACTAAAACCTACAAACCTAAAAACTAAAACCTAAAATAGAAATACAAGATAGCACGTGTTAAAATAAGTTCACCCATTATATTGACACAACAAAGAAACGGGATATAGGCCACTCTATACAAAACAGAACAATAGAACAGGATATAGGTAGAAAAACTAACAGGACCTTTGTTCGTGAGAAGCCCAACGATTGGCTAAGAGAACAACAAATAATCTGATTGGTTAACTAGGTAGCCGTGTATATAAAAACACCCGGCAAAACTGACTCCATGCATTTTAGCCTGAAGATTCCCCTCGCGGACGAAACGCAGGAGCCGCTGTGTTGCTTAATTGCCATAAATATATTTTCATAACTTATTATATATATATATATATATATATATATATATATATATATATATATATATATATATATATATATATATATATCAGTCAACGGAAAATAATAAGCGCACAAGCGGGAGAGAAAAAAAAAAAACTGAAAATGTATAAACAAATAAACGTGCAACTTACAATTTCGTGTCAAATTTATGAGACGATTTTAGTAAAGTAAATCACAATTTTAGTTATTTTTTGGGAAGTCCACAGGAAATTTTCGGGAACAATTCCCTTCTTCAAGCCTTCTATGAAGTGTGAACAAAGTTCTTGAAAACGGCGAACTAAATATATATATATATATATATATATATATATATATATATATATATATATATATATGTATATATATATATATATATGTATATATATATGTATATATATATGTATATATATTAATATATATATATGTATATATATTAATATATATATATGTATATATATTAATATATATATATATGTATATATATTAATATATATATATATGTATATATATTAATATATATATATATGTATATATATTAATATATATATATGTATATATATTAATATATATATATATATGCATATATATATTAATATATATATATGTATATATATATTAATATATATATATATGTATATATATATTAATATATATATATATGTATATATATTAATATATGTATATATATTAATATATATATATATATATATGTATATATATTAATATATATATATATGTATATATATTAATATATATATATGTATATATATTAATATATATATATATATGTATATATATTAATATATATATATATATATGTATATATATTAATATATATATATATATGTATATATATTAATATATATATATATATGTATATATATTAATATATATATATATATGTATATATATTAATATATATATATATGTATGTATATTAATATATATATATATATGTATATATATTAATATATATATATATGTATATATATTAATATATATATATATATGTATATATATTAATATATATATATATATGTATATATATTAATATATATATGTGTATATATATTAATATATATATATATATATATATATATATATATATATATATATATATATAAGCAAACATGATTGTTAAAAATAACAGAATTCTTCTTTTTTATTTTAAAATTTTTTCTAATGATCTTTTTTTGTTCTCAAAATAAAATAAATAATGATGTATGTTTCATATGTATTACGAACGTTTTCGACTCTTCGTCAAATCATCTTCAGGTGACAAAAACAAATGAAGATAAATAAAAGAAGAGAATTTAAAAAAGCACGCGTGAAATCAGGTAGACGTCACAAGAACAAACCAGCGCAGTTCCAGGAAAGACGTTAACAATTTAAATTCCGCGACGCCAGAATTAGCGCCACAGAATGAATTGTATTACGTTAAGCATTTTAAAATGTTGTTACTAGTTTCATAAGTAATGTTATTAATTGTAGGTTGCTGGATTTTAATAAAGATGGCTTCGAGTGTTTGAAATTTTTTAAAAATTGGTTTCAGAATGTATTATATTAGTGTTATTAAATAGAATTGTCTTAAATCAGAGGGCAGCGATTATGTTTTTGATAATGCTGGTAAATTGAACTAGAGTTAACAAGGTGCATGGTGAGACAGCGGTATAGGGTAGTGGTTGTAAAACCAATGTGGCTATTATTATTATTATTATTATTATTATTATTATTATTATTATTATTATTATTATTATTATTATTATTATTATTATTATTATTATTATTATGATGATGATGATGATGATAGACCGGTATCGTCTTGGCCTTTGGGGCTTGATTTCCGTCGGTCTATGGGTTTGTCCTGTGCAGTTCTAGGAGGCCCACCCTCCCAGGCTTTGCATCCCCTCTTTGGGGAGGAGTAAGTTTATTGCTTACTGCCTGAGGCGCCCCTACCGGGGAATGCCGACGGAGCTGGCCAGGCATTTTTTGTAGGCCAGAGTGCTCACCTTCTCGGACGCTTGCTTTTCAAATCCCACTTTCCCGACCTTGTATCACATCTAACCTTGTGGGAGCAAGATAAATAAAGTTGTAAACTTATTGTTGTGGTGGCAACCACTCATTTGCATATACGAATAACGTTACACTATAAATGGCAAGCCTAGGTTGGCCTTAGTGTGTGTTACCCAAATGCCACCGGAAGTGACGCCGAAGAGCGTACATGTCCTCTCACCAAGACTCTCTGACTCGACACCTTCATTTGTACATACTGTAACTATACCTTTTCTTTAATACACTTATTATTGCATTCTCCTTGTTGTTTGCGTCTTAATAACAACAATAAATAAATGTAAAGGATGCCAGTTAGCAGCAAAATCCCCACCTATAGTACACAAACCTTGGCCGAAAACCGACCAACCATGGTCGAGAATCCACATGGACTTCGCTGGTCCAGTAGGAGAAAACTATTATTTAATTGTAGTGGATAGTTACACAAAATGGCCGGAGGTAATGCGTTGCAGGAATCCAACAACGAACAACTCAATAGGGTTCCTACACGAGTTGTTTGCAAGATTCGGTGTACCAGACACACTGGTCACAGACAACGGAACGCAGTACACATCCGCAGAGTTTAAGGAATTTTGCGACACGTTCCGAGTGAAGCACATCACGACCCCGCCGTATCATCCAAGGTCGAACGGCCTTGTGGAAAGGTTCGTGGACACGCTAAAACGAGCGTTAAAGAAATCCATTGGAACACCAACAGAAAAAGCTTTGCAACAATTCTTGCAAGTTTATAGGATCACACCACATCCTAGTACACCATCAAACATATCACCAGCTGATCTAATGTTTGCCAGAAAGGTAAAATCAGCGTTTGATAAACTGTTGCCAAGACAGGCAATTATCCGAAACACTACACACACGAGAAGAAAGAAATATAACTCGGGAGATCGAGTATATTTTAAGTGCTACAAGAATAACACATCTTACTGGGAATGTGGAGTAGTGGATAAACGCATTGGTGATTGTACATATATGATTAAAGGTCCACAGAGTATACATAAACGCACCTAAATCAGATAAAAAAACGTCATATCCAAGATGATGATTATACGACAACAGTCGAAGAGGAGGAAACCATAGATATCATATACGAATCCTTTAATTTGGAACCGCCTCAATATACACCTGAACCCCGAAGATCAGGTAGGAAAAGAACATTTAATGAACCATTGATGGTAAATCCAAAAAGAAAAAGATATTGAAATCTGTGTGACTTCAAATCTTGGGAGGAGGGTGTTGTGGTGGCAACCACTCATTTGCATATACGAATAACATTACACTATAAATGGCAAGCCTAGGTTGGCCTTAGTGTGTGTTACCTAAATGCCACCGGAAGTGACGCCGAAGAGCGTACATGTCCTCCCACCAAGACTCTCTGACTCGACACCTTCATTTGTACATACTGTAACTATACCTTTCCTTTAATACACTTATTATTGCATTCTCCTTGTTGTTTGCGTCTTCATTGTATTCCTCACTAATTATTGTTCAACCTTGCAACCACAACACTTATAAATAATATTGGTCCTTTCTAATGTTTTAGAGGTCAAGAAGGAGTTATTTTTTACTACAAGATTTAAGGTCTTAAGTTTCTTATGTTAAATAATGAGTCTAATTTTATTATTATCGTCAATTCGGGTATTGTCTCGGTGTACAATATTTTTTAATAGCTTTGTCTTCTAATCTAAAGTTTGGTTGGATTTGATTACAATGGTATAGGTTAATATAGTTTGACTTGTGATGTTGAATATTATTATTATTTGTAGTCGTATATTTTAAGTTTACAATCAATAATTTTATTTTTTCATCGACGATATAATTAGGGAATTCGTTATTAATAAAGACTTGTTTTATATCTTTGAATTCAATAAATAATGTGTTTTTAGTGGAGATTAGTTTTGCACGGTTTAGTAAGTGTTTAACAATGGCTATTTTATAACGATTGGGGCACTCGCCCTTGTAATTTAAGAGACTTGTTTTTTTTTATAAGTAGAAGTGTTAAACGCATAATTAGAGGTGTCAATAAGAACATCAAGGAATGGGATTTTATTATTTACGTTTAGTTTTACGGTGAATTTAAGAACAGAACTTTTTTGGAAAGTATGTGTATTTGGTGATTATCATCAGCTCAAATAAGAATATCATCGACACAACATTGAGGGTTTTATAAAATAAATGGGTTCTTGTTGCTTAAAAGTACGAAAAAAATTTTTATTTTGTCTTTTCCTGAGAGAGAGTTAATTAAGGGGCAGTAACTGTGAATTATAATTTTGAGCCAGATTTTGTCTTTAATATCTAACAACTTTGATTTTGTATTACATTGCGATCATGGATCTGAACTTGTTCCAGTTTGAAGAGGTACTTTATTTTACTTCCAAAAAAGCTAAACAGATCGATTTCTTGAAAGCCCATGGGCTTATTTCTGGCGAAGAAACCTGCAGTTGTGGCCATAACATGCGACTTGTGCCATCAACAGTGAAAACTGATGGATTTCTTTGGCGTTGCACGAGTGGTTAAATTTTCCTTGCTGAATTTCGTTCAGTGATTTCAATCACTACAAATTTCAAATTTAAACAAAATAAATTCTTAAATTTTCCATTACTGTATTCTTTTACGTTCATTTATTAATAATTAATTTCCAGTTAATTGCTTTCGATGTAATAACAACAGTTGAATAGAGTTACTGCCCCTTAATTAACTCTCTCTCTCAGGAAAAGACAAAATTTTTTTTTTCGTACTTCTAAGCAACAAGAACCAAAAAATGTTATAAAGATTTTTATTTATACAAGCATTATTTGGCTACACATTTGCAAAACATGTGAATGAAACCGTCAAGAAAAGACGTTAGACTTGAAAAGGTCTAACTTCCTATAGCTTTTTAAATTTTTTTTTTATTAAATATAATTTTATTCCAGGACAAGAAATACAATTTCAAACCAACAATAAATAAACAATCATGGCTGCCATTGTAAAGACAAACCAAAACAAGTCCAATTATTTATAAAACAATAATGTTACTAAATATTTTGTTTTCTTGGTTTGCCATATAGAATTCGCTAAAAGTCGGCCCGAGAACCGATCCCATTGAAACTCAATCAATTTGAGTGTAAATGTTTCCATTCAAGTTATAAAAAGATAGTTCAGTGGTGCTAATTAATAGTAACTTTTTTTTAGTATTCTTTTAATAGATTTTAAGTGGAGGGAGAGACGGGTTTATATATAGTATTGATAATTAAATCTATTGTTTCTTTCGGGCCGTATAAAGTTCCACTAGATTAGAATTAGAATTAACGCGTCAGGATATGACTTACAGACAAGAAGTCTGAAGTGACACGTAGCGAAAACAATTTCTCTTTAGATGGCAAGCTGATTTAACACTTAAGTCAAGGTCCCCTGTTTTTGTTTCCCTGTTTGATACTTGAATCCCCTTTTTTATTTGTGGATTTTCCAGCGATAAGTCAGCTCATGCAGGTGCTAAGTCTGCGATATCTTGGATTTAGTTAGTATCCCTGGGAATTTAAACTGCATTTTCTTTCTTTGTTTAAAATGACTCAAAGCTTCTTTAGATTATATATATATATATATATATATATATATATATATATATATATATATATATATATATATATATATATATGCTAGTTTTTTGGCTAGTTTGTGGGGTGTGCTGCCAATGCCCGATATGATAGGTCTAACTCCAAGACTCTATGGCCTCCCAAAAAACACACAAAAATGACATCCTCATGAGACCTATCATATATATATATATATATATATATATATATATATATATATATATATATATATATATATACAACGAACGCTACAATCACCAATAAAAATAATTACATAAAAATACATTAAATATTTAGGAGCGTCTTGGTCCAGTGGACTATAGACATCAATATCGAAGGTTCGATCTCTGTCTAAGTTAGCCATGCTGATGACGGCTGTGAGCCAGAAACACGTGTCCATGGATTACTTTTATGTACGTATTAAATAAATAAAAATATATATTAACGGAAAAAATACGTCCTATGAAGTTAAGGGCGACTAATAATGCGATTTTCTGCATTTTAATCACTTAGGAAAGTGAGACAATCGAATAATAGTAAGCAAAATAACAACGAACGCTACAATCACCAATAAAAATAATTACATAAAAATACATCGTATATATATATATATATATATATATATATATATATATATATAAGATATTTTGGTATTACAATTATTTGATATAGGTAAGTGTGTGTTAAAGTGTATATATGTGTAATTATCGTTATACGTTTAAATCTGTGTACGGATGTGCAAATGTTCATTTAGAACTTATATGGGTGTGTATGAAATTGGAGCTTATGAGGTTATTCGGTGACATTTGTATTGTTAAAATTTTCGAAATGGTTTAAATTTCATGGTTAACCGTGTCATATGTTCGACATGTATATGAGAATTTAAATAGGGATAGATAATTGTGTGCGTGTGTTTTAGCATGTATATATATATATATATATATATATATATATATATATATATATATATATATATATATATATATATATATATATTTTTAAATACAGATTTTAATCAGACATGGACCAGTGTTTTCTGACAAGAAACGGGTTTAATTCCCGATTCCGTCTTCTTCAGCATAGTCTTAAATAGTAATTTATACTTTATACTTTATATATATATATATATATATATATATATATATATATATATATATATATATGTATATATATATATATATATATATATATATGTATATATGTATATGTATATATATATATATGTATATATATATGTATATATATATATATGTATATATATATGTATATATATATATATGTATATATATATATATATGTATATATATATATATGTATATATATATATGTATATATATATATATATATGTATATATATGTATATATATATATGTATATATATATATATATAGATTCAGGTTGTATATGAAAAGAAATCAAATAAAGTGCTCGATCATATAAGAGAGCTAATATAATTTATTTAATTACTGTATATTACATATTTCAGAAATGTACCGCGGTTTCATCCAAAAGGGCAGGTTTAGACATTTTTAGTAAATCTCTGTGCCCAGTGGAATCGTCGGCATGTTGAAACGATCGTTTCAGCATGCCGACGATTCCACTGGGCACAGAGATTTACTAAAGATGTCTAAACCCGCCCTTTTAGATGAAACCGCGGTACATTTCTGAAATATGTAATATACGTTATTTAAATAAATGATATATATATATATATATATATATATATATATATGTTACAGTCTTCAAAATCTAGACAGAACTTTGCTTTTTTACTTGGCTTTGCTTGTGTATATCATAATAAAAGTATGGTGAATTTAATTTATGTTCCCATTATATCATATTTATTTATTGGTTGCTGTTAACTGGGACTTTTTATTTATTTATTCATTTAATTTATATTAACTTCATTCAATAAGAAATTTAAAGTGATATCTATCAAACATTAAATTATTTTTTATTAGTTAGTATTTATAAATTATTTTTTATTATTAGTTAAACGACACGATCAAGCAAGAATTAAACTATCAACTTAATAAATTTCAAATTATAATATATGTACGTAAACATGCATCAGAGGAACCACACAAACACAAACAAAATTCTGTAAAAAACAATGCAAACACACGCATAAATATACACCAACATATATGCTAGTAAACCCCTCACACCTGGCATTATCCTGTATCTCTACAA
Source organism: Sepiola atlantica (assembly GCA_963556195.1). Classification (NCBI taxonomy): domain Eukaryota; kingdom Metazoa; phylum Mollusca; class Cephalopoda; order Sepiida; family Sepiolidae; genus Sepiola; species Sepiola atlantica. The sequence goes on along the minus strand of OY744529.1, from coordinate 15,645,585 downwards.
AGCCACCATCCGCCCATGCATGGAGTATTGTTGTCACATCTGGGCTGGCGCATCATCTACTAGTCTCTCCCCCCTTGACAAGGTCCAAAAAAGAGTAGTCAACCTAATAGGTCCCTCACTGTCAACCAAGCTCCAGCCTCTGTCCCATCGCCGCAATGTAGCATCCTTGTGCTTGTTTTACAAATACTTCAATGGATTATGCTCCGATGAATTGGCTACTCTAGTGCCCCCTCGACGAAAATTCACTAGACTAACTCGACAATCAACTAAATCTCATTCATTCACTGTGGAGGTCCCCAGATGTCGGAGAGCCTTCTACTCAAATAGCTTCTTTCCTCGTACTGCTGGCCTCTGGAACTCCCTTCCTGCCCCCTGTTTCCCCGACAGTACAGACATGCAGAAGTTTAAAACTAATGTAAACATACATCTCGCTGCGCAGATCCCAGTCTAGGTTGACCGCCCCCTATCTTCTCCCCTTTTCTTTTTTCTCAGTAGCCCCTTACGTCTACAGTGGCGGCCTGCCTTGTTTGGGGGTGAACTATGTTAAAATATATATATATATATAACCATATTTACATTCACAAATATAAAGCGGCATAACAGAATAATACTACAGGGTGATTCATAAGTCACTTAGCTATTTATTTTTGAAATGTTTGGACATGAAAATTCTTAAGCCCAACAGCCTGAAGGGTTCGTTGAACGCAGCTATATGATGTCGATAACACTTGAGCAGCCTGGCGAATTGATGTTGAAGGTTTTGTTTCAAACAAGGTTTAGATTTCTTCTTCTTTCGCATCATTACGTTTCGGAGCACCTGGTTTTTGAGCATCTTGGACGCCTTCAGTTTCCTTGAATTTTTTAAAAATTGCGCGCATGGTGTTGTGCAAAGGAGGCTTTCTGTTCACATCACGTTTCCATTGCCTTTCAACAAGTGTGGGAGATTCATCAAATTTGGCCATATGAATAACAATAAAAATTCGCTCTTCAATTGTAAATGACATACTGCCTGAAAAAAAGCAAATATGATGATTTACACCGATTTAAATAAATAAAAATAAATATATATAGAAACAAATATATAAACGAACAAATTTAAAATAACAAATAGCAGTAATTAGAGAGTAAGATAACAATAATCAAAAGTTCATAGTATGTTTGTGCTTCATATGGTAATAATTTTAAATAGCTAAGTGACTTATGAATCACCCTGTACATTGAAAACTCCAAAATTTAAACATTTTTTATTAGCTTTTATTTCTGTATATTATAATTGAGATAAAACAAAGTTTATTTAAAATCCTATTATATTCTATTCATTTATAACTATTTACTGCGAGCTGTTTATTTATTTATCTGTTTATTTAATTATTTATGATATGCTAGCAGGACTATCCGACGTTGACCAGGCGCAAAAGTGTAACATATTTAATTTGATAATTCTATCTCTCTCTTCCCTGGTTTTCTTCCTCCCTCTCCCCCTTTCTTCTCCGCTCAGCCCATTCCTCTCTCTGGGCATACACTTTTTTAAAGATTACTCGAGTCGATGTATGGAGAAATAACTCCTTGCGAAAATCAGAATTACTTCCCTTTAATTAGTACATGAAAATGACTGGACGCCCCCCCCCCCCCCGATAAAATCGGCAGCAGTTTAGGATAAAAAAATGGATAGATTCTTTTCAATTTTAGATATTCATTCCGTGCAATGCTGATCAAGATAATATCAATTTTGATGGTTTTTGGTTTGTATGTTTTAATTTTTTAGCTGAACACACACACACACACACACACGCACACACACACACACACACACACACACACACACACGCACACACACACGCACACACACACACACACACACATCCACGCACATACACACACACACGTTTGCCCTTTATATAATAGATCAACTGCATTCAATAACTCTATTATATTCTATTAATATATAACTATTTACTGTGGACTTTTTATTTATTTATTTAACTATTTACTTAATTATTTATTTAATAAAGGAGTTTGAATGATATTTATTACATACTTAACTATTGAGGTTATTATTGTTATGTTAAATTATATAATATGTTTATAATAACTAATGATCACTTTTCAGGTTGTTTTTAATAGCATATTATAACAAATTCTCTTGGTTGCTACTAAATTTATCCAAGGTGAATTGTTTTAAATGTCTACAACTAATCCCCACTTCATCTCTATGATTTAACCATTTATCTTTTTTCTGTGAACGTAATAATCGCTAATTTTTCATTAGGACAGAGAAAACATGTAGGGTTATGCAACGTTGGAGTTGAAACCTTCCTCAAAATTCCCCATTCCAGTGCAGGTACCCTATTGTTCCTCTTTCGGGAACATATGCATATTTGGATAATGAAGTGTCATCATTCTTTCCCAGGTTGTTGAAAAATATTTTATGGTTTCTGTACCTGACCTTAAAATCAATGCTTTCCCCTCCCACGTAAAATCTTTTTATACTAGGATTATCATTAAAAAACTTCGGCTCTGATGAAGTATAAGCAGTACTGAAACTTAATTGCATTTATGTAGGGAATTTAATTTAAAATGTTTACATAATGCATATATATACATATATATAAAGTTATGTATGTGTATATGTTTATATATTTGTATGTAGAAGATTCACTCCTAAATAGCTAACATTTTAACACTTGTCTTCCAGTGGTACCTCGGCCTTGATAAACGGTGACCCTTTAGTATATATATATATATATATATATATATATATATATATATATATATATATATATATATATATATATATATATATATATATAAACTTTGATAACAGTTTTAGAAACATCTATAAGAAAAACTTTGAAAAACAGACAAATAAAGTGCCATTGGAATATTTTTATTTAAAATTCATTAAAATTTTTTGTTCTTGACTTTTTAAAATTATTAATTGCGAACGATAACAGATTCATCTTCAGAGAAAAGAGTCTGAATCAAATCGAAGGTTATTTTTCCGTGGTAGTAGTTCTTTCCTTCGACGTTGATAAAGTGCCGGGCAGAATTTTGTTGCCGGGCGGTGTAAGATGGGCAACGTCTCTTTTTAATATGTGAGCTTTTTGACAAAAGTTCTGAGAAGCATCTTTAAGAAATTTAAAACCTTTGAAAAAATGACAAAAAAAATGCCTTTGGAGACCACGTTTTAAGATGCGAATATTTTTATTTAAAAAATCCTAAAAAGTTGATGTTTATGTTAAAGGCGACTAATAATGCAATTTTCTGCATCTTAATCACTTAAGGAGTGAAACAATCGAAATAGTAGTAAGCAAAAAAAAAAAAAATACAACGAACGTTGCAATCACCAATACAAACAATTAAATAAAACTACAATAAATATTTAGGTGATAAAAATCGCACATATTTCCAGGCGTCATAGCCTGGGTGTAAAACGTCAGACTATTGACATAAACATCGAAGGTTCGATCCTTGTCTAAATTAGCCATGCTGATGACGGCTGACGTGTACATGGATTAATTTTATGTACGTATAAAATTAATTTTAAAAAATTAAGTTAATAATGCAATTTTCTTAGGAAGTGAAACAATCGAAATAGTAAGCAAAAAAACAACAACAAACGTTGCAATCACCAATAAAAAAACATTGAAATAAAAATACATTATATATATATATATATATATATATATATATATATATATATATATAAGGCTATGTTTGTTTGCGTGTTATAGAAATCGATAGGTTAACAGCACATTCAAATGAGTTTTAATAAGGGTTAACAAGATACCACTGAAATTTTCCTTCGATTTCATCTGGGGTCACTAAGGTAATCATCGGTTACGTCCATAAAATAACTGAAATATATCAGAACGTAAAGAAGCGAAATTAATTGTTTTTAAATAGATTTGATTCGTTTCATAAAATAAAATTAAACAAAGATTATCTCAATGAAGAATGTACTTAAAAAGGTTTAAACATCTAAATAATTATTTAAAAAAATATTTTGAAGATTTAAAATAATTCGCTTTTCGATTCGTTAAATCCATTTGCCGTTTTACAGCTTTCTGTAAAAAACATATTTTTTATTAGTAATACCACTGCGTTAACAGTTTTTCTATTACTTGAATTCATATTACAAATGCTATTTTCTTTGAAGACAAAAATTATAAACGTGACTATCCTTGAAATTATTTTTTCCTACAATAATTTACGACCAGAAATATATATCTCCACATGTACAACTCGGGGTGGATACCGCCAATATATATTTAATAAACTTACATGTTTACGAACTGAGCCGCGGATGGTAAAATTAAATTTTTAAAACTATTCATTTCATGATTGAATTATTTTATTTTAAAGAGATATGATTTTAAAAGTTATTCTTAAACAGTAAGGTATCGTTTGGTCAATTTAGTAAAAACAAAATGCCACTCTGGGTATACACACCTAGTAATATATATATATATATATATATATATATATATATATATATATATATATATATAGGACAGTCATCTATTTCATTGATTTCGCTGGTGCATTCGACTCTGTCGATCGCGGAACCCTCGAGAAGGTTATGCAAGCAGATAGTATTCCGCCTAAACTTCTCTGTCTTTTTAAAGCATACTACTGCACAACACGATCCAACATAGGCATGTACGTTGAGGTTTCGAAACCCTTCGAAATACGGTCCGGCGTTCGGCAAGGATGTGTTCTTTCGCCAACACTTTTCAATTATGCCAGGGACTGGATCACTTGGAATGTCGTAAAAGAGTTTCCCGGTGTCACTATTAGATGCAACTTTGCTGTCAAGGACTTAGATTACACAGATGATATCGTTCTACCCGGTGAAACATTTGCTGGTGTCCAGTCTGCTATTAATGAGTTTCAGGATATTGCATCGCAGATTGGGATGAAAATAAATGCCTTGAAGACAAAGATACTTGCTCTCAGCTTTGCACAACAAACAAACACCCATCGTCCTCAATGGTGATGTTCTTGAAGAGGTTAAGAGTTTTAAATATCTTGGCGCCATCATTACAGCCACGGGTCAAGGTTGAGCTAACATCAAAGCGTGAATTGAACTTGCACATCGTGCCTTCTGCTGACTCAATTTTCAGCTCTGGTCAAAATCTGAGATAAAGCGTAGCACTAAAGTAAGGATCTACTAAACACTGATGCGAATGATCCTCCTTTATGGTAGTGAGTTCCAGCCAATGAGAATGGAAGACGCTAGGCGATTGGAAATTTTCAATATTCAAACAATAAGTAAATTGACCTTGTACTGCCGACTCAATTTCTGGCTCTGGTCAAGATCTGAGATAAGGCGTAGCACGAAAGTTAGGATCTACCATGCGCTGGTATAAACGATCCTTCTTTATGTGAGTGAGTCTTGGCCAATGATAGTGGAAGATGTTAGGTGATTGGAAACTTTCGATAATCACTGCTTACATCGCATCCTCCATGTCCAGTAGCAGAACTTCATCTCAAACAACACAACATGTTTCTGCTGCAAAATGAACTCCCCTCGACAAGTCATCCCCACGAGATGTCTATGCTGGCTGGGTCATGCCCTTCGCCGCCAACCAGGAGAGTTCATCCAGGAAGCAATTACCTCAGCTCCCCTACAAGGTTTGAAAAAGTGATGCGATGGACAAAGAAAAACCTGGCTATTCATGATGCACAATACTATATAGGTCAAAGAAGCAGGTGAGCATTATCTTCGCATTGTTGCGCCATCTTTGAAACGTGTCATTATTTTATCTGAGTTTGCGTTGTTTCATCAACAGTTCTTCCATGAAAATACTAAAGTACTTTGTAGAAACAATTGCAAAAGCAAGGAAAGAAGAGTGCCATTTTTAGAGAATTTATTCTCATCCAAATAAAACAGGATCTCCCACGCATTAGGATTAGGATCAGACATTTCTAAATCCACGTTCGTTATGTCACGCCATATTTTCTTGATGACATCCGCGAATTAAACATTTAAAACATTTGCATCAACGATCTTTAGTTTGGAATTTGTGGTTTTCTTAATTCTCTTGAAATGACTCTAAAAGAGTAAAAGCTTGAATCCAACGAATTTAGAGCATTTTCTGTTACCCTTTGACCCGGAAACAAATATAACTATACCAAACAAAGTGGAGCTAAAAAAAAGTTTAAAAATTCATTTGATACAATGTTAGCGTGTTTTAATGCCACATGTTATTACTACCACATGTTTTAATGTAACATTTTTAATGCTACGTTTTAACGACCCATGTTTTGATTGCCCCATGTTCTTTTATTTCACATGTTTTTAATGCTGTATTTTTGATGCTACATGTTTTTAATGACACACGTTTTTAATGCTGCATTTTAATGACAGATATTTTTTTGCTGACACATGGTTTTTATGCCACACGTTTTTAATGCTGTATTTTAACGACAGATATTTTTTCCTGACACATGGTTTTTATGCCGCACATCTTTAATGTTGTATTTTAACGCTACATGTTTTTTTATGCCACACGTTTTTAATGCTGTATTTTAATGGCAAATATTTTTATGCCACATGTTTCTTATGCCACATGTTTTAATGCTGTATTTTAAACACTACATGTTTTAACGCCACACGTTTTAATGCTGCATTTTAATTGCACATATTTTTTACTGCCACATGTTTTTTATACCGCACTATTTAAGGCTGTATCTTTAATGTTACATGTTTTTAATGCCACACATTTTTAATGCTGCATTTTAATAGAACATATTTTTTTACTGCCACATGTTTTGTATGCCGCACTTTTAAAAGCTGTATTTTAATGCTACATGTTTTTAATACCACACGTTTTTAATGCTACATTTTAATGGAACATATTTTTATGCCACGCGTTTTTTATGCCACACGTTTTTAATGCTACATTTTAATGCAACATATTTTTATGCCACGCGTTTTTTATGCCACACGTTTTTAATGCTGCATTTTAATGATATATGTTTTTATTGCTACATATTTTTAATGCTACATGTATAAATGAAAGATTTTTGCAACTACTATTACTTTGAGTGAAGTGCAGCAAGTTTTTTTGCTAACATGTGCACAAATGCCGCATGTAAAGGACCGACACATCGAGACACAAATGAAAACAAAGCAAATAAATCAACCAAAAATAAACTAAACAAATCTACAAAAAATGAAAACACACAGAATTACGCATCTATTATTATACTAAAGCTGAGTGAATCAACGGTTTTTTCTTGTAATAATAACACAAAATACATGCTGAATATTCATTAGTTCTGGGATCGAGTTATAAATATTTTTAAAATTCCATTTTAGTTCTTCTAATTGGCTGTAAATTGTAAGTTAACTGAATAAGTCGGACATTTCTCACTTAACTATCTATATGATTATTATGATAATGGTATCATGACAAACGAATATATACTACACCATCCCCGAAGGAGGAGTTAATGCCTGGGAGAATGGTGTAATGACCACAGAACAGATACTACACTACTCCCTTGAGCATTGAGAGATAGTATATTAGTATGAAATAGTATAGTAAATTGAGCATTGAAAGATAGTACAATAAATAATATATTAATAGAAGTAATAGTATAGTTCGGATTCAGACAGCTACCAAATTTCCATGAATAATAGATTATTATTATTATTTACTCACTAGGAGTTATCACACTGGTCATCGTCAGTGGTCACCCACTGCCGACAACCTGTGGTATTCCCTGGAGTCCGAGTGACAACAAGTCTCCTCAGGCCTCCAGTATGCTCCACCTCTTTTCGTTCATCACCGCTGATGACCTTGCGGTAATCGCAACAGCCACCTACCAACGATTTCCCGCTGATAATGGCCATTGATCTTCTCTGGGGTTTAAGTGGCAACAAGCCTTCCCGAGGTCCCAGAGCTGTCCGCGCTCTTCCAGTGGAGGTCTGGTTTGCGCTTTCCCTCCTCGACCCTCTGTCCATAATTTTTGTGGCGTCAGCCTATGCTTGCGCCTCTCTCGTGCGGTTGTATTCTCTCCGGTTCTGTTGTTTTGTGCTTCCATGTGTTTGTTTTCCATTCGTTGCTTATGTGGGTTGGTTTCCGCATTCGAGGACATTTCTCAGGATTGTAGCTGTTTTGATCATTACTGTCCTTTGTATGGTCTCAGTTATCCCTTTGATTCCTTATTATTATTATTATTATTATTATTATTATTATTATTATTATTATTATTATTATTATTATTATTATTATTATTATTATTATTATTATTATTATTATTATTATTATTTATTTATTTATTTATTTACTCACTAGGAGTTTTCACACGAGTCATCATCAGTGAGTCTGGAGTCTGAGTGACAACAGGTCTCCTCAGATTTCTAGCACTCTCCACCTCTTTCGATAACCATTGCAAATTATTTTGCGTTATCGCAACAGCCACTTATCCTCAATTTCTTGATCTTCTCTGAGTGACAATAAGCCCCCCCTCCACCATCTAAGGACCCAATACTCTTGCACCCTTCCGGTGGAGGTCTGGTTGGTCCATTCCCTCATCAGTTTTTCCACCCTCCTTCTCCGATCACAACAATTTTGTGTGGTATCTACTAAGGCCGGTGACACCGCATGTGTGTGTGTGTGTGTTTTTTCCTCTCTCCATTTATCTGTAGCTGGTCAGCGTTTGTTGGTTATGTGGGTTGGTTTCCGCATTCAAGGACTTTCCTTAAAATTTCGATATTATTATTATCATTATTACTATAATGTTTACTCACACAGGCCGTCATCAGTGATTGCTCACTAATAATCACCAGTGGTGTTCCCTGGAGTTTGAGTGACAACAAGCCTCTCCAGATTTCCAGTGCCCGCCACCTCTTTTGATAACTACTGCAAATGAATTTGCGCTATCACAACAGACGCTTACCATCGGTTTCTTGTTGGCAACGACCATTGGCCTTCTCTAAGATTTGGATAGCAATAAGCCTCCCAAATGTCCCAGTGCTCTCCACACTATTATTATTATTATTATTATTATTATTATTATTATTATTATTATTATTATTATTATTATTATTATTATTATTATTATTATTATTATTATTATTATTATTATTATTATTATTATTATTATTATTATTATTATTATTATTATTATTATTATTATTATTATTATTATTATTATTATTATTATTATTATTATTATTATTATTATTATTATTATTATTATTATTATTATTATTATTATTATTATTATTATTATTATTATTATTATTATTATTATTATTATTATTATTATTATTATTATTATTATTATTATTATTATTATTATTATTATTATTATTATTATTATTATTATTATTATTATTATTATTATTATTATTATTATTATTATTATTATTATTATTATTATTATTATTATTATTATTATTATTATTATTATTATTATTATTATTATTATTATTATTATTATTATTATTATTATTATTATTATTATTATTATTATTATTATTATTATTATTATTATTATTATTATTATTATTATTATTATTATTATTATTATTATTATTATTATTATTATTATTATTATTATTATTATTATTATTATTATTATTATTATTATTATTATTATTATTATTATTATTATTATTATTATTATTATTATTATTATTATTATTATTATTATTATTATTATTATTATTATTATTATTATTATTATTATTATTATTATTATTATTATTATTATTATTATTATTATTATTATTATTATTATTATTATTATTATTATTATTATTATTATTATTATTATTATTATTATTATTATTATTATTATTATTATTATTATTATTATTATTATTATTATTATTATTATTATTATTATTATTATTATTATTATTATTATTATTATTATTATTATTATTATTATTATTATTATTATTATTATTATTATTATTATTATTATTATTATTATTATTATTATTATTATTATTATTATTATTATTATTATTATTATTATTATTATTATTATTATTATTATTATTATTATTATTATTATTATTATTATTATTATTATTATTATTATTATTATTATTATTATTATTATTATTATTATTATTATTATTATTATTATTATTATTATTATTATTATTATTATTATTATTATTATTATTATTATTATTATTATTATTATTATTATTATTATTATTATTATTATTATTATTATTATTATTATTATTATTATTATTATTATTATTATTATTATTATTATTATTATTATTATTATTATTATTATTATTATTATTATTATTATTATTATTATTATTATTATTATTATTATTATTATTATTATTATTATTATTATTATTATTATTATTATTATTATTATTATTATTATTATTATTATTATTATTATTATTATTATTATTATTATTATTATTATTATTATTATTATTATTATTATTATTATTATTATTATTATTATTATTATTATTATTATTATTATTATTATTATTATTATTATTATTATTATTATTATTATTATTATTATTATTATTATTATTATTATTATTATTATTATTATTATTATTATTATTATTATTATTATTATTATTATTATTATTATTATTATTATTATTATTATTATTATTATTATTATTATTATTATTATTATTATTATTATTATTATTATTATTATTATTATTATTATTATTATTATTATTATTATTATTATTATTATTATTATTATTATTATTATTATTATTATTATTATTATTATTATTATTATTATTATTATTATTATTATTATTATTATTATTATTATTATTATTATTATTTTTATTTTTATTTTTATTTTTATTTTTATTTTTATTTTTATTTTTATTTTTATTTTTATTTTTATTTTTATTTTTATTTTTATTTTTATTTTTATTTTTATTTTTTTTTTTTTACTCACTAGGAGTTATCACACAAGAAATCGTCAGTGATTGCTAATCGACAACAACTGATGGTGTTCCCTGGAGTCTGTGTGACAACAAGCCTCTCGAGATTTCCAGTATTTTCCACCTCTTTTCGATAACCATCACTAATGACCTTGCAATATCGCAACAGCCATATACCATTGATTTCTTATTGGAAACGACCATTGGTCTCCTCTGGGATTTAGGCGGCAATAAGCCTTCCCAAGGTTCCAGCACTCTCCGCATTCTTTCAGTGGAGGTCTGGTTAGTGCTCTCTCTCTCTCTCTTCGGTCTTCCTATCCTCCTTGACCCTTCACGACTATTTTGTGTGGTATCAGCCGAGGCTGGTGCCATCACATTTTTGATGGTGGTGATGGTGGGGGGGAGGCAGCTCATGATATTTCTTGCTGTTTCTGTTCCTTGGTTTGTGTGGTGGTGTTCTTCCTGTGATTTTGTTTTCTTCCTATTGTAACTTCTATATGACTGGTTACCATTCGAAGCTTATGCGGGTTGGTTTCCGCATTCGAGGATTTTCCTTAAGATTGCAGCTGTTTTGATCATTGCCGTCCTTTGTATGGTCTCAGTGATCCCTTTGATTCCAATTTCTCCTAGTCTTTTCTCCAGTTTTTTTTTTAGATTGTTCCTAGTGCTCCTACGATTATTGGTATTATGTTGACTTTCTTCATGCTCCATATCCCTTTCAGTTTTCTGCCATATTCAATGTATTTGCTTCGTTTTTCCGTCTCCCTGATCTTCACTCTATGGTCTGCTGGAACGGCAAAGTCTACGATTTGGCAGCATTTTCCCTTCTTGTTGACTATTATGACATACGGTCTCCTTTCTTGTATGAGTTTATCTGTTTGCACCTCTATGTCCCAGAGGATTTTCTAATTGTAATTTTCCAGTACTTTCTCTGGTTTATTTTTATACCATTTGTCCGCGTGTTCGAAATGCCGTCGTTTGCATAGTTCCCAGTGTACTGTTTTCCCCACGCAGTCGTGTCTGTTCTTGTATTCTTTTGGGACTAGTTTGCTGCATTCACTTATTATGTGATTAACTGTTTCACTTCTTTGTCCACACAGTCTGCATCTACTGTTTTCCTAGGTTTGATCTATTTTAGCTTTAATGTAGTCAGTCATAATCGCATTGTTATGTGCAGCTGTCATTAGAGATTCCGTTTCTCTGTTAAGGTGTCCTTTGTTTAGTCATGCCCAGAAAAGTTGGTTGGTCTCTTCTCTGGTCATTCTAATGAAGCGTCCATGTAGCTGTTTTTCTTCACACTTTTCTTCTCTTGTCTTTTTATTTGTGGTTTCGGTGCTTCGCAAGTTGTTCATTGGGACGGTGTCTCTTGCTGCGTTGATCAGCTGCGGGTATTATTATTATTATTATTATTATTATTATTATTATTATTATTATTATTATTATTATTATTATTATTATTATTATTATTATTATTATTAAAGAAAACGCGACAATCTGATATTGTGGCTCTGCCGCGACACTTGGGGGGTCGCAACAGACGTTTGTAATTTATGGACCCAAAGCAACCGACTGTCATGTCTCCATTGTATCATGTTGCCACCACCCCGCCCCCAAAAGATCTGACACCTGCAACCTGCAAGTCGATATAACAAGCAAGTGATCAAAGCACACACACACACACACACACACACACACACACACACACACACACACACACACACACACACACACACACACACACGCACGCACACGCACGCACACGCACGCACGCACGAACGCGCACGCACACACACACACACACACACACACACACACACACACACACACACACACACACACACACACACACACACACACACACACACACACACACACACACACACACACACACACAGATTCTTCCTCTCCCAAACGTATGTACAAACAGACTCTTTCTCTCTCTCTCTTTCACACACATACACTTTCTCTCTAAGATGCGCACACATTCTCCCTTCCGCACAAACGCATACACATCGTCGTCGCTCATACAATGATGCACGTTCTATCTCTCACGCACACAAACGCATGTACACCCACTTTCTCTCATACACACACACGCATGCTTTCTATCACACACTCTTCCTCCCACCCACTCATGCACACGTATGTTTAGAAATTAAATGTTATATACGGACGCATGCATTGTTTCTCTCACACGCATTACCACCTATCCCACATATACACACACTTCCCATCACACGCTCGCACACGCACCCTTTCTCTCTCACGCGCATGTGCTCACATTATCTCCATCTCACACACTCTCTCGCTCATATAAACGCATGCGCACACCCTTTCTCTATTTCACATACACATAAAAATTATCTTTCTATGTCACATATACGCGCGCTCACCCTTTATCTCTCACCCACACACACTCTCTCTTTCTCTCTCTCTCTCACATACACAACCCCATACAAACTCTCTTTCTCTCATATATGCGCCTCTCTCTCAGTTTCTGTCCGTCTCTATATCTATCTGTATATATGTCTCTGTCTCTCTGTCTTTATCTCTCTCTCTCTCTCTCTCTAACTATTTATTACACAAATTCCTACATACTCTCTTTCTTTCACATATGCACACACATTCTACCCCTCTCTTAGTTTCTGTCCACCTATGTCTGTCTATCTATCTATCTATCTATCTATCTATCTATCTATCTATCTATCTATCTATCTATCTATCTATCTATCTATCTATCTATCTATCTATCTATCCACTCTTCTTCCTATCTATCTATCTATCTATCTATCTATCTATCTATCTATCTATCTATCTATCTATCCACTCTTCTTCCTATCTATCTATCTATCTATCTATCTATCTATCTATCTATCTATCTATCTATCTATCTATCTATCTATCCACTCTTCTTCCTATCTATCTATCTATCTATCTATCTATCTATCTATCTATCTATCTATCTATCTATCTATCTATCTATCTATATATCTATCTATCTATCTATCTATCCACTCTTCTTCCTATCTATCTATCTATCTATCTATCTATCTATCTATCTATCTATCTATCTATCTATCTCCCTCTGTGTCTGTCTGTCTGTCTGTCTGTCTGTCTGTCTGTCTCTCTCTTCTCTCTCTCTCTCTCTCTCTCTCTCTCTCTCTCTCTCTCTCTCTATATATATATATATATATATATATATATATATATATATATATATCTTTTCCACACAAAAATGACATAAAAAGGCTGACTATAAATAAAGGAGAGGTCATCGATTTTCATTAAAGATGAGATTTATTGCCCGTATGTCACCATCCCAACCTCGTGTCTTCCACGTTAGCTAAACACGAACATTTACATTTTTATTACTCTATTTTAAAACGAAACCCCTTTTCAGGGAGACCGATGACGGATTTGTAAGTTATACTACAGGGGCGGACAGGGAAATAAAATGGCTACTCAAAATAAAGACGTCGCAATTTTCATACCCAAATAAAATATACGTCTTAATCTAAAGAAACTATCAATATAAAATATACAATTGAATATACCGTTTTAACATTCTAAAATAACATGTTTTCTTTTTAATACAGAGTTACCCCCCTTCCAGATGCTACCCATTCTTTCATTTACATTTCTTATACAAAGTAATACAAAAGAATTCCACTCATGGAATCGTTAAGAAAATTCACAATACTTTCTGCAATCCAACCATATTTGGTAAACCTAAACTTCATTCCATGCCTGACTTGTCCACCAAGTTAGAGTCATGAAACTTCAACAGTCCTTGTTTTATCATCGTTCAATGATGTCGTGATCGTTCATCAGTACAGTGTATGCTCTTGAATAGGCTTTACATTCATCGGACCATAGAACCTCTAGATTTTTATCTGTGCAATTATCTCAAACATAATTTCTATCAAAACAATTCCAAGACTATTCCTGAACGGAATACGGTCAAAACCTCCAAGAGCGTCCTATACATGGAATTTGTGCTTTCATCCGGGGTGGTTTTCCATGTGGTAGAGTCATCTAAAACGAAGACCCTGAGTTGCCTTTTTATGTGTTTCTAAGCTGCCTTTATTCACAGCACCTCTTTCATTTTTGCCTTCTATCATCCCCTCGACAGTGGAATTACTGTCATTGAGCGAATCTCTGAAAAATTGACACGATCCTGCTAACATTCACATTTGTGGTGACTTTAATGTTCACAGTGTAGAATGACTAGTCTATTCCAAGGAGACTGATGATAAAGGAAGCTTTTGTCATGACTTTTCCCTTGTTTACGAGTTGACTCAGATTGTTGACAAACTCACTGGCGTACCTAATGCTGACAGACATTTTGCACCCCTACTTGATCTTTTCTTGACAATTTAACACGAATAGTGCTCATCTACTGTTCTATATCTTTTATGATCTTCCAACTACTCAATTGTCTCCATGAAGATCAAATCTAAGTTCAAAAAGACCTCGGATGTCCCCTTCCATCTCAGAGTGTGTCGATACTCAAAGGCAGATTGGGATAGGTTTAGATCTTTCATCTTTGAAATTCCTCTGCATTCCATTAAAAAAAAATAATGTATAATATGTTGTCTCTGATATAGCTGATTGATTAATCGCTTGGTATATCCTCTCAAATATCCAATAATCGCTGGTATTAAAAGTATAACAGAGACCAAACTGCCAGCCATGGTACACTCATGGGTATGCTGTTTCCATTGCTCACAGAAACTAGTATTTCAATTACTATCAAGTAAATAGATGCCCTGAACCCAAACCCGCTTTTAAAACTGATCACACAGGCTGTCTTAAGATACCGGCTTCCTGACCTAAAATGCATCAAACATTAATGTTATTGTTTTTTCCTTTCCCTTTGCAAAACTCAATCATGTTCTGCAAAGCCAAAAGCAAAAACAACAATTTTCCTCTACAAAATAACCAAACCAAACAATATGAATAAATATTTGAAGATATAAAGAACTTGAAGCTTAAACCCCCTGAAAAGGATTGATATGCCGTAAAACAAAACAACCAAACCAAACCAAACTGACCACTACTGCGGCAAACGAGTTATAGGAAACACAAAAGAGTCCTATGACCAACATTTTAGACCCATAGCCGCTGAGCAGAGGCTTGATTTGCAAGATTTTTGGACTATTAGAAACAGCGTACTGAACAGACGTAAGACTTCTATTCAAACCATCATAAATGGACTAGAGATGATTTCCTCAGAATCTGACAAAGTCAATCTTTTTGCAAAGAACTTGGCTTCAAATTTCACCTAATGCGACCAAAATGTTCCCCTATAACTAAAAAATGCTATCCATATATCTGTTGTGGACGTTGCTAAAATGATCAAGAACCTTGATGCCAGCAAAGCAACTGGCCCTGACAACAATCCGCTGCTGGAACTTGTTCATATACTTACAATACTATTAAATCGTTGCTTAAAGGGGAAGTGTTTTCCATATCATTTGAACATTTAAAAATACTGGTGGTCGGTCTTCTGTATCTCAGTACAAACCGACTACTCTCTTGTGCGCTATGAATCTGTGATAAATCAAAAAGTTTCTAATTACAGCACAAAATCAATCTACTTAGTAACAAGCAAAGTGGATTTCGTCCTGTAAGACCGACTGCTGACGTGCTGACTTTAATATCGCATAGGATCAGTGAATCTCTTGATGGAGTCTATGCATATAGAAAAATAGCTGTCGACATATCAAAGGCTCTTGATAGGGTCTGTCACAAAGGGTTGCGGAACAAACTTGCTTGCTATGGAATATATGGCAATATCTTCTCAACCACCAAATCCTTTATCTTTGACAGTTCTATAAAAGAAGTTGTAAATGGGGAAAAGTTTGAAGCACTTAGTATCAACGCTGGTGTGCTGTAAGGATAGATCCTGGCTCAGTCCTCTTCATTATCTGCATCAAGAATCTTCCAAATCGTATCTTGAGGTCATTTATTGACATCGACGCAAACGACACAACTGTTTAGTTGAGGACCGGCTCTAACTGCCACTCTCTGTCCATTTCCTGGAATATATGTACTTTTGACCGGAAATCTTAGAGGTCCGGTCTTTTTCTCAGTCATCCCCTATTCAACCACCCAAAAGGATCACTCAGATAATGGCTAGCCTTATCTATGAACATCAAAGACTCACTCCTAAAGGAGTCTTGGCCATTATTCCTGGTAAAACCCAAGTGGTTCATAACCACAGTAGGGAACCTCTATTTAACAAGAAACTTTTTTTATCAAAGAGAAATCAGACTTTGGGAGGCTGAACTAAAAATATGAGATATATTCAATTTCGTCTCTGCTACACCATTCTCATGGCCGATCATCTCACATCATCAGCAAGTCTTCTACTCGCATGCACAGAACATGCCGCCTAGTGCATGTTTATATTACAGAAAGCAGTATTTCCATTAGCCAATTTTTATGTTTTATTGTCGGACCATGTTTGTTGAACTATCATTAGTATCCACTCATTTACTTGTTTTTTTTAATCATTAAGAATAAGAAAAACCAAGTACAAACACACAATCGATAGTACTTGTCACAGTATGACGTAGTTACTTCCCCTTAGTTACCTATAAGGTAACGACGTCATACTGTGGCAAGTACCAAGATGAGCAACAGCGAAACTGGAAACCAAAAAAAGTGAGAATACAAAAACAGGAAGAAGAAGTATGGACCATTTAAAAGATACACAAAAGAAATTGCACACGAGAAAACATGAACATTGCTGCAAAAAGAATACTTGAAAACAAAACAAAACAGAATTGCTAAGTTAGACAAAACTCAGAAGACGGTAAATATAGACTATGTAGACAAAGCAACGAAATGGTAAACCACATCATAAGTGAATGCAGCATGATAACTCAAAATTAATATAAAAACAGACATGACTGATATTATGTTTCGTCATTTTTAGATGAGGATTGATAATTTGTATTGTTTAGATGATGTCGAACTACTGTTTTCATCTTGAATGTTATTGTCAACACGTTTCGGCCGATGTAACCTCTGACCTTCTTCAGGTGCATCTTGCTGAACTAGGGAATATAATTAGACCTAGTACATAATCTAATACAACATGGGAACCATTAATTATAAATAGTAGATTAGCACACACACAATATATATATATATATATATATATATATATATATATATATATATATATATATATATATATATATATATATATATATATATATACTGACTTTTCGAGAGGGCGTAACCTGATTATATATATGTAAGTAAGCAAAGTTCATTTATATTCCAAAAGCCAAGATTTTATTTTTCTTACAAAACATTTTCAAAACAGATACTCTTTAGTGCAAATTATTTTACGAATCGTTTCGCTTAAAGTAAACCAACCAACATTATTGCGTCAATATTTCATCAGAAAAGTACATAAAAAGTTCTTAATTTGAAAAATTATACAACATAGTCGTACACGATAGATAAACGTTTAAAAGGAAACTTTAGACTCACATTTGACCCTCAAAAGTCCGTCATCTTAAAACGACAATTCAGAGTTAGCATTATGAATCACGTTACTTATTCCAGTAATTTTAATTTAGTTTTATTCTTCTATTTAAGCAAGCGATGTATATTGTTTATCTATAAAATACTTAAATTAGCTCAAAGATAATTCTCATTGCATTATTTACTTCATTAATATTGTGAGTATCTATTTACTTCATTTGAATACGAAACTAAGTGCAAAGTTAATACAAATTATGCAATTTTATATATATATATATATATATATATATATATATATATATATATATATATATATATATATATATATATATATATATATATTATTCCAGTTCGAATATATTGACATAATGAACACAAAACCAATGTTTTTTTCAAAGTGCTCAATACACAGTAGAGCTTTTATAAAATTAAATAAACATTTGTGAGACAGTTGACACTAATTAATTCGTATTTCAACGTACATGCGTCTTCTCAAGACTGTGTCGAAAAGTGAAGATCGGTTTTAAAATCTGAATAGAAAACCAAAGGTGAAAAAAGTAGGAAAAATTGAGAGAGCACGTGTCAGGAAAATTTGGTCGATCAGTTTGGAATGTATCCGGCTGTCCCCCCTCCTCGCTATAACACCCTGTGTTTTCCATTGACCTAATTTAATTATGAAATGAAAATAAAAATATTTTGAGTTTAATTACTAAAATATATTTTTTATATAAAAAACAATTCAAAGGTCATACCTATACAATTGTGATCAGAATATTCAACTATATTAAATCTGAACTTTATATTCATATTAGAAGATTGCACTTCGGAATTATAAAAACCCTATTCTACATATAACTGGAAATCGGAAGGCGTATCGTCCACTAAATCATATTATAATTATACAGGAGTGTAGAATATGTTTACTATTTCAAATCAACTACTATTCTTCATCCTCGTAATTAAATAAGTGGAAGACATACATAAAATACTAACTGTATTATTAACTATCAATTTAATTACAAACCCTGATTAACCCAACCAATTTTATAACTAATGTACTAGTTCACTTAAAATTTATCCCGCTTTAAAAACGTGGAGGTAATACCGATGACCTAACTGTATTATTATTTTTTAATTTTTAGTTTAATTGAAATTAAAATAAAAAATTAAACGTCCAAATTTATTGATTAACTTAAAACTTACTACATTACAATTATTTATGAGATTTGTTTTGTATTTATCAAGGGATGCTTTAGTTTTTATGTTATATTTTAAGGCTAATCATGGTGGATTTACAAGGTTATTATCGTACTTATCCAGGGTGAACTGTTTTAAGTGCATGCATTTAAATCCTAT
This sequence comes from Sepiola atlantica, assembly GCA_963556195.1. Taxonomy (NCBI): domain Eukaryota; kingdom Metazoa; phylum Mollusca; class Cephalopoda; order Sepiida; family Sepiolidae; genus Sepiola; species Sepiola atlantica. The sequence goes on along the minus strand of OY744529.1, from coordinate 15,625,802 downwards.
CCAACTCCTCTTATTCAACAAACCAGTCTTATCAGGAAACAACAATAGCGAACTTATCACTAAGACAAAGAAAACAGGTAGGGTTATGCAGTGTAGGTGCTGAAGTCTTTTTTTAGAATGCTCCATTTTTGTACAGGTACAATATTCTTTTCTTTTAGGGATAGTATGTAGTTAGATAATGAGGTGCCTGTTTTAGCATCTAGGTTAATAAATGATCTTTTGTGGTTTCTGTATCTAGCTTTAAAATCAGCACTTGTATTCCATATGTAATAAAAATTCAGTTGAGATTGTTTTCTGGGAACCGTGTTTTAGTTAAGCACTTTTACTGCAACTGGCATTCGCTTTTATTTCTACAGCTACATTAATTATTGTTATTATTATCTTGTGTTTTGTTAATTATATTGTTATCATTATTTTTAACATAGGTATATTATTACGCTTAATTATCTTTTGCAGTTATTTGTACAACTATGACTAAGTTTAATAGTGTTTTCATGAAATATTTTATGTAACGGGTTATTTGTTGGGAAATGTCGATTTAAAAGATTAAGAAACATATGTCCAATTTTGGATTTGACTAGCATATTGAACGGGAGATATACCAGATAATCTTCCGGTTTCTATTTTTCCTTCTAGCATTCCTATTCTTTCTATCTTGGTATTCAATGTTGGTTTTAACATAACCACTATTTCGTAAAGCGTTGTTGTAGGTATAACTATTAATATTAAAAAAAATTCATCATTAGAGGAATTATTGCTAATTCTATGACTAATTAATATTGGGATATGTTTACTAACGCAATGTAGATGATTCGACTTGGGATTAACATAATTTTCTTTCATATTTGGTTTATAATTGCCCTGGTTTAGGTTAAATGTTACATCGAGGAAGTTTGTAATCTTAACTCTCGTTGTGATTTCAACTTTAAGCTGTAAACCCTTCACAGTTTCGTATATAAACTTTAAAATTCTTTCAGTCTTGGGCCATTAGTATTTCTAATTATAGCTAAGCCGTCATCCCTATACAATCTTATATCATTAACGCTAATCATCTCTGTTTCCGTAAGTTTATATAAAATAAAAAGTCCAACCAAATCAGACATTTAAGCTGTGCTCATTATGTCAATATGTTTGAACTTGAATAATTAATATTACTCCTAATGAGTTGAGTACTGTTCTACCGGATTTTTTTCTAATCATAAACATAAAGAATGTGAATTTCGGCATTTCACTGAAGAATGTTCCAACACCAAACAAAAAGGAATATAGCATGAAAATTATCCAGAAAACGGTGGAGCTGATCTATTGGAACTATTTTTCATGAAATTTTTAATGTGAAGTTTTAACCTTATCTTTATTCTCATTGTTTTAAACTTTCGGATCAAGAAAGAAGAAGTAATAAATCTGAATTTTGTTTGTTATAATATAGATTCTAAAATAAATTGGTTTTAAAACAATTGTAAAAAGATATTTTAAAAACTATATATCAAGCTTTGTTTATTATTACTTGCAAGTTTTAATCGAAACTTCTTTGAAGTAATCATTATCGAAAAAAACTTCATAAGGGAATATTTAAATAATTTATTTAAATATATATATATATATATATATATATATATATATATATATATATATATATATATATATATATATAATTTCAGTAAATTATTTAAAAAGGCAATCGTCCGATTTTGACCAGTCGTTAAGCCTAGCAGTAGTAATCAAACTACCCATTTAAGGGAAGCAACCACTACTTTTTACTCACTACTAAATGCGATCAGGGCAAAACGGAAGTCACCTAAATTTATGGATATAAAAATATAATGTAACAAAGAAAATAAAATAAGGAATAAGATGACAAAAACACGAAGAAAAAAGGAAATAACTGGGTGAAACAACAAAGGACGGTCAGTGGAAATATATATTTTAATGCAGGAATATTTAGATTAATAATTATAGCGGATAATGAATGATTAGAAATACAAATAGATAAAAGGATAAGATACATATATGTTACCACATGAAGATAACGAGACCCTAGTTCCATGTGAATATATATATATATATATATATATATATATATATATATATATATATATATATATCTATTAATAATGGAGTTTATGTATCTGTCTGTCTGTCTGTCTGAAGCCGAAACTCCAGTATGACTATTTTACTGAAACTAATCTTTTTGAAATTCTTTATATACTGTCACCAAAAGTAGTTCAGACACCAGATGGGTGTGGCCATTAACATAAGTCATTCATTTAAACCTTCAATTAAATTCATATTTACAAATATAAACTTATAACTGCTATTATCAAATTTACATATGTATTTACAATATTTTCCGATAAGGTTATATAAATAAATATTATTCATACAATTAATTAAACCCATTTTCATCATAACCGGCATGTTTTCTAAACCTTTTCAATGCGAGTACTGTTAAAATTGCAAAGTCATTGGCTGTTTAATAAGTTATGTCCTCCCTCCCTCCGGTAATTAAATATGGCGATCTGATTAAGCAGCAAATTGGCTGTTTAATCAGGGGTGTCCTCCCTCCCTCCGGTAATTAAATATGGCGATCTGATTTAGCAGCCAATTGGCTGTTTAATAAGTTATGTCCTCCCTCCCTCCGGTAATTAAATATGGCGATCTGATTAAGCAGCCAATTGGCTGTTTAATCAGGGGTGTCCTCCCTCCCTCCGGTAATTAAATATGGCGATCTGATTTAGCAGCCGATTGGCTGTTTAATAAGTTATGTCCTCCCTCCCTCCGGTAATTAAATATGGCGATCTGATTAAGCAGCAAATTGGCTGTTTAATCAGGGGTGTCCTCCCTCCCTCCGGTAATTAAATATGGCGATCTGATTAAGCAGCCAATTGGCTGTTTAATCAGGGGTGTCCTCCCTCCCTCCGGTAATTAAATATGGCGATCTGATTTAGCAGCCGATTGGCTGTTTAATCAGTGGTGTCCTCCCTCCCTCCGGTAATTAAATATGGCGATCTGATCAAGCAGCCGATTGGCTGTTTAATCAGTGGTGCCCTCCCTCCCACCATTTAATTAAATATGGCGATCTGAGTAAGCAGCCGATTGGCTGTTTAATCAGTGGTGTTCTCCCTCCCTCCGGTAATTAAATATGGCGATCTGATTAAGCAGCCGATTGGCAGTTTAATCAGTGGTGTCCTCCCTCCATCCGGTAATTAAATATGGCGATCTGATTAAGCAGCCGATTGGCTGTTTAATCAGTGGTGTCCTCCCTCCCTCCGGTAATTAAATATGGCGATCTGATTAAGCAGCCGATTGGCTGTTTAATCAGGGGTTCCCCTCCTCCCTCCGGTAATTAAATATGGCGATCTGATTAAGCACCCGATTGGCTGTTTAATCAGTGGTGCCCTCCCTCCCTCCGGTAATTAAATATGGCGATCTGATTAAGCAGCCGATTGGCAGTTTAATCAGTGGTGCCCTCCCTCCCTCCGGTAATTAAATATGGCGATCTGATTAAGCAGCCGATTGGCTGTTTAATCAGTGGTGTCCTCCCTCCCTCCGGTAATTAAATATGGCGATCTGATTAAGCAGCCGATTGGCTGTTTAATCAGTGGTGTCCTCCCTCCCTCCGGTAATTAAATATGGCGATCTGAGTAAGCAGCCGATTGGCTGTTTAATCAGTGGTGTCCTCCCCCCCTCCGGTAATTAAATATGGCGATCTGATTAAGCAGTGGACGTTAATGTGGCACGTTAAATATGTAAACAACAACGCTTGCAAACACCGTGCTCAGTTTTCCATTTTTAAAACCGTCCTAAGTTTGTTTATTCTTAGCCATTATGTGTTAAAACACAACTTTATTAAATCAAATTGTTTAATTAAAATAATAATTGATTTAAAAATTACTATATAAAAACGCGCGCGCGCACGCCCCGCCCCCCCCCCCACACACACAGTTCAGGTAAACTTTTTCTTTCCGAGAATTAAAAAAATTTTCGTGTTTACTGTATTTGATTTCTTAATACTTTCATATCGAATATTATCATTTTTTCACGACCTCAACAGAATTTATGATTCCATGTTTTATTTATTAAAAAAAAGATGTGATTTTTTTTCTTTAATGTCAACAAAATAAACTAACACATTGTACTGGAAAACTATACAACTGATTGTAGAATCAAATTGTTTAATTAAAAAAAGGTCATTAAACCAACACCCCCCCCCCCACACTGTGTTCACTGTATTTGATTTTTTGGTGCTTTTTCATTTTAGGACCCACGCTAACTTTGACCCCGTCGTTACAGTTAGGGTTAGGTTTGTTTTTTTTCCTTTTTAATTAAAAATATTTACATGTATAGGGGGGGAGGATAAAAAAATTGGGGGAAGGCGGTCAAAAAAATTTTTTTTTCTCAACTAAAAAATATTTCTATGACTGGTAATATAAAAAAATTGAGGGGGGTACAAAAAAAATGTTTTCTTTCTATTTAAACTACAGGTCTTTCTATTTATGGGCGAGGGAAAAACAAAATCGGGGTAGGGTCGAATTTTTTTTCCTTTATTTTCAACTAAAATATTCTTGGTCATAAACACAGAAAATCAATGTCTAACCACCACAGAAATATGACTGGGGCTCCATTGGCTTACGCGTGAGCCTTCATTTCTGATGCGGCAGCCTAGCAAAAATATGCGACCGGAGGGAGCATATATTTGCTAGTATTAATAATGGAGATTATGTATCTGTCTGTCTGTCTGTCTGTCTGTCTGAAGCCGAAACTCCATCAAGTTATTATCACTATTTCATTAGTTCGCCAGCTACTTTATATACTACTACTACAAAAACCGCCGTAAACACTATGCGTATTTCTCAATTTACATAATTAATTGCTTTTAAACTTCTAAGAAATTGGTATTCGCAAATATACACTCATGATTGTTTTCTTCAGATTTCCACATGTATTATAGCGGATGATGAATGATTAGAAATACAAATAGATAAAAGGATAGGATACATATATATTATCAATTGAATATAATGAGACCCTAGTTCCATGTAATATATATATATATATATATATATATATATATATATATAATTTTGATAATGAGCACTGATTGTAATTTTAGGCTTTGATCGCCTAGTTTTTCATGTTTTTGTTTCGTTTTTGCTTTGTTTTGTAAAATTAGCACTGAAAATAGCCACACCAAGAAATAAATGTACAGTAGCATTTTACAAATATCTTGGTGTTAACCGAAACAATTGTATGTTGAATAAAAAATAAGTTTCATGAAATGACGTGAATCTGTCCTTTATAACATTTAAACCGTATAAAATTGCATTATATATATATACTAGCGGAACCCGTCGCCCGGCGTTGCACGGGAGAAAGTACTACCTATTGCATGACGTCGAATAAAAAAAAGAAACGGCCTATTGTTTATCTACTGTGTTGGGGAATGTTTTAAATAATAAAAAAAAAAAGTCGTAGCGAAAAAGAAAAAAAGTCTTAGCGTAGATTGGGATCGAACGCTGAAACTACCGATTACGAAGCCTATCTCCTAAACCATTGCCCCAATGTTTCCAGTTTAAAAAGAATGTGTAAATACCCCAATTAACCTAAGTTTGTTTATCGACCGAATATAAAGTTCAACTATGACAGAGTTTACGGCATTTGGTGATGAAGTAAAGGAGTTGGCCAAGATTTCTATAATATACGTCTTGTAGGTGTATGATTTGGAAAATGTAAATATTTCGGGCTCTACCAGTATGTTGGCGCTTATTCAATTAAGTAAGAAGTCGATTCGATCAAGAAATTCTAGAGGCCATCTTGAATGATTAAATCTCGCTGGAACTGTGTTCGTTAATTTCATTCGGTTAATTCCGGAATGAATGTAAATGTAGAAGTTATAGGTAGAATTACAAGTAACGTAATCTGATATTCGCGAATAATCATCGGAGTGTAAGGGAGCGGTTGTTAAGTTTTTGCGTATTGCTTAATATTATGTAGTAAAATAATGCCAGACAAATACGAAATAACAATGGGTGTTTTGTTAAAATTATACTGTGTTTATTAGTTCCCGGTGTCGATGAGTGTAGTCACAGTACATAATTGTTAGGGAGAAAAGTTTTTACTACCACCTATATGGAGTTGGTATTTCGGAGAGTCGTGGCGGCCGGGCCGAATGTAATATTCAATGTTTGTTTGGAATAAAGAATAACAGATATACTAAAACACACTCGAGTGAATAAGTGTAATGTAATGGTGAGTTTAGTAGCCTGTGATGCACGTGGTTATTTTCCTATTCTCCGAGAAGGTACAGTGGAAAAAACGTCTCTACTTTATATATTAGAAGCAGATATATATATATATATATATATATATATATATATATATATATATATATATATATATATATATATATATATATATATATATAACATTAATAAACGATTAAAATGGGCTGCAGTTTTACGGTAGATCCGATCATCAGAAGCGTATTGTTGTCTCATGCGTTTCTATCTATTTTAATGCAAGTTTGAACTTGCATTTAAATAGATACAAATGTATGAGACAAGAACACTCTTCTGACGATCGGATCTGCCGTGAAACTTAATTAAAGGCTTAAAATAAATCCTCTTTAATTATTTATTATTGTTATAAATCATTATCGGAAAAGATATCGAGCCTTTTGTTTGTGCAATATCTGCTGTCTTGATTCGGCTCTGTTCCGATTCGAAGAAGTTGATTCTCCATATATTAGCAGTTTGTTTTATGCTTTAGGCGAGTTCGTTTTTTTTTCAGCAATCTTTGACGATACAAGAAAAAACTTGTTGTTTCGGCTTGCCATGAAAGTAACCTACACCACAGGTCCCATCAAATTTCATTGCCCCCAAGGAACACATCCTGTAAAAGAAATCGGAATAGCAAACCTTTTTTTTTCTACTTCATTTTTTTTTCTCAGGATATTAGCCATTACGAAACCGCGTTGTCTTGGCAATTTAATCCTAGAACTCTACACGGCTTCTTTAATGTTACCAGTTGCAGCCGTCTGCAATGCCGACACTGTTACGCTGTTAATGCATTGTTATATGGCCAAATCCACCCCGGTTACTGGCAATGAATTTAAATAAGAATTTAAACAGAAGAAAATGAAAAAAAAGGGGAAAAAGGTAAAAAAAGAGAAAACAAGATACATTTTCACAGGCGTGTTTTTCTTTTCTCCCTTTTCTCGTATCCGTCCCCTCTGCGGTTCGACATTTTTATTTGGAATCAAACTTCAATCCCTTAGTCGTGAGGGTCATCTTGACACCGACTGACCCTTTGTTAGTAACCCTGATTTTCTTTCAAATAAATAAAAAAAAAAAAAAAAAAAAAAGAGGAAATATGGGGTAGTGTTTTTCTGTTTTTGTTTTTGTTATTGTTGCGCGTGGGAAAATTTATTCTGTATTTTTTGTCGATTTTAAATTAGGACTAGCCTAACTGTTGCACACATTTAAACAAAAAGAGAGATTAATATATATATATATATATATATATATATATATATATATATATATATATAATGTGTGTGTGTGTGTACTCACAGGGTTAACCGGCGTTGCCCGGGTTAGAGTGTGTAATAGTATCATACGCAACATAATATTAAGGAGAGTTTACTTGAACATCAACCTTGATGCTGTCAACTAGATATCTTACCCACTGAGCTATCTAGATATGTGTTAATACTCTTAAGTTAACGCTTATGAATAGATTAATTTCATTGTGTAACATGTTAGAAAAGTGTCATTAGCTCTTTTAAGGGGCAGCTAGAGACGCAGAACTACTTCCATTATGTTCATATGCAAACTGTACACGTGAACACATTTATATTTAAGGTACACTCCCTAGTATGTCTTCGTTTTTAGGGACAGACATGCACACACGCAGAGAAGTTTTAAAGGAGGATCGGCCTCCATCGTTCCTATAGATTAGGAGGGCACTTAGAGATTTGAGATCATTCCATTGTCTTCGCAAGAAAATTTTATATATAACATTTAAATTTCATCAAAATAGGATACATTTGAATTTTTAAGGGGATTATGCTCTCATAGCTCCCTTAGGGATGCACTTAGAGATTCGGGAACACTTCCATTGTCTTCCCCGGTAAATTTTACTTAAGAATACACGTTTAGATTTTATGTAGATTTTTCTCTCTCTCTCTATATATATATATATTACCGATCATTATATATCATATTTTAACCGATCATTATAAATTTTGGAACACAACTGATAGGCGTAAGGATTCGTAATGTAGGCTATATTTAGTTTAATTTACTTCTATGTAAATTGTGAAAATCCAGATACTTCCGAATTTTGAAAAAATATTTACAATAGGTATTAGACATCAATTAATAAATATTCCACAAATTTCAGTTTCTTTGGAGTATTTTAAACGCTTTTTAAGGGATATAATATAGACACCACCTCACATTTTGAAAATTCAAATATTTCAGATTAGCATTGAATTTGACCCATTAAGCAAGATTCCACGGATTTCAATTTCTTTTTAAGACCCCTTAAGCTTAAGCCGTAAATTTTAGACATTTTCTAGAATCAAAATTATGTAATGGATTTTGATCAAAATTGGAATAAGGATTCTAGACATAAGGTTTCTTATAATGATATCTTGATTTTAATCTTTGTAAGGATGCAAAACTCTTCTGTTTGGGGAATTACTTTCACTCGTCCTGAGATGGGTATTCTTCCAGTATATATGAGTTGATTATTTTATACTTATCATTAAACTTACTTCTATTTAGTGTAATTGTTAAATTAGATTACTGTTTATTCAATTTTTTTGATTTTTATTAGGATATGTTCTAAGATAATTGTTCTTGCAATTGTTATTTTAAAAGAGTATCTTTTGAAAAAAAAAAATGCGAATTTTATCTATTAATTCATTTTTCACTATAAATTCCCATATTTTTGTATATTTTTCTTAAAAAATTTTTTTTTTAATTGTAATTTTGTTTTCTATTAGTGCATGTTTTTCCTATACGGATACATTTGATATCCCCTTTCTCCTATTGTGTCCCTTTATATGTTCGATTTTATTGGTTTGTGTGGTCTTTAGAAGTATATTGTCATTATCATATCCCTACCCTCACACATCTTCTCGAATTGATGTATAACTGAGAGTGGACTATACTGTAATCTTGATGTTATGTTTTAACTTCGAACTTGTTGTCTATACCATGTGCTGATAAAAGAAGTTGCTGTCAATAAAAATCCATATCATCTCAGAAACGATCGTACACGAAACTTTTTTTCATGTTGAATCCTTGGAGCGTATGTAAATGAATATATTATAAATTTGTTTACCTCTGAACTATAATATATATATATATATATATATATATATATATATATATATATATATATATATATATATATATATATATATATATATATATATATGTAGGTACAAAGTTTTAATAAATAGTGAAATAATGTTAGAAGCACTGCCATTATTATCTATAGTGGGGATTTTTTAAAATGATTTATATTATAAGAGAGGAATAAAGAACCACGAGAAGGGGAACAAAGATGAATCACTTCGTAACTTTCTTTCTTTCTCTATGAGGATTTGTTTTTTTTTTATAAACGAGTATTGAGGAAAAAAAAAGAAGGTAAAAAAAAAAAAAATTACCGAGACGTCTTTCAGTCGACACTTTTCAAGTCGACGATTACCTTGAAAAGTGTCGACTGAAAGAATTTTATTTTTTATTTTTTTACCTTCTTTTTTTCTTCTCAATACTTGTTTATATATATATATATATATATATATATATATATATATATATATATATATATATAAAACATCCTCATAGAGAAAGAAAAAAGTTACGAAGTGATTCATCTTTGTTCCCATTCTCATGGTTCTTTATTCCTCTTTTATAATAACAATCAGAAAATAAAATCCTCACTGCAGATAATAATGTCAGTGCGTCTAACATTATTTCACTGATTTTATATATATATATATATATATATATTATATATATATATATATATATATATATATATATTATATATATATATATATATATATATATATTATATATATATATATATATATTATATATATATATATATATTATATATATATATTATATATATATACTATATATATATATATATATATATATATATATAAAAGAAAGTTGTAGTTTGCTTGAAGCATTGCTGATAAATATAAATGTAAGTTAGTAATCCGAGGCAGAGCAATGTGATATAGGTACCGGAAGGTGGACCAGATGAACAAAAATTAATGAGAAGAGAAAATATGAATGGAATCTCAAATCAATTTATTAATATTTCACGGTTAATTAAAATTTAATTTAAAAAAAATTAAAAATAATAATAAATAATAAAGTATATAAATAAATTAATATTAATAAAATGACAAGCTTTAAGCTGAATAATTATACTATAAATTAAATAAATTATGATAGGAATAATTAATATTGATATCCAATTAGCTTTTCTAAACTCATTTTCTGCGAATCTGCCACCAATTCTCTGCGGCATTTCGTTAACAGTTGTGTCCATCTCGCGTTTTCGACCACTCAGTCATATGTTTGATATTTTTGATAATGAGAGGTTCCACTCTCGAAAATTAAAGTTTACCTTTTCCGGACCTTTTTAAATTGCTTGACAGTAAACTTTTTTCTATTTACTGCTCTGGTATTTAAATTGTGAAATATTAATAAATTGATTTGAGATTCCATTCATATTTTCTCTTCTCATTTATTTTTGTTCATCTATTTCACCTTCCGGTACCTATATCGCATTGCTTCTGCCTCGGATTACTAACTTACATTTATATATATATATATATATATATCTAAAGAAGCTTTGGGTAATTTATAAACGAAGAATAAAATGCAGTTTAGATTTTTGTGTCGTTTTTTCTCCCTTTATTTGCTAAAAACATTATAATTTACATATTTTCGAAATCAAATCCGGATAAACACTATCGCGATAATCAACAAATACAAAATACCGACATTTTCAGATTGTCTTCTTTCAAATAAATTTTAGATGGTATATGTACACAATTTTGCTATTTGCAAACACCTTTTGATTCGCACTGTAAATACATATGAAAAATATAAACTTTCTGCCGTTCTGCTTTGTCCAGTTCTATGAGGGAAGCAGCCCGTGTTAAGATAACCCAACAGTTGTATTACGGCGCGGGTCCGGATCTTATTTCAAAAGGTCGGATTTCGTACAGCGCCGGTAGAGACAGACTTACTAGAAATAACAGGTTGTAAGCGATAAATGGCGTCTAACACGCACTAGTTTTGTCCAATCCAATTAAAATTTCCATGTTTTTTCTTTTAAACTTTATTTAACGCCAGCGAACGAACCACAAACGTGTTTCTATTTGCAAAATATCTGAACGGTAATTGTAAATGAAACTGACAAGACGCAGGGGACTGCAATCCATTTGCAAAAGTAAGTAATGTCGTCAAAATTTGCGACAAGGTTATCTACAAGCAAATGTGCAGAATACATTTTACCGACGTTCAACGTATTAATTACAACACAGAGACAACATTTTGTTAGTTTTTCTAATGCAGAACATTCATAAAGTCTGGTATCAGCTTTTAATCTCAATAATTTTACAAAAAATATACAATTTTTATTATTTCGATTACTGTTATCATTATGGTTGCTATTTTCACAATTTTTGCAGCCGATGTAACTTCTGACCTTCTTCAGGTGCATTTTTTTAACTTGAAATTTTTTATATCGAGCACAATCTACTCCCGTGGATTAAATAGAGGGGTTAGTTCGAAATTCTGTATAGATTCCTGAGTTCGACGAGTTAAAAAAAAAATGCACCTGAAGAAGGTAAGAGGTTATCTCAGCAAAAACGTTGTTAAAATAACAACCAAGATGAGAATAGTAGTCCGAATAATCCAAATAGTCCAAATTATCAATACTTATCGAAAAAATTTCTGGAACAAAGATGTAAAAAACATAAACTATGTAATGGATTTCTAGCGTGATTCTCTGTCGTTATGGCGCCTTGTTTTAAAGGTATACCTGCCTGTGTTGTCGTTATGGCGCCTTGTTTTAAGGGTATACCTGCCTGTGTTGTGTCAGTGTTCGTTCATGTGAGTGTCTTAGTGGGTTTATTTGAATTCTCACGTGTGTACGAAACGCCATCTTGGATTTCATTTTTGTTGCTGGTATCTGGGGTGCCCCTACCGGGGAATACCGACGGACGCTGGCTTTAAATTGTCTTTAAATGTCACAAAGACCCCCAACCCCCACCTTTCCCTCTTCCACAATGGCCGTTATGTTTAAGATGTGGTGCATTCCGAGGGATGTAATTCTTATTTAATATAGAAATGAATGTTTCCGAGGAATGCACCAGCTTAAATAAATTCTCGTCGCCGTCGTCACCCGCTTGGAGGAAGGGGGGGGGGATGAAATAACACGAATACGCTGAATTTTCATAATGTCAATTTATTTATCTTTGAAACAAGTTTTCTCCCGGTAGTTAGTTGCAGAATAGACACCTAGGAATCTTCCATTAACATATCTCTTCTGTAACACGTCACCCAATAAGTCCTGGGCCTGACATATATTGCACCACTAATAAAAAAAATTATATAATTTTTTATAAAGTACTAACCTTCAAATATAATTTTTATAAAATACTAACCTCCAAATATAATTTTTATAAAATACTAACCTCCAAATATAATTTTTATAAAGTACTAACCTTCAAATAGCATATGTAAAACTTGAGCCCAATCGGATTATTAGTTTACAAATTACAGTTATTTAAATGAAGCTACTGTTTCATATTTTAAAAACAATGGGAACATTTGAATTTATGTTGATAAAGCATTGCTTTCTGGTGGGAAAAATACTGTTCAAGCGAAGCAATGGTTTGATAAATGTTATTATGACTCTGCTCCGTCGGAAACAACGGTTAAGAGGTAGTATGCTGACTTTAAACACGGTCGTATAGACACAAATGAGGCTGAACACTCAGGTCTTCCAAGTTCAGCAGTTGCCTTGGAAAACAAAACAGAACAAAAAAAAGTCCACAAACTCGTTTTGGCCAATCATAAATTGAAGTTATATGGGATAGCAGACGAGTTCAATATATATCAGAAGACAGTGTATTCACCATTTTGCATGAACATTTGTCGATGAGAAAGCTGTGTTCAAAGTGGATGCCGCATTTGCTTACAATTGATCGAAAACAACAACGCGTCGACGATTCAGAGCGTTGTTTACAGCTGTATCAACGCAACAAAACGAGTTTTTGCGTCAATATGTGACGCTGGATGAAACATGGATCCACCACTTTACTCTGGAGTCAAATCGACAGTTAGCTGAGTGAAAACCGCTCAAAGCGACCAAAGATGCAAACAGTAGCAGTCAAGGGTTTGGCCTCCGTATTTTGGGATGCGCAAGGTATTTTGTCTATCGATTAACGTTTAGAATGGAAGAACCATCAATAGCGAATATCATATAGAATTATTGGTGGGTTTGAAGGAAAAGAATCGCCAAAAAAAAAAAACGGCCACAAATTAATAATAAAAAGTTCTATTTCACCAAAACAATGCACCATGTCACAAGTCGATCGCAACGGTGGCTAAACTACATGAATTGCACTTCGAATTATTTCCGCACCCACCCTATTCTCCAGATCTGAATCCCAGTGACTATTGGCTGTTTATAGAACTAAAAAGAATGCTACAGAGAAAGAGATTTGGCTTTAATTCGTACGGCATCAACTGATAAACCTAACTCTTACTTTATTACGTGTTTGAAAGTCTTAATGCATATTTAGAAAATAAAATAACTCAGATGCTAAAACTTATTAGTATATTTTTTTAATATTTCGAGAAAAATCTCTTTATCAAGGTAAAATTGTGGACGAAGTATCGCATAATTATTTAGTTCTTTAAACATTTAATCAACTTAACCTTGGAATGTGTGCGTCTCTTCATTTGTTGTTATTTTCTCGAGACTTTTCTTGTTACGCGTGTCTCTCACAACTGGTTACTTGTTTGTGGAGCTTAAATACAGACCCAGGCCTAATTTCTTACATTAATTATGCAATTAATTACACAAACAACGTTTAAAGAACGAAGTGTTTATTCGAGTCGCCCGTCGAAAATGTAATTACAATTAGACACTATCGTTGCTCATCACACCCGCCGTAATTGTAATCGCTTCGTGGCAAGAGAGAGAGAGAGAGAGAGAGAGAGAGAGAGAGAGAGAGAGAGAGAGAGAGAGAGAGAGAGAGGAGAGAGAGAGAGAGAGACTAATTTAGGACTATTTCCTCTTTTTATTCAAAAAATTAAACTGGCTTTACAAACTCACCTTTTTTCTGATTGACAAAATCTTACCCAACCCATCACATTTTTCTAGTATTATCTATATACGAGTGTACATCATCCGTCATAAATGATGGAAAAAATATGCTTCGCCAGTGTTCGCACAAATATTCATATTCATATAAAATAATATCTTAGTCATTAAAAGTAAGAAAAAGAAGAAAGAAAGGAAACGTCTCAAACTGGAACGTTTAAAAAAGAAAGAAAAACATATCAATCGGTATAGAAAGAAGAAAGAGAAAAAAAGGAAAGAAAACGCCTCATTATGGGAATAGAGTGAAAGATTTTTCTCGGAATTCATTTAAGGCTGCGGGGGTTTGTTGGACTTGCTATTTGCTTTCTCCCAAACCATTTCGCCCTCTATAAATCTATCCACTAATTCACCTGGCAGTTCTTTTTGCTAACTTTTGTGTGGCGTGACGGATATATTTATATATCTATATAAATGAGAGAAATGATATGAGCTAGATGTGTAATGTGAGTCTTAAAGATAGACTTAGATCTGATAACCTCGGAGGAAAATTAAATCTGGACAGTATAGGGAGATATGTGCAAAAGAGTATACTTCCACGGTGTGGCTACGTTCAAAGAATGGATGAGAGTTTTGGGGTTAGTAGGTGTAGAACAGTTGAGGTAGCAGGTTCAGTCACAGGGTAAGGCAAAGGAAAAATGACCTGAAGCAAAGAGGGATGAATAAAGACCTGGTCAGGGTTAGGTTAGTTTGGAAGTCAATTTCTTAAAGCCGTACAGCATGTAAAACGAATGTTAAATCGAATATGAAGATGGTGATGATGATGATGATGATGATGATGATGATATATACAAATAAATACACATTGGTCTTTATTATAGAATAGAGGATAAAGCACGACGTCTGTATGTATGTTCATGCGTTTGTATGTAGATGTAATAGCAGCTACAAGTTTACATTTTGTGTACAGATAAGGCGCACAAAGTGATGGAGATGAAGACGTTGACAGTGACCAGGATGCTGTCTGAGAAGAGCACGCGGTGTATTCTGGCCAGTTCTACCCATATCACTAGAACCAACTTCATAGAATTTAAACTTCGTGCAGCAAGCAGACTGCAGGTGGTTTTGACTTTGACTTCTTCATTTAACATATAAAATTATCTTGTCGGACACACACATCCTTTGGCATAACGGTTAGAGGGTTCCTTAATAGAAGCAGGAAACTGTTCTTCAATCACGGTCGAATCATACCAAAGACTCCGATGTCTCCGGCAGGGCAGTTGTCCAGGTAAACATAAAAAAGTCCACAAACTCGTTTTAGCCGATCATAAATTGAGGTTGCGTTAGATAGCAGAGGAGTTGAAGATATCAGAAGGCAGTGTATTCACCATTTTGCATGAAAATTTGTCGATGAGAAAGCTGTGTTCAAAGTGGGTGCCGCATTTGCTCAGAGTCGATCAAAAACAGCAACGTGTCGACGATTCAGAGTGTTGTTTGCAACGGTTTCAGCGCAACAAGATAGAGTTTTTGCGTTACTATATGACAATGGATTAAACAATGGTACATTAGGTTTCAAGCTCAGTGAGCGAACACCCGGGCGAAAAATACTGGGTTTTCTTGAGTTTTAATTATAAACTCCTCACTGGCTTTCGTCAGCCATATTTTGATCTCTGTCTCTCTCTTTCTCTCTCTTTCTCTCTCTGTCTCTCTGTCTCTCTGTCTCTGTCTCTCTCTCCCTCTCTCTCTCTCTCTCTCTCTCTCTCTCTCTCTATCTATATATATATATATATATATATATATATATATATATATATATATATATATATATATATATATATATATATATATATATCTGTGTGTGTGAAAAAGACAAACAGAAAACAGGTTAAAATGCAGGAGAAAAACAAGAGATTTGACCGGTTTCGTTCGTATTAACGAACGTCTTTCACACATTTTGTCTACCACGGCATTTCATTTTCATGACTTATTGTGTACCTTACCCCATATATATATATATATATATATATATATATATATATATATATATATATATATATATATATATATATATATATAGTAAGTTATGAAAATATATTTATGGCAATTAAGCTACACAAAGGATTCATTTTTGCCTGATGATTCCCACCGGGGATGAAACGCGGAAGCCTCTGTGTAGCGTAATTGCCATAAATATATTTTCATAGCTTACTACCTAGCTGTTCTCCACTGTTGAAATAAATACTGAAAATCGACACATAACATATTATATCTCTTTATAACATTTTATGTGGATATACGAAATAATAATAATAATAATAATAATATATATATATATATATATATATATATATATATATATATATATGTATATATATATTGTAACACCTAATTTGCATTCAAAAAATGCTTACAGAGGATTAAAAAAGAAATCATTTTCCAACTGTTCAGGTGAATAGAGTCGACATAGGTAAGACGATATATATCCCCCATCAAAATATAATTACCTGTTTGATTTTAATGTGAAGTTTACGAGTTTTTAACTGGGATAAATCATAATCAAGAAACACTAAAAATGCTGCCATATAATCTGTACAATTAAATGCAAATTTCTGCTTATGTTTTTTTGCGCGGTTTTCAAGTTTTATTGTCGTAGCGCATTGGGGGCCTCACATACCCCCCTTCTCTCTAAACAGACACACATGCGTCACATATTTGGAAAGGGTGTAATATAGACTATGTTGGTTCACTGACCGGCGATGAACTTTAAGACTCCTCTCTAACAAAGTTTTCTTGCCACGACAAGAAACATTCGAGCTAAGAAATATAACACCTACTCTATTATTATTATTATTATTATTATTATTATTATTATTATTATTATTATTATTATTATTATTATTATTGTTGTTGTTTATGTTGTTGTTGTAGTAGTAGTAGTAGTACTACTAAAGCTCAATAATTCGACGTTTATTTCTCGAAGGTTTTTTTCCCTATATATTTTAATCACATAAAATACATATTAAAATATTTCTCAGTTGTAGGATTGAATTATATTTAACAAAAGCATCCATGTCAATTTTTCTAATTAGCCGTACTTTGCAATAGAATCATTTCTATCTAGCAGCAAAATCCCACCCCTTCAATGTAGAGGTCTCTAGTTGCTGGATAATTATATACTTTAATACCTTCTCTGGTTGCACTGCTTGCTTTGGGAATTCCTTCCCTGATCATTGTTTCTCCGACCGTACCAACATGCATATGTTAGATAATGCCCTGTGAGAGTTGGACGCACCTATTCGAGACGGGTTTAACTTACGCGATTTGTAGCGGAGTCATCCTGTGCAGGTTCAGTTCGATGTGTTTCCCACGAACGCGGTGACGTTGATTGACCTTAAGTTCAAGAGAAGGTCAGGGGTTTAGATTGCACCTGTGCGATCACGAGGTTTGATGACGTCAGAGTTCCCCCCGTGGGAAAAGTGAAATCGAGATTGAATCAGAGTCTGACTTGGAAGCGTCTAGACTGGATCGGCAATCATGTAGCTGTTACGAGAAAGATTCGGAATGACAAAAATATAAGAGCCAGTAGTGAATCTTTCACCCCCCCTCTCTCAAGTAATTAAGAAATAACTAGTAAATTTAGTTAGCGTAAACTCTCTCTCGATCACAGCGAACTCGTTCAAGTCGGCTAATTAAAATAGTCAAATAAAAGCGGCTCTTTGAAACAGAAAAAGACTTTGTTGTACTGTTAATGAAATTGATTTCAGAGCGAAGATAACAGCCCGAAAGGAATGATGACAAGACAACCATAGCAGTCGCGAAAAATGGTTGCAGGCGAAAAAACGGTGGTACGAATAGTATCACACAATAGCTGCACGCGGCGACAATGGCGGCGAGACAACAAGAAAGAAAAGAGAGAAGAAAAAAGGTTAGTGCAGAGCAGTGCGAATAGTTCCCGGGCAGTTGAGGTTCGCGGAACCTTGCTACGACATATCGCCCCATTGAATCAACAGCGAATGTCTACGACGACCAAAAGAGTTATTGAGAAGCCAATAACCAGCAATGTAACACATAAATTTAAAAAGATCGGATACTTTTGGTTCGATATGGAATAGAATGTTCTATTAGACGTTACGCATTTTCTTGATATCAAAATCCAAAACCAAAACAATTCTAAAATATTTGCCATAATGAAAATGCATTTCTCTAAAAAGGTAAAATGAAGGAGACGTGCGAAGCACAAAACAATGACTCATTTGCCCTTTTCTGTCGGTCGATATGCTCAAACCCCGTCCGCTTAATGGTACGCTGTGAGGGGCTACTGAGGACGAAATCCGGTCTTAATTCTCACCCACTTGGTGGTGCGAAAGTCCCCAAGGAAATCTCGTGTTCACCACGAGATTTAGGGATGCGAATAAAATTACAAAACAAAATACTTATTCCTATCCTCAAAAATATGTTTCAGTAAAAAGACATAATTATATGTTTCTAAGAGTCATTTTGTGTATGTATGAATCTTCCTTCAAACACGGTACGCACCCTTGCATCACCTGTCTAACAATTTGAATGTTATCGTTATGTGTAAATCTAATCAAAGATGTCAGCATGTGATAAGCGTTCGAGTAAAGGTGTAGTGTATTTGTTACATAGCGAAGGCCGTGTTTAGATTGAAGCGGAAGTCGATGAAAACACGTGGTTTCCGACCAGGGTTTTTATCATGTCTCTTTTTGGCTAACAATTTAAGCAAGCGGAGGCGCCGTGGCCGTTCCCTGAGGAGTCCATAATAGGGGTTAAGGCGATCGCGTACGATTTAACTCGGGTTAACGAGATCTGTCTCCTTATCTGTCTGCCTGCCATTCTCTCTCACGTGTGCACAAGTGGACTGTCGCTCTGATGTGTTATGTGACTGTCTCTTTTTAAAAATCAACCTTTCGTATAAACTAACATCAGCGTCCGAGTGTTTTATCTTCAGACGATCAAGAACCGCGATTCACAACGACGACACGGGTATATAATGGTTTATACACCCATCCGTTAAAGGGTGTATATACTATCTTTCTTTCTCCTTCGTTCATTTCTCACCACTGTTTAGAAAACCACCTGTGGAAAACTTGATTTCTTTTCTCATGGTTTGTGTCTTATATATTTATAATTTCTATCGTCTTATGCATTAGTTACGTCATTTATTCGTGTTATTTTCGCTTAAAGCAAGCATGTTAAGAGTTGCTAGGAGTATGGGTTGCAATGATGGGGTCTGGAAACAGATTAATTGACTTTAAATTATACATTATAGAAGTTGTGTTACAATTAGATAGTAGAACAACCTTTGTTGCTCAATTAAGCTAGGAAAGGGAAAACTCCGAAATAACACGTCTTTCTCTGCTTACCCCGGCATTATTCAAATCATCTTATAAACTAGTTTCCCAGCCAAGGCTCGAGAGTCTAGTCCACCCTGGTGTGATTTGAGAGGTTTCCTTCTCCTAGACTAGTTTCCTTGTCAAGGTTTGAACTACTAGACTTCTCCTTGCCACTGGATCCAAGCAATACCGGCCCAAGAGAGGTGCGATTGGAGATTGCGCAGCCCTGGTTTCATTATAAACTCTAGGCGCATGCACCCTTACAAGGGTTATTAATTTTCTCCCGAGAGTGAAAGGAGGCCGTTATACTTTATGAGATTCGGATTTTATGGGACTATCAAATGTATTAATTATACGTAGGAGTAAAAAGTTAACCGGAGGTCCAACCATTATACTACAAGGGTTTGTTGAGTAAAAAGCTAAAACATTAAGTAATAAATAGTATCTACATGGTGTGTAAGGTGTCTGAGGACACATGTTATGTTTTACTATAGCAGGAATATTATCTAACTTGATATTTTTCATATTTTAGAATTATCAATGGCAGCCATTATAATTACATAACAAATGAAGAGGCGCACAGTTACAATGACTATAAAGGCCGAACATAGTAATTTAGAAATAGAACCTTTTTTTTTTTGTTCTTTCGTTTACAAAGTTTGCAAAGAGTTAACGACTTAAGATTGAAAGAAATCGCCATTGTCAAAACGCAAGAGACATTCTAGATACATTGATAGCATTAAAACAGCTGAATTCAATCTGCAAGTACAGCACACCGTTGGTGGTAATCTTCGAAGATCCATGAGGTCAACTACAAAAGAACACCGTATGTCAGAAGAAACACCCTTAAATTTTATCCACGAAAAAATCCGATAAAAGTCTTACGTAATGAGTAATGGTTATTTTATAGCAGAAAAGGCAAAGGGGAAATCGCATAATCAGAGCTAAACTCCTAAATACATTTTTTAAATTTCATGATAACATGACCCTCTAACATTTGTCCTCCTAGCTATTCAACCCTTTTGACTACTATGAGCATAGTTAAGAAAAGGGTAGCACCCTAATAACACTAAATGATCCTTAAAAGTGTCCATAGTTCGAGTGATGCCCAATATGAACAAGAATTACCCGATTCTAGCATGTAGGAAACTCATACCCCATATAAAAACCGTTATTGAAGCTGAAGGACACTTTAATGAATAAACTTATAAAACAATCCTCAAAAACGTTTTTTCAGAAAAAGACATTATCTATTTCTAAGTGTCATTTTTGTATAAATCTACCCTCAAATACAGCACGCACCCTTGCATATTCTTGTGTGTGTGAATATATATATATATATATATATATATATATATATATATATATATATATATATATATATATATATTTATTTAATTTGGTACAGAAAAATTAGTACAACATTCGTACCATTTACAAATTATCTAAAACTATTAATTAAAACAGAAAAACCAGCTATTAACAAGATTAACTATACTATTAGTACTAATATACTCAAATGCCTATAAATATAAATTTACATAAAACACAGTCCTTTATTTTCCCGCCTAAATAGAATATATATTCACTCCTAGGTCTATGCCTGGTTAACATTGCTCCACTGACGATTGACCTGGAAGGGTCCGAAAGCGCTTTGGGAAGCTATGGCAATTTTATCAGCCAGTTTCCGTCTGAAACTAAGAACCTAATCAGAAAAACGGAAAGGATCTTAGAAAAAATAACCAGACACAAGATGTCCGTTATTTTTAATGATACTTGTATAAAAGAAAAGATGCTGCCAAGATACACACACACACACACACACACACACACACACACACACACACACACACACACACACACACACACACACACACATATATATATATATATATATATATATATATATGACTTGGATGAACTGTATAAGTTTAACAAAAAAGTATGTTTTGGGCCGATATATTGGATGTTTTATATACTTTTATATATTTTTTTATATATATATATTATATATTTTCAAAGTTTAATTTTATTACCTGCAGTAATGTCATTGCGGTAATGATTCTCTGATGAGAAGATTTTCTTTGAAAACTCATGAGTTAAGGACTTTAAAGTACTTTGCTTGAACATTGAATTCTAATAAAATTAGATTGGCACCTTATTTTATTATTTCACTTTATCTAGTGCTATATATATATATATATATATATATATATATATATATATATATATAAATAAAGAGAGAGAGAGAGAGAGAGAGTTATTTACAGTTCTATCTATTTGTTTGTTCACCAACTCCTGTTATGTTTTTAAATATACTTCCATAAGCATATATGTTCTGTAACTACATTACCCAGGCTATTTGGCTACATATATATCAAAGGTGGTCTAATATTATATTTGATATCCATGTAAAGTAAATACACTGTTTTACTTTATTTTATTTATAAATTTAGGATTATAGAAAAAAATAAGACGAGAAATGTTAATAAGAGGCTCAGGGCTTTCAGCAAGAATGTCTAGGCGTCCTCGTTAAACGCCAGGTGTGCCTTGAAGGTTTTAAATACTATAAAATTCACTGAATTTATTTCAATTAATGTCACTTTACTTATACCCCTAACAAATAATCAATGCTGAGCACATCCTTGGGCCTCACTCAAAAGTTCGTATCATACATGATTCAAAAATAAGAACATAAAAGTTAATATGATGTTATGGGCTGGTTGCTCAGGTTCCTCGTTCAATCCCGGGCAACGCCGGGTTTTCATATTCGTGTATAATAAGCTTGGTGTCTGCACAGGTGCTCTCCTGTTACATAACCGTAAAATATATGTCTGCAAGCTGCAACCCCAGATACCCAGGGCTGCATAATAACATTTAATAAACTGAATTTGCACAATTATAATTTGCGTATAAAGTTAACATAGCACTAAAAGACACATTTTAAAATCTAACTTTCATTTTTCATCCCGATAAATTCATTAAAATTGTCAGCTATCATTCCGACAAAAAAGACAACATTGGATTTATTGTCACGACATGGGTTACTTTCTGTGTAAATGATAACCCTAAAACTAACCCTTACCCTAACCCTAACCCTAAACCCAACCCTAAGCTTCGTTCCTTGCAAAAAGAAGACACAAAAAGTCTGGTATAAATGCATTATGCACCATTTTGTTTCGTCCGTTATCGTAACTAATTTGTTTCTTAATATATTATTAATAAAATTATCACATCTGTTTTCATTATTTTGTTTTACGGTCAATTGCTGTTTCAGTGGGGAATGTTATCATAACATGCGATCATATAACAGGACGAGACCGAAAAGATTGACGTCAACATGTTAAAACATATTCGCAAAATCACGCCATTAATTAGAATTCTAAATCGTGGCGTAATTTTGAAAATGTGTTTTCATTTTGAAGGGAAGTAAGTAAATATCGCTAAAGAATAGCGACTAGAAAAACAAACAGAAAAAAAAAACAAAAAAAACAATCAAATCCGTAGATCTCTATTGAGGCGATGAAAAGCGACCAGATGGAATAACAATTTTTCCTATTTGATTGCATCATACTCCAACAGTTAATAGAATAAATACACTCGGATACAAGGTTAGGAAATAAATCATCTATAAATGTTATTCGGGTATATGTTACGACGCTCAGCAGAGGCGCGAACGGGGTCCAAAAAAAGAACGAGAAAGAGTTTAAAAACATAAATTTGCAACAAGTAAAGTTGACTTATGTCTAGAATAGACATTTTTCTACTTACCTATGTAATTTGTTTGTATTATTACGTAGTATAAATGGCTTTTTATTAGATGTTAAAAAAAAATTTCTTGTTTTTTAAAACATCTACTTTCTCAAATATAAATGGCTCTATATTATTACGTAGAGCGGCCATTTTGTTTTCTTCGCTGACGTCTGTCGAACTTAAATTTCTAATAAATAGCACTTCAAACGGGTTTAAAATACAAACAAATAGCACATGCAAGTTTGAAACTAACTTTTACAGCTTACAGTTACTTTTATTTGTTGTAATTTGTTTTTTTAGCGTTTTTACTCTGCCGAGTCTCGTAAAAGATGCCCTGTTATTCTTACTCTCACATTCACAAATAACAAATACGATACCCGCATTTCATAATCGCTTTTGGACTTAGTCGATTATTGTAGTGAGGGGTGTTATTACTCTATAATATTTCCCTCTTTTGAGATTTTATTTCCTCCAGAAGTCTTTTTTGATTAATGTCAAACGTTAAAGATGGTTGCTTTTTACGCTTACTGGAGCATTCTGTTCTGGAGGTACTTGAGGTTTCGCTACATCAACTAAATCATAAACTACCCCCTTAAGCTCTTCTCTACAATGCTTTCGTTCAACTGCATATCCCCTTTTAAGCTGGTTATAATGTCGTTTCATATTCCATTGCGGATTTTAGATGAGACACACTAGTCTTCTAATTCGTTTTTTAATAATGCCGTCTTTCCAGATAACCTTTCCATTGTTGTAATTTTTTAAATAGATGTTTTTTGCTAAGCTTAAAAGATTTTATATCGATACTATATTTTTGAAACTTTTGGTTTCACTATGTATCAGTTTTTCAATTACCGATATAATCTTTCTTGCAAATATATATTCAGTTGGTGATATTCCTGAATTTATACTCGGGTTTAGAGTTATCCGATACGCCCTGAGAAACTGTTGTAGCAATTCATCTTTAGTTTCACTTCCACCTTAATTTTTTAACGTTTGCTTAAACGTATCTATGAATCTTTCTGCTTGGCCATTAGATCTTGTTTGGTACGGAGCGATTGTCATGTGATAAATTGAATGTTATTTGCATAAATCTCCAAATTCTTTAGCCGTAAATTGGGTTACCTTATCAGAAACAATTTTATCATGAATACCAAATCTTGCGAAAATTTTGTGCAAAATGTTTATAGTGCCTTTGCACGTTGGTTCTTACATTTGACAACTTCTGGCCACTTCGTAAAACTATTTACCACAATAAGGTAATAAACTCCAGTCATTGGACCTGTCTCTCTCTCTCTCTCTCTCTCTCTCTCTCTCTCTCTATCTATCTATCTATCTATCTATCTATCTATCTATCTATCTAACCCCCTTTCTCTCTCTATATATTTCTGTTTTTCTTCGCACTGTCTCTTTATGTATCTAGTTAGCTATTGTATTCTATCTCCCCCTCTTTCTATCTTCCCCTCTTTCTATCTCCCCTCTTTCTATCTCCCCCTCTCTCTATCTCCCCCTCTCTCTATCTCCCCCTCTCTCTATCTCCCCCTCTCTCAATGTGTAGTCTTGACCATGGCCTACTCGTTTTCGAGCATGGATTAATTTTTACTGGTAGTGATTTTGTCTGCTATTGCACAGAATCTACAAAGTTTCACAAGATCTTCGATTTCGTTATCCTTACCAAGCCAATAAACATGACTCCTCATAAAGGCTTTCATTATTCCGTGATGTCCCGTATGAAAATCTTTAATTATTTTTTCGTATCACCGTATAATAAAATAACATCACGAGAAGAAAAATGTTGTTGCAATTTGAGTATTTATTTTGACAACCAATTATTCTTTTCTTTTTTCTGTAATACATTTATAAAATTTGGCTTTAAATTTAATCTCCTTGAGGGTAACTGGTAATTCTCTTACTGTATTAAAAAATACGTTTTTATCTCCATTTTTATACTTAATGAAGGTAAAACTGTTTCTTTTAGAGGTTCACTTAGCTTCGGAATAAGCCTTAGCAATCCGTCTGCGTGTGCTATTTTTTTATGGAAGGAATTCCATTATAAATCTATAGTATAAAAGAATGGTTCCTCATGTTTGCAAACGATTCACACTATGAGTTGATATGTCTTTCTTATACCAAAATATTGATAGCAATGGATGATGGTCCGTTTGAGAAATAAATCTTCTTTCATGTAAAAATTCATGAATATTTTCTTACTGCAAGTGCATCTTTTTCCATTTGAGTGTATTTTTTTTGCTGACTATAAGGTTTTTAGGTTTTTGATGCGTGGACTATTGTTTTAAGCTGTCCGTTATATTCTTTGTGTAATAAAATCACCCCGGGTCTAAATTATTTGCATCAGTCACAATTTATATACCCATATTTGGACATAATGAATGCAAAATAAGTCAGATGGCAAAACTTTTATAATTTCTGAATACATGTGAGAACAATAGCTGCAACCCCCCAAAAAGAAAGGTTCTGTTCAATATATTGGAGGACGATAGTAGCGACCTGATGCGAAATAAGCTAACGTCGTGAAAATCATGCTAAGGGGATAGGGAGACACCAGTCGGACACTTCCGACTAGCTTGAAGGCTAAAGCCAAAAAGAGGAAAAGCCTTTTTCTGAATCTCGCACATGCGTGGATGAGTCTTTTTGTACTTCCGTATAGAAGAGTGTATTTTACATTGTCATGTAATGAAAGGAGATCACTTTGATTTTGTCCAAGAAAAATAACCTTCAAATGTTTTAAACCAAAACGCTATAAAAATGTATTCGTTTGTACTTGTTTGTGTAGATTTTATTCTGACTCATGGCGTATCTCAATATATTTATTTGTTGAGATTGTTAACATTAAAGAACTAAAGAGAATAGCAAAATGATAATTACACCAGCGTCATCACCGGAAAGTTTATCTGATTGGTTAGTTTTATCACACGACATAGAAAAGATTTGAAGTTAAATAATCAGTCGCTGTAGATTTTGTAACTTTTATTTAGCAACGAGTTACCACTTATCAAGGCTAAAAGCCACTCGATGATAAGGGTTAATGAGATAGATAGATTGTCAATTAGAAAATGATGGATATTATGGGAGGATTGAAAATAATTAATGGAATGAATAAATTTTAATGACCTATGAGAACGGTTTATAGCAAGTATTTATTTACATTAGAATTGAAGATGACCATGTTGCAGCCATCAAGGAAGCAATCTTGTGGAAATGTGTTCAACAGATGAGAGGCTCTTGGAAAAAAATCTTTGTTCATGGAAATTCTGTTTGATATTAGGTACTCGGGGGAAGAAAAGAGAGTTCTTTGCAATTGTGATAGAAGACGTGTTCTTACTGTGAAATATTTACAAGAAGGAACGAGAGATTGAAGCTCAGTCGAACATTTTCCATGGAGATAACGATAGAGTAGAGAAAGACTAACAACGTCTTTTCTGTGAGAAAAGGCATGTAGAGAACAGAAGAGATCATCTCCCACTAGATTGTGAAGTCGATAATGAACTGTCAAGGAAAGAAAGAATGCTCGGAGCGACACCTCCCCAGATGTGGTAGCAGCACTTCATCTTAGGATGTGTCTGACTCTTATGCAGGTAGAGGATTGCATCAGGAGTGATACTTTAATAAAGATACACGTAGTAATGTGAGGTCATGCAAGAAATAGGTGTTCATAGCTTTGTGGGCATTATTCAGGCAGAAGCAACTCTTAGTTTAGGAAAGATGAATATCCGTATTGTTTCTATTTATCTTCCTCCCACAAGTTAAGATGTGACACAAGGTCGGGAAAGTGGGAAAGAACCAGCGCTCGAGAATTTGAGCACTCTGGCCATTTAAAAATTGCCTGGGCAGCCCCGTCGGCATTCCCCAGTAGGGGCGCCCAAGGCGATTAGCAATAAACTAACCCCTTTCTCAAAGGGTGAGAAGGTAAAGCCTGGGAGGGTGCACCTCCTAGAACTGCACAGGACCAGACAACCGATAGACCGACGTAAATCCAGACCCGAACGCCCGGACAATACCGGTTTATTGGGCGGGGTAAAAACCCTGGGTTGAATATCCGTATTGTTAAGATAAATAAAATATAGTTGAAAGTTGGAATTTTCTCCGTTGTCTTTCCTCACTTATGTTTCGACTAAGTTGCCCTTTTCTTCTTTATTCATGTTATTTATTTATTTACATCCTCTTCTTACTCTCTTTCTTTTACGCTGCTGCTATTAGTACATTAGCCTTTCCCTTTTATGTATTTATTTCATTTATTTATTTACATCATTCCCTTACTCTCATTCTCTTATGCTGCTGCTATTACTAGTGCTTTAACCAGTTCAGTTTCTTCTGTATTTCCACTGCTGCTACCAGATCAGGCTTCCTGACCCAACATGCACCAAACATTGATGGTTTATTGTTTTTAAAAATCTTTTCAAAACTCAATCATGTTCTGCAAAATCCAAAACAAAAACAACAATTTCCCTCCTTCGCACTTTCCATTCCCTTCCCCTCCCCTCCTTCTCCCCTTCTCCCCCTTCCCTCTTTCACCTAACCAAACACCATGAATAAATACTTTAACATATAAATTACTTGAATCATAAACACTTTCACCAAAATGACCGGATTCGGCATTAAATAACCCGAAAAGGGTTGATATGCCGTAAAACAAAACAACCAAACCAAACCTATATTTCCGTCATTTATTTATTTACACCACTCACTTATCCTCATTCTACTACTACAACTACTACTACTACTACTACTACTACTACTACTACTACTACTACTACTACTACTACTACTACTACTACTACTTTAGCCTGTTCCTTTTTTCTATATGTATGTCATTTATTTATTTACATCATTCAATTATCCTCATTCGCTTTTGCTGCTATTACTACTACTATAACCTTTTCTTCTATATTTATGTCATTTATTTATTTACATCATTCAATTATCCTCATTCGCTTTTGCTGCTATTACTACTACTATAACCTTTTCTTCTATATTTATGTCATTTATTTATTTACATAATTCAATTATCCTCATTCGCTTTTGCTGCTATTACTACTACTATAACCTTTTCTTCAATATTTATGTCATTTATTTATTTACATCATTCAATTATCATAATTTTCTTATGCTGCTATTACTACTACCATAGCATTTTCTTCTATATTTATGTCATTTATTTATTTACATCATTCAATTATCCTCATTCGCTTTTGCTGCTATTACTACTACTACTATAACCGTTTCTTCTATATTTATGTCATTTATTTATTTACATCATTCAATTATCCTAATTGTCTTATCCTGCTATTACTACTACTATAAACATTTCTTCTATATTTATGTCATTTATTTATTTACATCATTCAATTATCCTCATTCACTTATGCTGCTATGACTACTACTATAACCTTTTCTTCTATATTTATGTCATTTATTTATTTACATCATTCAATTATCCTAATTGTCTTATTCTGCTATTACTACTACTATAACCTTTTCTTCTATATTTACGTTTATTATTTATTTACATAATCATTTTACGCCGCCGCTCTGCCGCACTGCTAGTACACATTTTCTATTGCCCTTTTCCAGCCACTTTTCGTCTCATTTCTTCTTCTTGTCATCTAAAACATTTCACGTGTAAGCAAACAGCAAGATTACCGACTACCCGCCCCAAGGAAAGAATCAGCAGACAATATCTGCAAACCTGGCTCACAAGACAAGACGACGAACAAGATCGATATACCTCCGCTCCCCTTCCCACTCCCCTCCCCCAGCACCTTGAACTTTACAAATTATACTTAGATTTTATTATAACGATCAGGACAATAAGAAAGCTGTGGCAACGTCTGCCCAGAAAATTGGCGTAGTGAACTCGTCATTCTCAGCTGTTTCTGCGCTGGGGGTGATTGGTCACCGTGGGAACTGGGACAGACACCGTTAATAAAGAGAGAGAAGGAGAGAGAGAGAAGCAAGGAGAGAGGGAGAGAGGGAAGTGGGGAGAGAGAGAGAGAGAGAGGGAGAGAGAGAAGTGGGGAGAGAGAGAGGGAGAGAGGGAGAGAGGGAGAGAGGGAGAGAGGGAGAGAGGGAGAGAGAGAAGTGGGGAGAGAGAGAGTGAGAGGGAGAGAGGGAGAGAGAGAAGTGGGGATAGAGAGAGAAAAGGAGAGAGAGAGGGGAGAGAGAGAGAAAGAGAGAGAGAAAGAGAGAGAGAGAGAGGGAGAGAGGAAGAGAGAGAAGTGGGGAGAGAGAGAGAGAGGGAGAGAGAGAAGTGGGGAGAGAGAGAGAGGGAGAGAGGGAGAGAGAGGGAGAGAGGGAAGTGGGGAGAGAGAGAGAAGGAGGGAGAGAGAGAAGTGGGGAGAGAGAGAGAGAGAGAGAGAGAGAGGGGAGAGAGCCATGGGAGTGGCAGTAACGCCTGGGGTTACGCCGCCTGTCACATATATTTATCGCCTTTTGCAAATGAATTGATTTATTCTATAGGAATGTCCGTAGGGGTCCGTCCGTCCGTCCGTGTATACCGATGAGATTTACCCTTTCGATTGTGAGGTACAGCAACTACAAAGGTAGTGATTTTCCTTAAGCATATATATTTTGGGTATGGATTATATATGTATTAGCGGAACCCCATGAGCATTTCACATTTTTTTTTTATTATCTCTATATTTATAAAGTTAGTTACGTGTACTTATATATATATATATATATATATATATATATATATATATATATATATATATATATATATATATATATATATAATAAATTCTTTTATTTATACAAACATTATTAGCTACGTATGTGCATACATGTTTCAGCTGCCATTTCTTTCGAAATAGGCCACGTAAAAATTGAAAATGCTGAAAGACCTAAGACATCCCCCCTCCCTACCACCCTCCAAAAACCAAAAAGAATTGCTAAGCTGTCGTATCTCTTTCAGCATTTTCAATTTTTACGTGGCCTGGAGAAGCTTTATTTCGAAAGACATGGCAGCTGAAACATGTATGCACATATGTAGCCAATAATGTTTGTATAAATAAAAGAATTTATACTATAATACAGCTCTACTTGTTATTGAATACTATTGTATAAACACTGGAGTTTAATTCGATTAACATCTAGGAAACATCAATACAATCATTATATATATATTTCTCACACCTGGGGCTATTCTCTATCTCTACAAATCTACTATCAGACCATGTATGGAGTACTGTTGTCATATTTGGGCTGGTGAATCTCTGTCCCATTTGAGGGTTCTTGATAAAGTGCGGAAACGTCTCTGTAATTTGATTGGCCACACACCCTTTTTTCTTCTCTCTTCTCTCTCTCTCTCTTTGTCTCTCTCTCTCTCTCTCATAGACGTGATGTTGCTAGTCTCAGTCTTTTCTATAAATACTATTATGGCGTGTGTTCTTCAGAATTATGTGATATATTCTCTGCTTCTTTTGTTCCAGCTCGTTTGACTCGTCGGTCTAGTGGTCGCCACCAATTCGCTGTTTCGATACTTCATTGTAATACAGGTTCCTATTCCAGTAGCTTCTTTCCAAGAACTGCACGCTTGTGGACCCCCCCCCCAGTTGACTGTTTTCCTCCTACCTATAACCTTGATATTTTCAAGACTAAAGCCAATAGGCATCTCCTGTCTTTACGATAATCAGCCTTCGTCCTTGTTAGCTCTTTACATGAAGTGGCTTCATACCTTGTCTGGAGCGATTTCCATAATATATATATATATATATATATATATATATATATATATATATATATATATATATATATATATTAAAGAAAGAAAGATGAAGATAAAGAATTGTACAAAATTACATAAAGTTACATAAATTAATACAAATTTTATTACGTCGAAAGTTCAGATGCAAGGAGTTACATTAATCCTTAAACCATGGTTTTTCAAAGATAAAACTCTTCTCGTCAGAGGATAAATCTGGTAATATGGTATTTATATCAATTAAATATTACCTAGTTCCATTTCACTTTGAAAAAATTGAAGAATAAAAACCAAAAAGAGTTGGGGATAAAGAAATTAAAAAATAAAAGGCCGGGAAGTAAAAATTAGCAGTATTGGGAGGTGATTTTGAAGACGAAAGGGACGTTAAGGTGTAAATAGTTAATAGTAAAAGTAACAGTTTGTAGAATTGAAGAAAGTTTTTTAACATATATATATATATATATATATATATATATATATATATATATATATATGGTAAGCTCCTAAACTAATGAACGGATTTTTATGAATTTTGGCATATATATTTAAAAAAATACGGCGAGTAACATGAACACATTATTCTTTGTTGTAAATGTTAACATTTAGGGGGTGCACATATATATAGTTTAAAAAAAAAAAATTATTTATGTTTTTATGAACCGATCATTATTGATTTTGGGATATATATTCTCGGCAACCCGGTGAGTAACATGGGCGCATTATTGTTTTGTAAACTTTACTATTCAGACAGTGTGCACACCCAAACTCGCACCCGCTCTAAAAAAAGTTTAAAAATAAGTTAGACACAAAATATTTAATAGAGAAAAGAATTGCTCTACACCAAATCTTGAGTTATATTAAGTAATGCATTTTTAAAAGGTTCGGCGCACGCGCATCACGTCAATAATATGTATATGTTTTTGTAAAATCTTAAACTATTGAACTTATTTTTCATTCTGGAATATGTATTAGAGACAACAGGGTATGAAACGTGGACACATTTAAAAAAAAATCTATACCATTTAGGAGGGGGGGGGGCACTGAAACCGTACCATAACCCCTAAAGAAAGAAAAAACATTTAAATTTAAAACTAATGCTATATTTATTGACTATACCTGTCCTGGGACGAGTATTCTCTCTCTCTCTCTCTCTCTCTCTCTATATATATATATATATATATATCTATATATATCTATAGATATATATATATATATCTATATATATATATATATATATATATATCTATAGATATATATATATCTATATATATATATATCTATATATATATATATATATATATATATATATATATATATATATATATATATATATATATATATAGTCTAAAGAAGCTTTGAGTCATTAAAAAAAATGCAGTTTAAATTCCCAGAGAAACTAATTAAATCCAAGATATTGCAGACTTAACATTCGTTGGAAAATTAATAAATAAAAAAATAAGTAAATAAAAAAAATACAAAGGGGGGGGGGGTAAAGTATCTAAGAGTGAAACAAAAACAGGAGACCTTAAGCATCTAATATAAACACCGGGATCATCAGCTATATATATATATATATATATATATATATATATATATATATATATATATATATATATATATATATATATAATGCTTATAAGTCACCTTATAAAAGAGAGTTACTTTCAAATAGGGAATAAATTATTGCTCCAAACAATAGGTATTCCAATGGGTTTGGATCCGTCTCCATTTTGGGCAGATCTATATTTACATAGACTGGAATATATATATATGTCATCATTAATAAAAAATGATATATCTAGAGCGTATAGTTATCATGGATGTAGGCGATATATTGACGACCTTGTTTGCATTAATGATAGCGAAGAGTTTGCAAATACTAAACATTTAATATATCCTAAAGAGTTAAAATTAAACTGTGAACATAAGGGAACACAAGCTACTTTTCTTGATTTGGATATAAACATTGAAGATAAAATATTTATCTATAAACTGTTTGATAAAAGAAATTCATTCCCTTTTCGTATCGTGCGAATGCCATATAAAAATAGTACTAGCCCTGTGTATATATTTTAGGGGAGTATTATGTCTGAATTTCTGAGAATTGCTCGTGTTACCTTAAAATTAGTAGATTTCATGCCCCCAATTTCTGATCTAATAATAAGAATGATTAACCAAGGTGGCGATCAAAATAAAATATTTGGACAATTAAATAAGGCAATTACTCGCCATCCTGATGCTTTTAAATCTTATCAAATTAATCAAAATAAACTGATAGAACAAATCATAGTATATATAAATAGAAATAATGTATAATATGTATAAACGTATATATAACACATCTGCTAATTATAATAAGAAAAACAATAAAAATACAGTAGAAAGAAAGAAAGAAATGTTAAAAAAGAAGAAGAAGAAGAAAATCGACAGTTATGAACGCCGATTTTAAACACCGGGAGTTGGCAAAGAAGAAGAAGAAAAAGAAAGAAAAAGAGAACAAATTAACGGTTAACTTATTGACGCAGATTTGAAACAATGAGAAAAGAAAAAAATCGACATTTGTGAACGCAGATTAGAAAAACTAAAGTGAACAAGGAAGATTAATATTTATTTGAGGTTGACGACAACGGAGAGATGGACAACAAAGTAGGACGAGGGAGAAAAGGAGGAACTAAAGGTATATATATGTATGTATATATATATATATATATATATATATATATATATATATATATATATGTATATACATATTTATTTATTTATCTTTTATTTTTTGATGTGTTGATGTTTTTTATATTTATAATATAAAACTAAAAATAATACATTAATCACTTAAATAATAGTGTCATGGATTCGTCCAAACACTTTAAAATGCAGCAACATTTTTGTAAGTAACGGATAAATTTTATTAGACAGACGAACAGCACAGGTAAAGAATTTTTTTTTTTTTTTTGTGTCTTAAATAACTAATATAAGTTAGCAAAACATTTATATGGAACAAAACGTAGATTTAGTATAAGGAACGTTTATGTTTTTGTCTTTTAAGGGAAGTGGGGTCTGATCAACTCTGCTGGGAAGCCATGAAATTAAATACTGTCTTGTTTTTAAATTCCCGAAACAGTTTTTCATGGTAAACAACTGATGATCCCTTAAAATAGTGTTAGAAACTAACTAATATAATAACTGTAAAAAATAAATTGACTTACATGAGTGATTTTCCACTGGAAGACTTGAGACTATAAGTTTTTTTTTGTTTTTTTTTATATATATATTTTTTTAATATAGTTTTAATGGTTGAGAAACTTCCGAGACTATATATATATATATATATATATATATATATAATTTACAGTTAATAATTATACTATGAAATAATAAACTTTTATAAGGTTTAATAAGAAGAAAAAGTATTTTCTCCCGTTAAAATAATTGTCATTGTCATCTTAGTATTCTTTAAATAAATAAAATGAATGTTAATTAATATGTCTTTGTTAATTAATTAAATAATTAATTTTTTAATGGAAATCGCTGCAGACAAAGCATGAAGCCACTTGATGTAAGGAGCTAACAAGAATGAAAGATGATTATCGCAAAGACAGGAGATGCCTATTGATCTTAGTCTTGAAAAGACCAGGACTATAGATAGGATGAAAACAGTCAGCAGGAAGAGAGTTCCACAAGCCGGCGGTTCTTGGAAAGAAACTACTGGAATAGAATGCTGTATTACGATGAGGTATAAAAGCAACGAGCTGGAACAAAGGAAGCAGGGAATAGAACACATGTCACAGTATTTATAAAAAGACTGAGACTAGCAACATTATGTATGTGAGAGACAGGGTTCAGAGGAGAAGAAAGGGTGGGGGCCATTTAAATTACAGATACGTTTCTGCATCTTATCAAGAAGTTTCAAATGGGACAGAGATTCACCAGCCCAAATATGACAACAGTACTCCATACATGGTCTGATAGTCTTGTTGGCCTTAGTCTTGATAAGACCAAGAAAACAGTCAGCAGGAAGAGAGTTCCACAAACCCGAAGTTCTTGAAAAGAAGCTTCTGGAATAAGAAACCGTATTACAATAAGGTAACAAATCAGCGAACAAAGGAAACAGGGAGCAGATCAGACAATTTTGAAGAACACATGCCATAATATTTATTAAAAATTACAACAATTTAAAACTTTTCTACAACAATACTCTCTTCTTGGCCTTTTGGCTAAGATCAAAGTGTAGTATCTGTTCCGATGGATACTGCACCCCATAGACTGGTATTGTCTTGGCCTTCGGGTCTTGATTTACGCCGGTCTATGGGTCTGTCTTGTGCAGTTCTAGGAGGTCCACCCTCCCAGGCTTCGCCTCCCCTCTTTGGGGAGGAGTAAGTTTATTGCTTACTGCCTGAGGCGCCCCTACCGGGGAATGCCGACGGGGCTTCCCAGGCAATTTTAAAACCCCACTTTCCCGACCCGACCTTGGGTCACATCTTACTTGTGGGAGTAAGATAAAAACTGGCCTTGTGCCTAACTCCTGGAGAGGAGTAAATCAATACAACCCTAACTCTCTTTCTTCTTACCGTAAAATAATTGCCAGGTAAATATTTTTGTAACTAAATAAAACAAATGTCATTTTTAATAAATTTATTTACAATTGTAACAATTAGATATATATCAAAATTTGATTCAAATAAAAAGAATGCAAAAAGTAGCTCTTTAAACTGGTCAAACGGAAATAACGACAGAATTCGACTTTAGAACAATTCATTGTGTCATGAGTAAAATCTAAATTATTTACTTAAACGACACCAGTTCATTTTCACTTACTTTTTTTTGCATCACAGTTCATCTTTTGCCATGGAACGAACTCATTGTTTAAAATTGGCGTGAAAGGTGATAACGTACATACAAACGTGGATAAGCGGATGATTACAGATATTACTTGCTATATTTATGAAATTTCGGTGATAGAGCGTACGCATATATACGTTTGAAAAATGAAGACAGCGAATCACCAGATGATAGTCACTGGAAATTTTTCTCATTTGCATTCATCATGAACGCAAGGCGCGAAACTGCAAGTCACCGTGTCCTTTTAATTCTGTCAATACACATCAAACATTGATAAGCTAAAATTATACACACACACACATATACATACATATATATATATATATATATATATATATATATATATATATATATATATATATAAAACTGACACGTAGCTATAAGGCATATTCCGACAACATTCGTAGAATCTTTTGTCAGTCTTTCTTGATATGCCGCCCTTCGCATAAATAGAACTTACATTCCCTTCTTGAATGTGACAATGCCCCGTGGCCTAATGGTTACAGCGCTTACGGATTCTAAGTTGATTCTGTATGCGAGGCCTGTCTAAAGAGTATACGACCTTAGGCCAGCCATCGATGTTTCATGCTAACGCAATCTTCGGTGCAGGAACTAATTCTCAACGGTCGGCGCGAACCCCGATCACAAATCGCCACTGATTCGTAGTCAAGAGTCTTATCCCATCGGTCATAGACAATTATTTAGTAATTAGAGAGGAATTTAAATGTAAATACCGAGTCGGCGGCTAGATTTACCAAGCAGTATAGAGTAATTTATGAACGCGTTCGGATCGTGCATGTAGCTATGTGTACTGCTTGTTATTAAAGTCACTCAAGAGTGCCCGGCCTTTGTTGGAGGGGACTGATAATAATATTTATAAATAAATATTAATTATTTATTATCTACAGACATCGATGTTTCATGCTAACGCAATCTTCAGTGCAGGAACTAATTCTCAACGGTCGGCGGGCGCGAACCCCGATCACAAATCGCCACTGATTCGTAGTCAAGAGTCTTATCCCATCATATATATATATATATATATATATATATATATATATATATATATATATATATATATATATATATATATATATATATATATATATATATATATATATATATAACCCGGACCCCACACTCTTACACTCCTTGCGACGTGACGCCGTGACGGCATCAAATGTAATGTAATGAGAACCGTCTCGGTGCAGGAATCCTTCCTGACTGTGAACACCTTTTCTTTGGCTCGTGATTTCGTCTGTAGTGGCTGTAAAAAGAAAGATGGCTCGAATCTCCCCCGGGTCAGATGAATGACGACTTCGTGACTCTGTGAAGGCAAGATTACCTAGCAGGACAATCCACGATAGAATAACTCGACAAACGGCTAGGTCTTTTCATAACAATAATTATTTAATAAAAATGAACGGTGGGTTTTTAACCTTAACTCAAAGTCTATTCTTCGATAATGGCTTTTTTTCTAACTATCTTATCTTCCTTCTCTGTGTGTGTGTGTGTGTGAATCTCTTTACGACTGCAAATCCTTAATCGAGATATAACTTGTCTACTCAAAACGGTGTGTGTGGACTCTTACGACTGTTGGTATTAATTGAGACGTTAATCTCTGTTGGAAAACGATGGTGGGGCCCCGGGGCAACGGCTCCCTCGGGATCCGAGGGAATCACGACCAGCTCGGCCGAGATCTCGGTTCTCACTGACTTGCGATCGCCTTCTCATCTCAAATAACAAAGACGAAAAACGTATAACTCATACTCTCTCTCTCTCTCTCTCTCTCTCTCTCTCTTCTCGTCGTGTGGTACGCGCGATGCTGACTTACTCTCTTTCTTTCCCCCATCCCGTCTTCTGTGTCCCCACTCCTCCCCCGGAGTGGGGTGGTACGGGCAATTGTAATTCGTCGTTTTAGTTTCTCTTTAGATCTTATCTACACTAAAGAAAACCATTAGCCTCTCTTTCTCTATTGGACCACCCCTCGAGTTGACACCATCGTATCTAAAGGACCCATGACCAAATTGTTCAGCTGGTCAAACTCATCCATTGTATCTGGTTAAGTGCCACTGACAACCTACACGCTCTCTCCCGCCAGGCTGGCGCCGTCTCTCGGCCAAGGTTTGGACAGTCAAAAATATGTACTAGCTCCCAGACTTCCACTTGTCTCTACGTGGGGCCTGATCTCCCCGATGCATTCCAGTGCACCCCGGGGTGCAGACTCCGTCGCTGAAACCACTGTTTCACATCCGCTCAATCCTTATTTCGTGTCAATTGGTCGAAATTGACACCTCCCAGACCGTCACCTTTCTCTACGTGGGGGGCTGATCTCTCCGATGCATATCGGTGCGCCATAAAGGGGGCAGATACGTCGGATGAAATCACTGTTTCACATCCGTCCACCCTTATTTCGTGTCACTTGGTTGCAATTGACATCTCCCAGACCGTTACCTTTCCTCACACACAGAGAGAACAACGGATAATACAATCAAAACAATAATAATCAAAAATTAAAAAAAAACTGTAGCTAAACAATGGAACAAAAAGTTTTCTTTTTCTGTTCTGTTTTCTTTTGGTCTGTCCTTCTTTTTCTCTTTCCAGTCTATTAAAACATCAGGACTACGTATGTATGTGTGTATGTGCGTATGCATTTTGTGGTTTCTGTGTTGGGAGGTGGGTAGGTGACAAAATGAATTATTATGCATGCAATTAAAAGTTTGTTAATACAGATTGGAGCTCGCAACGCCCCTTACAAATTACGTCACCATCACCCTCTCCTCGGAATCAATCTCTACTTCTTCACTGGTCATCCACCCGGATTTCCGACACGGGCAGCGATTCCTGCTCCCGCTCGCGATCTGGGTGAAGTGTACTCAAGGGTAACCCTCCCTCGCTCATGCACTCGGCCGTCGGTGTGCTCGCGCCGTCCAATTTCTCCCTATGTCTTTCTCGCGCCCTTTGTCTTTTCTGCAAAAGCTAACCCTATTATTTATGTGCACAATTCTCACTAACATCGACCAAGCCCTATCGTGCCCGTGTCTAGTTCTACCTTTTAACGTGAATTTTCCCTTCCTGACGGGGTTAATCGAACCCTCCAATCTTTTTAAAGCTAATAGCTTGTTACCTTCTGGTTATGCAACGCATTTTAACACATTATAGTACTTTCATAACTGTTCGATGGGGTCGACCGGTAATCGCAAACGATTTGGTAATTCGGCTTTAATCTGCCGAGATGATTATATTCGGCGACAAGTGTCTTAGCGATTGCATATCCAACTGTGCACCTGTGCACTCACTCGTCAGTATCAACAACTGAAATTCTCTTGGTACGGACCTGTCTAGTTCGCATACCGTCACTATCATTGCGTCGGCCACCTCGGCCGGATTCTCTTCGTTCCCTTCTCTGGGAAAACAATCCTCTCAGACTAACACCTTCTTGGCTCACTTCGGCCCGGTGACATTCGATATCGATGCGCCTTCTCTGGCTGCATGCGATAGTAACCCTTTTGGTTCTTCCCTATAACTTCCAATTTCTTCATGATCATTCTCTCATCGCTTCCCGACACTGTCCCTAATTGCTCATCGAGTGCCTCTCCCAGCAACGGGGGGCCACTGATTTCTTCTGCTTCGTCTGTATCAACACTATCTATCTTAGATAGGATCTCATATCCTTCTCTTCGCTTATCATTACTTCTGTGCCCTTTCGTAAGGCGCACCACAATCTGTCATATTCACGGTGGTTCGAACATCTGTCGATTACTTCAACTTTCTTTTGTTTTTAAACCTCACTATATATCTGCCTGGTCGTTCGGCAACAGCCCATCCAGCTGCAGGTATATTACTACTTGTGATCGATCATTTGGATCTAACCACGACGACCCTCCATCGGTCCCAGTTATGCATCTCTTTCTATCCTTATATGTCCGTTTATCTCGGGGGGGGGGGGCATCCAAGACAACTGTCCGCGCCACAACCACCAGCACCGCACACGCATGGGGGCCCTCCCTGCGCGCGGTGGAGCCAACGAATGCGACACAGCACAACCTCGGCCTCTCCCCCAGGTCCTTGACTATCTTTGGCTTGGCTTTCCTGCTATTCTGTGGTGGGGCGTTCTGCTCCCCTCTACCGTAACTTCATAGGTAATTCCTCTACCTTTTTGGCTAACCGATTTTCTCTCAGTCTCTTCTGGAGCTGGGCAGGGGGGTATTTTGCCGCTCTCCTCCCACTCGCTGGACTCGTCAGCCGACCTAGCAGTCGCGTTTAATTCGATCTCTCTCTACGGGGGGGGGGGTTCATTGCTTCTTGCGGTTTCTCATAAACCGGCGAACAAAACCCAAGCCCGTCTTCTTCCCATTCTACCGTAACTTCATAGGTAATTCCTCTACCTTTTTGGCTAACCGATTTTCTCTCAGTCTCTTCTGGAGCTGGGCAGGGGGGTATTTTGCCGCTCTCCTCCCACTCGCTGGACTGGTCAACCGACCTAGCAGTCGCGTTTAATTCGATCTCTCTCTACGGGGGGGGGGGGTTCATTGCTTCTTGCGGTTTCTCATAAACCGGCGAACAAAACCCAAGCCCGTCTTCTTCCCATTCTACCGTAACTTCATAGGTAATTCCTCTACCTTTTTGGCTAACCGATTTTCTCTCAGTCTCTTCTGGAGCTGGGCAGGGGGGTATTTTGCCGCTCTCCTCCCACTCGCTGGACTGGTCAACCGACCTAGCAGTCGCGTTTAATTCGATCTCTCTCTACGGGGGGGGGGTTCATTGCTTCTTGCGGTTTCTCATAAACCGGCGAACAAAACCCAAGCCCGTCTTCTTCCCATTCAAATTCGCTATCTTTCACTAAACTTATCATTCTGGGGGCCACCCTACTTTTTATACTCTGTGGGGTGGCCTCTGGGCGCTTCCCTGGTTCTTTACCCCAGTGTCAGGTGGCACACTAAGGTTCGGAATCCTAATTCCTCACATCCGATCTATGCTGCTGTGCACCACCGACTCTCATGTCCGAACCGACCACACCTAGTACAGTTCGGTCCGACCGAGCCGCGTGGGCGCCCATAATTTGTGGGACACTCTGCTGCTCCATGCCCCTCACCCCTGCAGGTCCAGCGGACTGATACCTGCCTGGCCGGTGCGGGCCTATCGTACTCATTTTGAAGGTCCCATGCCTTCCTTCTACGATCGGAGTCTGCCTCCCAATCCTCTCCGCCCCCTCTCTCCATTCGGGGCCCCGGACTCGCCCTGCCCCCACCGTTTTCCTTCTCCCAGGCCTTTCCTCGCCATTGCTTAACCTTAGCCGGGTCAACTCGCGTACGGCCTCAATCGCGGTTCGCTCGCTGGCGTATTGCCTCACTAGCTGCTCGCGGAGCTCCGTCCAAGTGATCCCCGGGTTCTCTACATACCTCCCCTCAATGAATCTCGACGCTGGGCCCCTCGCTCCCTCTAGAGCGAGCAGCACCATCTCGTGATTTTCTAGTCCATAAATCATCCTCTTCTTCTGAATTACTGCTAACCACTCCATTGAACCGACGGGATCCCCTTTGTGGGGGGGGGGGGTATTCGTATCCCTCCTATCGGCCTTTCTATCTTTCTAGTCTCTTCTCTCCCTATACCTGTTACACTATTTACTAGGTCTTCCTCCGAACCCATTCCCTTTGCGTTCTAGTTTACCACTCTAACAACAGAACTACCCAAACCGCGTGCAAAGTTTGGACAACAATCGATACACCGACAACCGAGCAAGCGAACAAGAGAAATCAACGAGTCACCTACCCCTCTCCTCTGCTGCTCCTGTGGTCTTTCGTCTCTGGGTTGGTTGCTTGTTATTTTTCGAGTCCGTCTGGGCCTTTCAATCAATTGACTAAAAGTTCGCGGTCCCAGACCGATCTCAAAGTCTAAAAAACGTTTTTTCTTTCAGTCTATCTCTTTTTCTATCTTTCTCTTTTTTTTTCAAACACGGGTGTACATGCCCGTTAAACTGTTTCTCTCTTTTCTTTTCCTTTTTTTTCTATTCTCTTTTTCAAACACGGGTGTACATGCCCGTTAAACCGTTTCTCTCTTTTCTTTTCCTTTTTCTATTTTTCTTCTTTTTTTTTTTTTCAAACACGGGTGTCGATGTCCTTGTTCCCTGCCGGTAAAACAGATCGTTTGATCTGCCGCGGATCTGTTTGTCCGTCTGTCTATTTTTTTTTCAAAGTGCTCTGCCGGTAAAAAAAAATCGTTTGTTGTGCCCGTGGATTTGCTCTGTTATCTTTTTCTCCCCGAGGCTACCAGGCACCTTCAAGTACCCTGATCCTAGGTCGCGGCACCATTATAACCCGGACCCCACACTCTTACACTCCTTGCGACGTGACGCCGTGACGGCATCAAATGTAATGTAATGAGAACCGTCTCGGTGCAGGAATCCTTCCTGACTGTGAACACCTTTTCTTTGGCTCGTGATTTCGTCTGTAGTGGCTGTAAAAAGAAAGATGGCTCGAATCTCCCCCGGGTCAGATGAATGACGACTTCGTGACTCTGTGAAGGCAAGATTACCTAGCAGGACAATCCACGATAGAATAACTCGACAAACGGCTAGGTCTTTTCATAATAATTATTTAATAAAAATGAACGGTGGGTTTTTAACCTTAACTCAAAGTCTATTCTTCGATAATGGCTTTTTTTCTAACTATCTTATCTTCCTTCTCTCTGTGTGTGTGTGTGTGTGAATCTCTTTACGACTGCAAATCCTTAATCGAGATATAACTTGTCTACTCAAAACGGTGTGTGTGGACTCTTACGACTGTTGGTATTAATTGAGACGTTAATCTCTGTTGGAAAACGATGGTGGGGCCCCGGGGCAACGGCTCCCTCGGGATCCGAGGGAATCACGACCAGCTCGGCCGAGATCTCGGTTCTCACTGACTTGCGATCGCCTTCTCATCTCAAATAACAAAGACGAAAAACGTATAACTCATACTCTCTCTCTCTCTCTCTCTCTCTCTCTCTCTCTTCTCGTCGTGTGGTACGCGCGATGCTGACTTACTCTCTTTCTTTCCCCCATCCCGTCTTCTGTGTCCCCACTCCTCCCCCGGAGTGGGGTGGTACGGGCAATTGTAATTCGTCGTTTTAGTTTCTCTTTAGATCTTATCTACACTAAAGAAAACCATTAGCCTCTCTTTCTCTATTGGACCACCCCTCGAGTTGACACCATCGTATCTAAAGGACCCATGACCAAATTGTTCAGCTGGTCAAACTCATCCATTGTATCTGGTTAAGTGCCACTGACAACCTACACGCTCTCTCCCGCCAGGCTGGCGCCGTCTCTCGGCCAAGGTTTGGACAGTCAAAAATATGTACTAGCTCCCAGACTTCCACTTGTCTCTACGTGGGGCCTGATCTCCCCGATGCATTCCAGTGCACCCCGGGGTGCAGACTCCGTCGCTGAAACCACTGTTTCACATCCGCCCAATCCTTATTTCGTGTCAATTGGTCGAAATTGACACCTCCCAGACCGTCACCTTTCTCTACGTGGGGGGCTGATCTCTCCGATGCATATCGGTGCGCCATAAAGGGGGCAGATACGTCGGATGAAATCACTGTTTCACATATATATATATTATATATTTATGTATATATATATTATATATTTATATATATATATATATATATATATATACAGTATCTACAATAAGTGAGTACACCCAACGAATCTTTTACTTTTTACTTCATAGAACTTTAATTTTTCGTAGGATTTAAATGAAACTCGGTGTGAACATAGCCATGTAGTGGTTTAATAGCTTTATAAACTATGAAGGAACAAATATCTTGTCAATGCAAAAGAATTGAACAAAAACATTTGGAACAAGTAACAAAAAGTGAGTACACATGAGCATTTTAAACAAATAATCTTATTTTTAATACTTTGTATGACCTCCATTGTTATCAATAACAGCAGACAACCTCCTAGCCATTGATTCGACTAGTTTATGACATGTGTCCGCCGGAATTGCGTTCCATTCACATTTGATGACCTACTTCAGTTCGTTATTATTTCTCGGATTTTTTCCTTCAATTGTCCGTTTATTCTTGGAAATTGCTCCTCATGACAATGATTTAGATGAAAAAACTCGTGAAACTATTGTTAATTTATTCAAGAGTGGTCATTCATATAAGGAAATTAGTGACAATGTAAATATCAGCCGAAATATGGTAGCAATAGTTGTTCAACGGTACAAAAAAGCTAGAACCGTCAAAAATGGCCGCCGTCCCGGTCGACCAAATAAGTTTTCTGATCGAACTAAGA
Organism: Sepiola atlantica; assembly: GCA_963556195.1. Taxonomy (NCBI): domain Eukaryota; kingdom Metazoa; phylum Mollusca; class Cephalopoda; order Sepiida; family Sepiolidae; genus Sepiola; species Sepiola atlantica. The sequence goes on along the minus strand of OY744529.1, from coordinate 15,581,479 downwards.
GGCGCATCAAACAACTAATATAGGGACACAGACGTCGGAGTGCTGCTAGCATCGCAGAAGAAATTTTGCACAATTTAAACGTAACTGTGAGTGCTCAGACAGTGCGCAACATTCTCCATGAAGATGGGTTTAAAGGCTGCATGCCTCGGGGGAAGCCTCTTCTTAAAACTTCTCACAAAAAGAAGCGCTATGAATTTGCTAATGAACATAAAGACAAAGACATGCAGTTTTGGCACAAAATCCTTTGGTCTGATGAGACAAAAATAAATCTATTTGGATTAGATGGCGTTAAGCGTGTGTGGCGACGAAAAGGGGAAGCTTACAAAGATAAGTGTGTCGTGCCAACTGTAAAGCATGGAAGTGGGAGCTTAATGGTTTGGGGGTGTATGAGTGCCAAAGGAGTTGGACGACTTGCTTTCATCGAAGGAAAAATGGATTCCAAACTCTACTGCCAGATATTGGAGGAAAAAATGTTACCAAGTCTAACAAGTGTTGGCAGACGTGGAGTTTTCCAGCAAGATAACGACCCTAAGCACACATCTCGGGCTACTAAGGCGTTCTTAGACAGTAAACGGGTTAATACCTTACCATTGTCGAGTATGTCACCTCATTTGAACCTAATAGAGCATTTGTGGGAGCATCTGAAACGGAAAATTGAAGGGAAATATCCGAGAAATAATAACGAACTGAAGTAGGTCATCAAATGTGAATGGAACGCAATTCCGGCGGACACATGTCATAAACTAGTCGAATCAATGCCTAGGAGGTTGTCTGCTGTTATTGATAACAATGGAGGTCATACAACGTATTAAAAATAAGATTATTTGTTTAAAATGCTCATGTGTACTCACTTTTTGTTACTTGTTCCAAATGTTTTTGTTCAATTCTTTTGCATTGACAAGATATTTGTTCCTTCATAGTTTATAAAGCTATTAAACCACTACATGGCTATGTTCACACCGAGTTTCATTTAAATCCTACGAAAAATTAAAGTTCTATGAAGTAAAAAGTAAAAGATTCGTTGGGTGTACTCACTTATTGTAGATACTGTATATATATATATATATTATATATATATATATATTATATATTTATATATATATATTATATATATATATATATTATATATTTATATATATATATTATATATTTATATATATATATTATATATTTAAATATATATATTTATTTATTTATATATTTATATGTATATATATATATTTATTTATATATATATATTTATTTATATTTATTTATTTATATATTTATATGTATATATATATATTTATTTATAGATATATATTTATATGTATATATATTTATTTATATATATTTATAAGTTAACTTTAGTACATTGTTAGTTAATTTTGGTTAATTTTACTTTTTTTTTAAAAGGTTGTCATCATTTTTATTTTTATGCTGTAAAATTAATAATAAAATATAAAATTAAAAATTGGATAAATAATTATAAACAAATATATAAAAAAGCGTTAAGAGCGTTGGATATTCATGACTTAAATTTGGTGGACAAGTCAAGTAATAACTGAAGTTTATTTGTATAACATTTTTTTTTTTTTACTGAAGTCACTCTAGACAAACATGAAGCTACTTGATGTAAGGAGCTAAAAAATACAACTTCAAGTTCAAAATCTAGCCAGCGATGAGTATTATATGTATAGATTCCAACCCAGAAAACAGCAATTCTTCCCCCTTTGTCAGAAACATTGGAATGGGAGGACTAAAAGACAAAATAAGGGAAGCGAGAGTTACGAGGTTGCCGAAAGTAAACCCAAAGTCTACTTTCTACTCTCCTAATTCTGGATTGCAGAAAGGATTGTGAATTTTATTAACGATTTCATGCGTGGCATTTATTGTTTTGTCCACCCTATACATGTCATTGCGTTTGTAACCTTTGCCGATTCTAAAGCGATTGAGTTGTAGCCTGTCGAGGCGAGGGAGGTCGGAACCTGATGCGTTGGATTCACTGGGTGACGTAATATATTAGTGTAGAACGCCGCCACACACAAACAAACGACTCTGTCGTGATCGAAGTCAACAAAAACGGATATAACCTTAAGACGCATCAATTCAAACAGCGCGTTTAGCGATGGAAATGCTGCCTCAAACGTGACAGACGGCCGGACAGACATAAGCTCATCAAGAGAAGTGTGAACGCATGCGACAAAGTGCGATCTCAAACTTAGGCTCGCTTTGTCCTGTTATCCGAAGTCATTTAATAATAACTCGAACGGCCAACATATAAAAGGGTTTATTACTGTAAGTGAACAACGCAATAGGTAGTTACAGGTTACAAGTTGGGTAACTGGCATGTAATGTATATGGGGAACGGCTCGGCCGTATTCGTACTATCGTTGTACTTGTACTCATCAACACTAGCATCGTTTTCGTTAGAATAGTTCATTGTATCACGAAGGGGGTGTTAGTACTTCCACTACAGCAGCATGACAGGCGGACAGATCAAGCGACAGACATTACCTTTCATTGTGGTAACGCGATCGTTTGCCGGAGAGTGTGTGTTGGTGTATGTTAGGCGTGGAGACGTCTCTGGAAGTGTTGCAACGCCTTAGGCATGGCACATCAGCTCCCCGGACTAAACGATGGTTATCTTCATCTTAAACGAATGGGTTTATACCCGGTCGGACATTTGGTCTGGATAAACGGCAGTTTCATTAGGCGTCAATAATTCTCTCATGAGAATAAATCATCTGGCTGGGAGCATCAGCTGAAAACTGAAGGCTTGTAATGAAGGAACAGTACATTACTGTATATATCAAAAGTATATTTATTTTTGCATTCCAAATAAAAACATAAAAACTGGAAGTTGAGTTGGGCTGCTGGCTCGGGACACGCGCCAGTCTCGTACAAATGCAATTACCAAAGTGTTTTTAAATCTCCCTCGTTGCAATATAGTGTGTGTTTGTGTGCGTGTGTGTGAGAGAGAGAGAGAGAAAGAGAGAGAGAGAGGGGAATGGAGAGAGAGAGAGACAGTATACATGAAAAAGAAAGGGAGGCAAAGAGAAAGTAACCGATGCGCTCAACAGGCGATTTGACTTTTAATCCCATCTTATGCACCTGTCAACCCTGGATTTCATAAACACCTTGTCAACCCCGAGTTGCTCAAATCTGATTGGCGGCAAACTTCCTTCGTAGCGACATTTTTGGTGTAAAAACACAATTGTCGATTTTTATGTCTCTCCTCACGAGGGCAATTGAAAATCTGGCGCAAGGCTTTTAAATGCGGGGAACCCCAGCTCTAAAAAAGGGTTCGCTGTCCTTGCCACATCATGGAGATGCTTGGAGAAATCTCGAAATTCACTATTATACGAAATAAGAGATAATCAACGTTTGTTTCCCATAGGCTTTTTCCCATATATTTTAATCACACAAACTACATGTTAAAATATTCCTTGTTATTAGGATTGAGTCACTTGAAAAACAAAATCCATTTTAATTGTTCGAATTAGCCATAATTTGTCATTTACTCACTAATTCACCTAGCTCTAAGTTTATGTTTATCAATCTCTTCCTCCGTGAATTTATATTGTTTGACACATCGTTTCTTATTTTATACTGTTTTTATCACTTTCGCTCCCGTCTCTCTCTCTCTCTCTCTCTCTCTCTATATATATATATATATATATATATATATATATATATATATATATATATGGTACGTCAATGAAAATTAGTAAGACCTGCAAATGTTGAGCTTTCCTTATTTCACAATAGGTTCAACTCTCTAAAAGTTTACCTTTTAGTTATAATTTACACACACACACACACACACATTTATATATATATATATATTTATATATATATATATATTTATATATATATATATATATATATATTTATATATATATATATATATATATATATATTTATATATATATATATATATTTATATATATATATATATATTTATATATATATATATATATATTTATATATATATATATTTATATATATATATATATCTATATATTTATATATATATATATCTATCTATATATATATCTATATATTTATATCTATCTATCTATCTATCTATATATATATATATCTATATATCTATCTATCTATATATTTATATATATATCTATATATTTATATCTATCTATATATCTATCTATCTATATATATCTATATATATATATCTATCTATATATCTATCTATATATATATATGTATATATATGTATATATATGTATATATGTATATATATATATCTATATCTATATATATGTATATATATGTATATATGTATATATATATCTATATCTATATATATGTATATATATGTATATATATATATATCTATATGTATATATATGTATATATATGTATATATCTATCTATCTATATCTATATGTATATATATATCTATATATATGTATATATATGTATATATATGTATATATCTATCTATATCTATATGTATATATATATCTATATGTATATATATGTATATATATATATATCTATATGTATATATATGTATATATGTATATATATATGTATATATCTATATCTATATCTATGTATATATATGTATATATGTATATATATATATCTATATATCTATATATATATGTATATATATGTATATATACATATATATATCTATATCTATGTATATATATATGTATATATATATATATGTGTGTGTGTGTGTTTATATACAGTCGAATGTAATAAAGAAAGGTAAGAATAAAAAGATTGGAACAGTCCATTATAAACAAAAGGGAATAACATAACCAGTAGAAAAACTATTTAACCGGTAGGACAGAGAGAGAGAGAGAGAGAGAGAGAGAGAGAGAGAGAGAGAGAGAGAGAGAGAGAGAGAGAGAGAGAGATTAATTTGAGATTTTGTTTGTTTATTTATTATATTTAACTGGCATTGCAAACTCAGTTTTTCCTGACCTCAACAATCAAACCCGAGCTGAATGGGTAACCCAACGGGTCACATTTTATCTCGTGCTGTTTCATACCTAAGCGTGGCAACTTAACCGACGACCGACGGACAGAGCCACTTATAGAAATGCTTGTGTACATCTAAAATAAGGAACACGAACATTTCCATGCTCGGCACATTTTCTTCTTCAAAATGGGCGAATCAGCCGCAGAAACGCGTAAAGGTCATCTCTGGTGTGTATGCTGACGGTTCTGCAGGTGAATTATTGGTTCGGAAATGACTTAACAGAATTCAAATGCGGGGACTTCAACTAGGAGGATGCATGTTATTCTGGGAGACCTTCAGAGTTAGAAAATGATCCCTTGAAAGTAAAATCAACCCCCAAATAATAACGGATCAGTTATACTTGAGGCACCCAAGAATCAGAAACGACCAAAAGGATTCTTTTACTTCCGGTTGAATTATATATAAACAAAAAATACGCACGCACGCTTGTTCTGGCATGTTTTTTTAGAAAAATATTTTAAAAATTAATTTAAAAAAGTATAAATCTAAAAAAAAAATATAAATCTCAAAAAAAAAAAGTTTACAAAACAAATCGTTTTATTAAAATATCTGCGAAGGCAACTGTGTTGTTTATAATTTAACCGGAAGTAAAAGAAAAAGAAACCGGTGTCAAGCCAAAATGTGTCCTTTTGGTCGTTTCTGATTCTGATTTACTTGCTTCCCCACGAGGACAGAGTTAGACACAAGGTCGATTTTTTAAATGTGGGGAAAATCCAGCTACCGAAAAAGAGGCACCCTGTATTGGGACGAAATTATAATTTTCTCAGTCTAGAAGGATTTATCTTTCATTGACCGAGGACAGAAAAGATGAAGTGCAGTATCAGAACTGATGCTACACTTTGCTCCTAGTAAAAAGGACAAGGAACAATTTTCACAGCTGTTAGACGTTCCGAAAAATATTATCATGAATATCTACAGGAGCTAATCTTTGTAAAAAGGAAACGATGTTGCCCCATATCTATGCTTCAGTCACGAAATGAAATAACGAAAAACCTCTGCTTACAACAACGAAAATGGTTTATTCAAAAAGGTTACCTATACCATTGATACAGGTAAAAGAAAGTTGGACAGTGTCCGAGAGAGGAAGAGAGAAGTAGGAAGTTCTTAGGACTGCCGGAGGTCTGTCAGCTAATATCTTCAGGCGAAGACAGAAGGTGTTGTTAGCGTCCAGTGGACAAGGAGGCAGGAGGTGTTTCCTCGTTACTTGCAGGAGTCTCTCTGGGGCGATCCGTCTTGGCTGGTGTTAGAGAACCGTCTTGCGATCATCTACAATCTCCTAAGTGGGCTGAAGTAGTTCGTTAAGGAACTAATGATATCAATGCGCTCGGCGAGCTGATTGGCCAACATTTGGCTAAACCATCTCACAGGAACACTGATACGCATTACAAAGTAAACCTTATTGGTGAATGCTACATTTTCACATGAACTGTAAGACCAACTCATACAATGTTTTGTAATAAAAGAGTCGCCAAAATGAAAGAAAAAAAAAACCTTCTATAAACAACAATACATGTATTTATTTAAGTGACCTACACCGTGTTAGAGTGTAAACTAAAAATCATCTTTTTTAATTTTTTTATTTTTTACTTACTTATATTTACCAAAAATAAATCACATTGCCACTGAGACGTAAGGGGCTACTGAAAATTAGGGGCCAGATTCATAGGGGCATCCTAAGTGGGAAGTTGTGCAGCAAGATGTTTGTTCACATTACATTTAAATTTCTGCCTGTTGGTACAGTTGGGGAAGCAGGGAGCAGGGAGGGAATTACAAAGGCAAGCAGGGGACCTCTACAGAGGCTATTTTTGAACGCTGTCGAAGAGGTAGAGACTATTGGTTGGTGCACCAGCCTAGATGTTGTAACAATACTCCATTCATGGGCGAATGGTGGTTTTGTAGATGTATAGGATACTGGCAAGTGTGAGAAGTTTTTAATCCATAGATGGACCCTGACAGGTGTTACAACTTCGGGTCGGAATGGAACTGAAAATAATGGTAACAAGGGGTCATTTCTCCCCCCCCCCCCTTCAAGCACCCTAATTTCGGTCTCACCACTGGATGCAGTTGTGTGCGTTTGCCAGGACGAACTTCGTATTGGGAAGATGACTTGAAGAGGATAGAAGAACACGGACATACTGAGTAGTCAAAACAATTTTTTTTTATTCTTCTTCTTACCAATTTGCTGGTGATACCAGATCAGGCTGCCCTGTGGCTCCCTGAAACGAAATTCACCTACATTGACGTTTTTTTTTTTTTTTTTTGTAAAACTTAATTATGTTCTACAAAACCAAAAACAAAAACAACAGCCCCTCTCCCTTTCTCCCTCCCCTTTTTTATTTTATTTTTCCTACCCTACTCCCGGTCCTGGATATGACCTTAAACTACATCCGATGGTGAGATCCGGCTTACGGATATATAAGAAAATTTAAGGAAATTTAAAGTTACCCAAATATACTTATCCATGTATAAATACAACATTTAATTTCTTAGTTCGATTTTATAAAAAAGGGAGGAAAGGCTAAAAAAGTCTCTCCCCCCCCAATAATAAAAAAAAAACAAAAAAAACTCCGGCATTAAATGACCACATAGGTTGATATGCCGCAAAACCAACCAATCCAATCCAATCTTACCAATTTCCTCGGCTTGGTTATTAGTTTCTGAATTGACTCCAAGGAATTCTCCATCAATATTTATCTACTTGGTTGGTCATGAAGACAGTGGAACTCCAACTCCTACATTTAATCTCCTTCTTAAGGATACCGGATACCCATATAGGTGATATATAGAATATGGCTAAAGTTTGAATCGTTTTTCTCGGCTTTTATTTTATTTTCTCAATAAAATGTGCCAGCTAGCCACCCACATACCCAGAAGAAAAATAAATTTAATCATGTCCAACAAGAAAGATAAGCGCACAATATCAACGCCCTACCATTATCACAAAGCTAAGACAGGTAATTTAATTTTCTTTTTCACGTGGTCACGAGAAATAACGTTAAATATGACCACCTCTATGCTTCGTAACTCCCGCCAATTTGTCTAACTTAACTGACTATTTATAAAAAATATATATACTTTCTTCTCTGACTATCACGTGATATCGCTCGACCAGTAACGTCCTTGTACCTCTCAGTCCCCTCCACTCCTAACTCTTTAACACTTATAAAACTTGTTTTTTGTTGTTGTTTCTATTGTCCTTGCAGATCCTTTTAAAAACGCTGCAGACGCCGTCCAGGGACCAACGCCTGAAAAAGACCAACAATTTTGATAATGTTAAGCCACGTTTTGATTTTCAACGGTTGAATGGAATGTACCCATTTCTTCACAATGGTAGGTAAGACAACGCTTTACTTTAAATATGACTTCGTTGGGAGATTGGGGGGGGGGTCATACCAGTCGATGATACGTCCTGCACAATCAGTTTAACAGAGTCGAGGCTACTTTGAAGTTGGTGGCCCTCTTTCTGCAATTGGTTCTGTTCAATCATAGGAGGCTTTACATTTTCTTACTGAGAAAGGATTAGTTTATTACCGAGAAGCCCCTACCGGAGAATGCCACTCAGGCATTTTTTGTAGGCTTTTTTTGTAAAAAAAAATATATATTTATTTATTTTATACGTACATAAAAGTAATCCATGGACACGTGTTTCTGGCTCACAGCCGCCATCAGGATGGCTAACTTAGACAGAGATCGAACCTTCGATATTGATGTCTATAGTCCAACGTTCTACCACTGGACCAAGACGCTCCATCTAGAAATATGTACGATTTTTTTTGGTGATTGTAGAGTTCGTTGTTATTTTGCTTACTATTATTTCAATTGTCTCACTTTCCTAAGTGATTAGGATGCAGAAAATTGCATTATTAGTCGCCCTTAACTTCATAGGACGTATTTTTTCCGTTAATATATATTTTTATTTATTTTATACGTACATAAAAGTAATCCATGGACACGTGTTTCTGGCTCACGTGTTGTTAAAGTAAACTCCCCTTAATATGATGTTGCAGATGATGCTACCCCACACTTCAACCCGGACAATGCCGGGTATTGATTTACTCCTCTCCAGGAGTTAGGCACAAGGCCAGTTTTTATCTTATTCCCACAAGTAAGATGTGACCCAAGGTTGGGTCAGGAAAGTGGGGTTTAAAAATTGCCTGGGCAGCCTCGTCGGCATTCCCCGGTAGGAGCGCCTCAGGCAGTAAGCAATAAACTTACTCCACCCCAAAGAGGGGAGGCGAAGCCTGGGAGGGTGGACCTCCTAGAACTGCACAGGACAGACCCATAGACCGGCGTAAATCAAGCCCCGAAGGGCAAGACAATACCAGTCTATGGGGGTGCAGTATCCATCGGAACAGATACTCCAGTTTGATCTTAGCCAAAAGGCCAATGCCGGGTAACCCTGATACTTCTTAATATATCTCAAAAGAAGAATTTTTCTCCCGAAAATTTAGATTAAATGATGTTACTAAAATGGAATTGTTAACAATTTCTATTTTTTAAAAATAATTTAAAATATAAAAACAATACTTCTTAAAAGAATAACATTTTTTTTTTATTTCTAAAGAAAAAATATATTCTCTCATTTCTTAAAATTATTATTTTTTTTTTCAGAAAGCCTTGTCAATAGAAGTAAAGGACATAGCAGCCGGAAGTTACACTCTGCCTCCTGCGCCATCTTGGACGATAACAACAGGAAAGGCAACGACAATGAATACCTCACCAGAGGGACAAGTGACGTGTCGGTCGACTGTCAGCAGATCAATTCGCCGTTGGAGATACTTCGTTCGTCGCTTTTAGGATGTAATGTCGACAGCACAAGACCTTCTGATTGGAGCGTTTTGATTCCTTCTAACTTAGGAGAGTTCGCACGTCACTGGCCTGCCCACAGATCAAATGCGGATTACGCTATCAACGACGCAGATCTTGGTGCGAGGCCGGCGCCGACCACAGCCACAACCACGACGAGTTGCAACAAATCAAGACACTTCTTGATGAGAACACTCCTTACTCATCCCGAACGATCGTCACAACAGGGAGTAAGTTGCCTTTCTTTCCAGTTTGTTATTAGAAACAATGGTAAACTTTATTTCTTTTTAAAATTTTTATTTTAGTTCAGTTAGCTCTCAGAGATAAAGAGACCCCTTTCTTGAGATAACATTTGATTTCTTTATGCGTTACTGTTGTATCCTTGAAAATGGTTATAATATTCAAAGTTGTTATCCGAGTGTAAGGAACAGCCAGCACGATAGTAGAATGAAGGAAGAAAGGTTTATGGGAAAAGCGAGTACAATAATGGATAGGCATGACTAATCTTCGAAGTAAGACCGTCAGATCATGCGGTACTTATCACATATAGTTCCGCATCAGCAAATCTGGTACTTGTCTAGAACGACACCGAGGTCTTTGGAACTCTCTCCCTGCTCCCTGCTTCCCCGACAGTACTGACATACATAAATTTAAAACTGATGTGAACAAGCATCTCGCTGCACAGCTCCCAATTTAGGATGACCCTCTAAACTTTCACCCCAATTCTTAGTAGCCCCTTACGTCTACGGTGGCAACTTGCATTGTTTGGGGTGAACTATATTTAATAACAATTATACTAAAAATAAAATTACAAGAAAATTTTAAGAAATACTTACTTGTGATGGTAAAATATTAGTTTTCACAAAAATTTACGAAAAACGATGCAGTAGTTTTAAAAAAAATATTTAAGAAATTCCAATGTCAAGCGTAATCGTGCGTTCTGTGCTGAATCATCTTCTGTTGCTCAGAGACTCTTGACTGGAAGATACCAGTCTAGGATCCGTTCTTGACAATCAGTCAGGCAGAAACTGGGTCATTTCGGTGGCCTTTTATTTGTCAGGCTGTGGTATTTATCTTGGGTAGTCCTATGAAATCCACTCTCCCATGCCTTGCCTTTCATCTAATGCTGACGGGACTACCCAGGCAATGTTTAATAGGTCAAAGTGGCCCTTCTTTAGGGGCGCTGACTTAATTCTCACCATCTTCCGGCCTTGTGCCATATTTTCCTGTGGTTGGAAGAAAGTAAATGCCCAGTTCTGAAGACGCCATTTTCGTGTATTTCAGGGGGAAAAAGCCAAACTGAAGTTGTTGTTGTTGTTTATTATTATTATTATTATTATTATTATTATTATTATTATTATTATTATTATTATTATTATTATTATTTTATTAAACTTTTTTTTAAACAGGCAAATAAATGAAAATAAGAGAATAAGATAAAAAGAGAAGGCAAATAGATGAAATAAGAAAAGACAATAAGGAAGGAAGTAATCATTTTTTAACAAATACTTATCTAGAGTAGTTGTTATATTATGAGGGGCCCTGTATTCTGAAAACGTGTAAAGTTAGCTAGTAATAGATTATGAACTGGGTGAAAGAAATAGGATGGAGTGCAAAATAGGTGCATATATAATTTGGGACAAACAAAAATGTTCCCACGGTGATTCATTCTGAGAATCATAACACACTGGATGTGAGCTGGCCGAGATGAAACACTCGGATCAAAAAGGTTAGACACAAAAGCGATATTGAGTTCTGTTATGACATTGGTTGAAGGGTCAAAGGGCTCTGATGTCACATATACTTGGTGAGAAATTAACTTTCTAGACAGTTCACCATGGAGGCGCGAAATGGACACACGTCGATTAAGGAGCTCTATAATGCGTAGAGTCCGGGTGACATCGCCAGATATGGGCTAAGACGCAGAGCAAGATCCCAACGGCGGGACAAGAATATAGCCGATGGCATCCGTCATATTTCACAAACAGTATGAAAGTAAAAGAGAGTGTGATGAAGGAATCGACGAGTGGAAATCTCTCCGATTGAAGTGTGAAATAAAAGGATAGAATCTCTCTCAAAAGTCCTGCTTTCGAGCGTTTTCGTCTCCTGTGCATGAGGACAGAGTTTACTCACAAGACAGGTACACCACTACGATCACGAGCCAGCAACGGAGATGAGTGTGCGAGCAAACCCACGACCAACAGTGAGACAGAAATCTGTAAGGTAACTTTTAATTTTGATTTAAAACGTAAGAACAATTTGAAACATGTTATAGACATTATAAGTTTAAAGCCAGTTTAAAGGCGTATTAATTATTGTTAAAAGGTGGAGATAAAACTCTGTTAATTATTCTGCATTTAAATGAACGCTAAATTTTATGAGAGGCCGGCCGACGTTTCTAACTTTCGCAGTGAGTTTCGTGTTGTTTTGATTTTTGGTGGTGCCTCGAGAAACGTTGACCCCGGTCCTGCGCCAATTACGAGATATAAAAATATATAGAATAAGATGTGTAAGACATCGTTACAATATTTAGTAAAAAAAAAAGTTATAATGTCACATAGTAACTTTTTAAACCAAAACAAACTTTAAACTAACCCTTATTTGTATTTATTTCCGTATTCACGTCTTATGTTTATTAACTTTCTTATTCACGTCTTATGTTTATTAACTTCCTTATTCACGTCGTATGTTTATTTACCTGTGACCAGTGTATTATTAATATCATAATTACTATCAGAATCCGTGGAAATTCCACAGATGTATCCTTCTTCCATTGTATATTGCTGTCGTTCATTCTATGGACGTCCAGCGAGAACGCAGATCCCATAACAGTATTGCACCACTTTTGTTCAAACTTAAACATACTTATCTAAGTACTCTGATTAATGTAGTTTCAGAATATATCTGGTTATGAAGGTCTATCTCTAAAACCCTTGTAGAAGTTCGTGACTTATTTCCATCTTATGGACGATCGGCACAAACACGGACCCACGATATTATTGTACCGTCAGAACAGATACTACACTTTCATCCTAGCCCCAAAGCAAAGAAAGTCTAGTTTAGCTCAAGTTGCACATTCGACACGACAGCGATATCCGATGAAATAATTTTTTTGGGGGGTGGGGGGGGGATGATTGCAATTTCGGCGATGGGGCGACCCCTCTTCTTCTTCTATTTTTTCTTCTTCTTCTTCTTCTTTTTCTTCTCACCCAAGTCATTACCAGTGACCGCTTCCTGGAGTTAAAATAAAAGCTGTCTCTCGAGATTTCCAATACCCTCCGTTTCTTTCGATCACCAGTACAAATAACTTTTCGTTCTCGCATCAGTGGTTTACCATTGAGTTCTTTATGGAGTTTGGGTGACAACAAGCCTCTCCAGTACTCGCTGTACTCTATCAATAGAAGTCTGGTTGATGCCCCCTACTCGATCTGACCATCCTCCTTGACCGTTTATGACCATTTTGTGTGGTACCTACCGAGGCTGTGCCACCTCACGTGTGTGTGTTGCTTTTGTCAGATTAAGGCATTTCTGACAGTTTCAGTTCCTTTTGTCTCTTGCTATGTTGTTAATTTATTTTTGTTCTATCTTTATTTCAACTTACCGGTATTTGGTTGACGTTCATAGCTTATGTTGGTTGGTTTCCGCACTTAATATTTAATATTTTGGTAGTTTTCATCAGTGACATGCGTTGTATTGTCGCAGTCTTCCCTTTGACTCCAATTTCTCCGATTCTTTTTTCAAGTATTTTTCGAAACTATTCCTAGTGCTCCTACAATTATTGGTATTACATTCATTTTCTTCATGTCCATATTCCTTTCTGCTCTCTGGCAAGTTCCATGTATTTGCCTTTTCTGCTTTGTTGATCTTAACCTTTTTATCTGTTGGGACGATGAAGTCTATGATTTTACAGATTTTTCCTCTTTTGTGATTATTATTACGTCCGGTCCTCATGTTTGGATGCGTTTGTCCCAAAGATTTTATGCATATATATATATATATATATATATATATATATATATATATATATATATATATATATATATATATATATATATATATAAGGAATAGGTAAAATAAATACCTTTTGAAGCATTAAGATGCGATATCAATTTTTTTTTTATAAAAAAGAAAAATAATAAATCGAAACCGATTTTATTTTATTTTTTTTATTAAAACTAGCATTTTTTTTTAGTTTTAATAAAAAAATTAAAAAAAAATCGGTTTCGATTTATTATTTTTCTTTTTTATAAAAAAAAAATTGATATCGCATCTTAATGCTTCAAAAGGTATTTATTTTACCTATTCCTTCTTAAATTTAACAATAGATGCTTTAAAAAAAAATATGAACCTTAAACACTTATACAAATCACGTGCTGCATTCACGTTCTTCATATTTGATGATGAGAAACAACATCTTGCCCATTTGGCCCGGCTGTATAACACCAAGCCGGTAAAGAGATAAAAAAATACAAATCCGATGACATCAGGATATATTACACACCGAGGATGCCAGGTTTTGGCGAAATATCTGTATCACTTTAAACTAACAAAAAAAAAATGCTAGTTTTAATAAAAAAAAAAATAAATAAATCGGTTTCGATTTATTATTTTTCTTTTTTATAAAAAAAATTGATATCGCATCTTAATGCTTCAAAAGGTATTTATTTTACCTATTCCTTCTTAAATTTAACAATAGATGCTTTTAAAAAAAAAAAAATGAACCTTAAACACTTATACAAATCACGTGCTGCATTCACGTTCTTCATATTTGATGATGGGAAACAACATCTTGCCCATTTGGTCCGGCTGTATAACAACAAGCCGGTAAAGAGATAAAAAAATACAAATCCGATGACATCAGGATATATTACACACCGAGGATGCCAGGTTTTGGCGAAATATCTGTATCACTTTAAACTAACAAAAAAAAATGCTAGTTTTAATAAAAAAAAAAAAAAAAAATCGGTTTCGATTTATTATTTTTCTTTTTTATAAAAAAAAATTGATATCGCATCTTAATGCATCAAAAGGTATTTATTTTACCTATTCCTTCTTAAATTGAACAATAGATGCTTAAAAAAAAATATGAACCATAAACACTTATATATATATATATATATATATATATATATATATATATATATATATATATATATATATACTAATGATAATAGAATTAACGATAAGTGAAATATCGTAGAGTGATCTATCTCGATAAAATAAAGTTCAATACGTTGAGTAGAGCAATCAATTTTAAAGAAAGAAAGATGAAGATAAAAAATTGTACAAAATTACATAAAGTTAAATAAATTAATACAAATTTTATTACATCGAAAGTTCAGATGCAAGGAGTTACATTAATCCTTAAACCATGGTTTTTCTCGTCAGAGGATAAAATCTGGTAATATGGTATTTATAACAATTAAATATTACCTAGTTCCATTTCACTTTGAAAAATTGAAAAATAAAAAACAAAAAAGGTTGGGGATGAAGAAATAAATGGCCGGCAAGTAAAAAATTAGGAGTATTGCGTAGTCATTTTCGAAGACGAAAGGGACGGTGTAGATAGTTAATAGTAAAAGTAACAGTTTGTAGAATTAAAGAAAGTTTTTTAACAATTTATAAGTAAAATGTGGAGGGTTCAAAATATCTCACTTGGTCCGTATGGATTCGTACTCCGTTATATGTATATTTCCGTAGAGTTACAAGTAACAATCCTGGAGTGGTATTTTAAATATCCAATTCGGAAAATCCGAGGTGAAGATTGTCTGTTGAAAGGCGCTATGTGGAAAAGTTCATATCTGCTTTCAATTCCTGGCTTCCCGGGCAAAGAAATGTTTCAAAAGTTTTATATATCATCTTAAATAATTTTTCTTGGGGTAGGAAGCTTTGCCGACTAAAGAGAATAGAACCGGATCCACCGAGGTCAAAAAGGAATAATGCGTACAGCTAATGTTTTATGTTTTATATATATATATATATATATATATATATATATATATATATATATATATATATATATATATATATATATATATATTTGTTTGATATTTTTAGAGATGTACTTTGAGAATAATTGGTGGTTTTTGAAGCATAATAAAGATATTGTTGTATTAGTAATTTATTCGTTTTTCATCAGAAATAATCAGAGATGAAAGAAAAAAATGAAGAACCGGAAATAGGATCACCTTCATGCGGGGTATGAGTGTTCTAGAAATAGGACGGTCAAATGTTTTCTTTGGGGGGGGGGGAGGATGGGGTAGTGGCTAGGTATTGTTGAAATATGTTTAGATGCTGTCATTAATTTTTATTGATTTTTATAAAAAATGTGGTTATGTAATAATTGAAGTATAATTATCATGTGTTGGTTACCTGCAGGATTATAACTTTACTTCTGTAATGGTTGGGATTACCGAGTCATGTAAATAAACGGTCAATGTCAGTGTAGTTTGTGTTTAGAAACTTGTGTTTTGTTGGGATAGAGTAAATTAGTGTTTTAATTACTATGTTTAAAATTCGGTTAACTGTAGTTAAACTGTCGAAGGGCGGTTGTTGTTATTTTCAAGAGATGTTAATATGATTGGTATTGCATGGCAATACGTAGTTATCGTACATTATCTAAGATCCCGATCTATTATCAGCTGGAGTAAACCAGCGTATCAGTATATATATTTTTATATACATAGAAAAATGATTTTTCTGGGATGATTTATCTATTTATAGATAATAGATATCCGATTTAAGTCTTAAGAGAAGGAAAAAAACTCATAGAAAAATTAACAAACTGAATAAGAAAATGTTTTTCACTATTAAAATATTTATGGATGCAGAGATAACAAAAGAAATACTGTTTCATAGTTCAGAAATTATTACTTATCTCTGAAGTTTTCAAATAAAACCGTTCTCATTTACAATGGATGTTTTTTGATTCAGGGGAGATAATCACTTACTTAAATTGATACCAGTATGAACTAAGCGAATTCACTTTCTATGGCTTACTAAATCTAAGAATGTGACAATGTTGAGCGGCCCTGCGGAAGATGGAGCCAAAATGCACACTAGTATGAATTAGCAGTGGGCCTACGAAGACCGGCGATCAGAGTATCGCGCTAGTGTGAATTAACAGGGAAAGGCATATATATCTTCATTAAAACCAAACACCGATAAAGGTAGACAAAGGTATCGAGCTGGCTAGAATTTCAGCTTAGATTGTCAAAGTGTACCGAGGTATCGATTAATGCATAGACCAGATGTTGGTCGGGAGAAATTAGATTTGATAAACGAACACCAATATTGTGGAGTCGACGCCACTGTTTTTGATTTTGGTTGGAAAGAGTGTCACTTGCCGTGGCCAGACGAAAGACAGGTGTGATTTGGCCCGATGGGACCTCCCAGGCGCCAGGCGTTTTCGGTAAATGTAGGTTAAGAGAACTTACGGCCATTGGCGGAATTACATTTTCTAGGTTATCAGTGAGCGGTGAGGGATGGGGGCGATTGAGAACCTACACCATGGCAGGGATGAGGGACAATGAAGAGAAAGAGTCTGGAAGTAATCCTTCAAAGTTCCGGTTGAAATTAATACGCCATAGAGTCTGCTGGCCCCCGTGTGACCAAATCACCTCACAGGGCTGCCAGATGAAATAAATATTAATGTTTCTGGCTGCTACAGCATTCTGTTTATATGCTGGCGTGTGTTTGTATTTGTATATCTTCTGTATCTTGATGAGGGGTCGAGCGTTCTATGAAGGAAGTCTATGGTCTAAAACGTTTTAGGGAGTCCGGGTATTAACGGACTTCGTCAACGGTATCCTTATTATTAGAATTGAGCGTGTTAATATTTATGTAAAATTTCAGAGATTTTATAAAAAAAGAAGGAATTTCTAATCTTTGATCTTTTTGCAGATCCGTCCTTTGCCATCTGACCACTGCTCCATGTGCACGTATGTTGGCGTTTTCTACCCGGACACACAAAATTCGACGGGCCAGGAAGATACGTACCGGTGTCAGTGGGCCGACTGCAACCAGGAGTACGTATTCATGGACCACTTGGTTCGTCACGTGAACGAAAAGCACGTGCGAGTCGGACGGTCGGAGGTCGAGTACCGGTGCCAGTGGGAAGGCTGTCCACGGGACGGGAAAGGATTTAACGCCAGGTAAGAAACTCTTCCAACAGAATCAGAAAACATAGAGAGGCCATTCTTCGCTCTAATAATAAAAAAGAAAAGGTGGAAGAAGTTCAATATTGAAACTCCACCTGTTAACATTTTGTTATTAAATCGGTTTTACTGTATTCAGATTCTTTCTTTTTCTTTCTTTCTCATTATTTTTCTCTCTCTTTCTGTTTTAGTCTCTCTTTCTTTCTCCCTCTCTTTCTTTTTTTATTTCTTTTCTTTTCTCCCTTTCGCTTTCTTTTTCTCTCTTTCTTTCTTTCATTCTTTTTCTCTTTTTTTCTTTTTCTCTTTCTTTCTTTCTCTCTCTCTTTTTTTAAATTCTCTTTTATTTTCTCTCTCTTTTTCTTTCTTTATCTTCCTCTCTTTTTTCTCTTTCTTTTTCTCTTTCTTTCTCTCTTTCTTTCCCCTCTCTCTATTCCCCCCTCTCTCCCTATTTATTCCTTTCTCCCCTCTCTCTTTCCCTCTCTCTATTTCTCATTTTATCTCCCATCTCTTTCCATCTCTTTCTTTCTTTCCTCATTTGTCTTTCTCTGTCTCTCCCCCTCCCTCTCTCTCCATGTACGCGGTGGTCTACAGCTTCATGTTATATCATATTGAGAAATATAGACATTAAATAAAGGATAATCTCTATTTGCCAGCGTTAAATATTTTTGTAGGTAGGGTCCCATGAATGTGTCATCGTCTTCCAACATACAGCACCTCAAATTCACAAATGGTCACCCATCTAGTACTGACTGAGTTCAACGTCGCTTAATTTCGCTGATCAAATAAGTTGACTATGACCGTATTCAGATTATTATTTTCAGATGTATATATATATATATATATATATATATATATATATATAGTCTAGGTTTACTTCGTGAACCGGGTTCGCGCCCTGTGACTGTCTGAAATTATCACTTGCCGACACTGATGAGAGCGAAAGCTTGAAACGCTCGCGTATGCAGGTAAAACTAATTTGATATTTATATATATATATATATATATATATATATATATATATATATATATATATATATATATATATATATATATATATATATATATATATATATATATGTGTGTGTGTGTGTAGCAGAATACCCGTCTCAGAACGCGTATGAGCAATACGTATAGCATTATCAGCTACACATTTTTATACTTATATATAAAAGATACAGGTGTACTCTATCTATCCCATAAGTGACGAGACGCTATTTATTTGTGTCTGTTTAAGTATATATATATATATATATATATGTACTAGCCGGACCCGTGTCCCGGCGTTGCCCTGGAAAATATATTTAATCAACAAATTCTGGGCCTCAGCATTGGTGATTCTATAATGTGTTAAAGGAAAAGAAGAAAACAAACAGGAAAAAATAGGATTAGAAAGCGAAATACGGATAATGAGAAAAGTTAGATAATTATGTAATCTCGAATACTTCGTAAATAAGTAAGTAAACTAAAACAGCAACATCTAACGTTAAAGTTATAAGCGAAACTATAGATTGATAATATTAACATTTTGGTCATTTCGATACAAATTTATTTATATTTTAAATGTGACCGTAAAGAAAAGAAAAGAAAAAGAAATCTATTTGTCTTTTCACTTGCAATTTAGAAATAGATCGCAACTTTTTGAAAATGAAGTCGGTCCCTCTAAAGTGGGCAACATTTAAATACAAATGATTAATATTTGTCTAGGAAATAAAACAATATTGTGAAATAGAACTATTTTTCTTTTACATTTAAATCAAAACAATCATTGAATTTAGAAAACAATAACAAATAATTTTTAAAAAATGGAAGTCGCTCCAGACAAGGCATGACGCCACTTGATGTAAGGAGCTAAAAAATACTACTTCAAGATCAAAAACTAGCCAACGATAAGTGTTATAGTCCGATCCAGAAAACAGCAATTCTTCCCCCTTTTGTCAAAAACATCGTTCATGAAATGTGAGGACTAAAGGATAAAATAATTAATAAAATGTAATTTTTCAAAACCAATATGCAAATTAGTTAACCTTGCGACTGATATGACATATACATAAGCAGTATATAAAACATGGTGCGTCTATTATGTAAAGTTGAATTAACTTGAAATATGGCTTTTTAAACTTTACTGTTAATGCAAGAAATGGGCCCCAGCTTACACATTTATTCTACTTAGTTAAAATTACATCGGAATGATATAAGTGTCATATAGGTTAGAGCAACGGTATATATTACATGAGACAATACTTCTTAATCTTTGACATTTTACAAAAAATCAGTGAGAAGGGGGATATGAGATAATGACTTCTGGAATTATTATGTGGACAGTTACGTATTTTCAATTACAAACAGACACAAAGTAATCAGCTATATAATAATACGTTACAGCAATTTCATGTTCGTACGTACGTTATCACCATTCACACACATTTAAAATCTATATAATAATACGCTAAGGCATTTCATGTTCGTACTACGTTATCACCATTCACACACATTTAAAATCTATATAATAATACACTAAGGCATTTCATGTTCGTACTACGTTATCACAATTCACACACATTTAAAATCTATATAATGATATGCTACGGCATTTCATGTTCGTACGTACGTTATCACCTTTCACACACATTTAAAATCTATATAATAATACGCTAAGGCATTTCATGTTAATACGTACGTTATCACCTTTCACACACATTTAAAATCTATATAATAATACACTAAGGCATTTCATGTTCGTACTACGTTATCACCATTCACACACATTTAAAATCTATATAATAATACACTAAGGCATTTCATGTTCGTACTACGTTATCACCATTCACACACATTTAAAATCTATATAATAATACACTAAGGCATTTCATGTTCGTACTACGTTATCACCATTCACACACATTTAAAATCTATATAATAATACACTAAGGCATTTCATGTTCGTACTACGTTATCACCATTCACACACATTTAAAAAATATATAATAATATGCTAAGGCATTTCATGTTCGTACTACGTTATCACCATTCACACACATTTAAAATATATATAATAATACGCTAAGGCATTTCATGTTCGTACTACGTTATCACCATTCACACACATTTAAAATCTATATAATAATACACTAAGGCATTTCATGTTCGTACGTACGTTATCACCTTTCACACACATTTAAAATCTATATAATAATACGCTAAGGCATTTCATGTTAATACGTACGTTATCACCTTTCACACACATTTAAAATCTATATAATAATACACTAAGGCATTTCATGTTCGTATGTACGTTATCACCTTTCACACACATTTAAAATCTATATAATAATACACTAAGGCATTTCATGTTCGTATGTACGTTATCACCTGTCACACACATTTAAAATCTATATAATAATACACTAAGGTATTTCATGTTCGTATGTACGTTATCACCTTTCACACACATTTAAAATCTATATAATAATACACTAAGGCATTTCATGTTCGTATGTACGTTATCACCTTTCACACACATTTAAAATCTATATAATAATACACTAAGGCATTTCATGTTCGTATGTACGTTATCACCTTTCACACACATTTAAAATCTATATAATAATACACTAAGGCATTTCATGTTCGTATGTACGTTATCACCTGTCACACACATTTAAAATCTATATAATAATACACTAAGGTATTTCATGTTCGTATGTACGTTATCACCTTTCACACATATTTAAAATCTATATAATAATACACTAAGGCATTTCATGTTCGTATGTACGTTATCACCTTTCACACACATTTAAAATCTATATAATAATACACTAAGGCATTTCATGTTCGTATGTACGTTATCACCTGTCACACACATTTAAAATCTATATAATAATACACTAAGGTATTTCATGTTCGTATGTACGTTATCACCTTTCACACACATTTAAAATCTATATAATAATACACTAAGGCATTTCATGTTCGTATGTACGTTATCACCTTTCACACACATTTAAAATCTATATAATAATACACTAAGGCATTTCATGTTCGTATGTACGTTATCACCTGTTACACACATTTAAAATCTATATAATAATACACTAGGGTATTTCATGTTCGTATGTACGTTATCACCTTTCACACACATTTAAAATCTATATAATAATACACTAAGGCATTTCATGTTCGTATGTACGTTATCACCTTTCACACACATTTAAAATCTATATAATAATACACTAAGGCATTTCATGTTCGTATGTACGTTATCACCTTTCACACACATTTAAAATCTATATAATAATACACTAAGGCATTTCATGTTCGTATGTACGTTATCACCTGTCACACACATTTAAAATCTATATAATAATACACTAAGGTATTTCATGTTCGTATGTACGTTATCACCTTTCACACATATTTAAAATCTATATAATAATACACTAAGGCATTTCATGTTCGTATGTACGTTATCACCTTTCACACACATTTAAAATCTATATAATAATACACTAAGGCATTTCATGTTCGTATGTACGTTATCACCTGTCACACACATTTAAAATCTATATAATAATACACTAAGGTATTTCATGTTCGTATGTACGTTATCACCTTTCACACACATTTAAAATCTATATAATAATACACTAAGGCATTTCATGTTCGTATGTACGTTATCACCTTTCACACACATTTAAAATCTATATAATAATACACTAAGGCATTTCATGTTCGTATGTACGTTATCACCTGTCACACACATTTAAAATCTATATAATAATACACTAAGGTATTTCATGTTCGTATGTACGTTATCACCTTTCACACACATTTAAAATCTATATAATAATACACTAAGGCATTTCATGTTCGTATGTACGTTATCACCTTTCACACACATTTAAAATCTATATAATAATACGCTAAGGCATTTCATGTTCGTATGTACGTTATCACCTTTCATACATGAAAAAAATGAGATCGTCCGATAAGAAAAGATGGTGATTGGTGATTAATCTCATGTCGTTAAGGTAAACAATTCCGACTTTACCCATTTTAAAATGAATTGTTCCGAAATTAAATTACAATTTTAAATCAATACATTTAAAATAAAAAGTGACATTCGTTTTATTGATTATCAGAATATTTAGCAGACAATTATTTTTACAGTAATAAGACACAGACTTTTTATTGTTTTAAAAAGAATTAATTTGCCACAATAAATAAATAAATAAATGAATGAATTAATTTGCCACAATAAATAAATAAATAAATAAATAAGGAAGATAGATGTTCGTTTTATTTATTTCAAGAATATTTGGCTGACAATGAATATTATTTTTACGGAAGAAGAAAGAGTCATTTTATTCTTAATAGAATTGAGCCTGATGGACATTTACTATTGCAAAGGGAATATTATTATTAACAGTAAATTATACATATTGATGTAGAAAGTACCGTGTAATTTCGACGGAGTACCGCTAGTTATAATAAAGATACATAACCATTTAAGTGATATCATTTCGATTGAGGTAGAGTCGCCGCGAGACAAGCTGCAAAAAACCGTGGTCAGCCTGAAGACGTTAACTGGAATTTAAATCTACTTTTCAAGGAGTTTTTCACCCGAACGCCAAGTAGTAGTCTCCATGGGACCAGCAAACGATGTACCATAGGTGCACCAGTCTCGATAGAAGAAAGGCAGCATTCTCTGAGCGTGTTCCTATTTACTTGCCTCCCCACGAGGGCAAAGTTAGACACAAGGTCGGTTTTTAATGTGGACAAAATCCAGCTCCCCCCAAAAGGGGCACTCTGAATTGGAACAAAAATAAAAATTGCCTCGATCTCGAAAGATTTCTCCATCACTGACTGAGGACAGAATAGACTAACTGTAGCACCAGAACAGATACTACCATTTGTTCCTAGCCAAAAAACAAATTTATTTATCTTGACATTTTGCAATAAAAACTATTTATCTCAGTATAAAACATGAAGATGTGGCACAGGGCTAAGGTTGGGTGGGTGGTATGGCGGCCGTGCGTGTT
Organism: Sepiola atlantica; assembly: GCA_963556195.1. NCBI lineage: Eukaryota > Metazoa > Mollusca > Cephalopoda > Sepiida > Sepiolidae > Sepiola > Sepiola atlantica. The sequence continues at coordinate 15,557,474 of OY744529.1, read as the reverse complement.
TCTCTTGGTCTATTCTCTAAACTAGTTCCAGTCACCAAAAATCCTCATTCAATCTTTTGGGCAGACTACTTAACATTATCCCCAATTAATATTACATTTTTTTTATTTACAAAGAGTTTATGTACAAAATTCATCGGTGGGGAGTAAGGTGGGAGGACTAGAATTAGCCAAAAAGTTATATAAAAGTTATGTTGATTAGTAAGACCCTCCCAAATCTATCTAAGTATGAGCTGCTCACTGTTTTCCGGTTTATTTCGAAGGCCGAAAACAAGCGAGTCAGTTCCTGATTAAAGAGAGACAAAAAAGAAAAAAAGGATGCTGTCTTCCGAGATAAGTATCATGTTTTATGTTTGGATAAGAACAAAATAAAAAAAATGGAGAGTAAGCATCTCGGAGGATAGCCAAAAGGTCAAGGAACAAGCGTGTTTCTGCTTCATGAAACGGACTTTCAGGAGGGGAGGGGATCGTGACGATTCCTACCATATCCAGGTTTAAAGTCTCCTTAAACAAATATTCAGACTGTATATAGATGCACACATGTAATAATTGTTGTTGTTATGGCAACAACATTGACTCCGGTCGGGCTGAGCCGGCTTTTTAGCTTCTTTATTGATATTTAGATCTCCCTACGTCCCCATAAGGTTCGCCGGAGGAGTACAAAGCTGGATCCAGCGGCCCCAACTCAACGATCGACCTCCACGGCGCCCTAGTCAGATGGAATAACGGAGAACCCATAGTATATGAATGACTCAACGTTCTTCAAAATGCCACCATTAAGAGACCAAGAATGAGAGAGACTTATTCTTCGATGTGTTGATGTGCATACCCCATGCCAAGCGCAGCGGTTAATGACGAATTCGAAGGTGTAAACAGCTTCTTAAAAATACGAATAAAATTAGTATATAGGCGATAATATATCTATATATCTATATATATTAAAGATTACGACATTAAGAACGTTTTGGAGTTCAAATCAATTTAGTATTACGTAGTAATAGGGAAAGAAAGACGTTTTTAATACTTCTTTCATCTTGAGCGATCCTCTCTCCCTCCTCTCCAAAAACATGGCGACATCAGATAAATGTACTACTTCCGGTTCCTTGTTTGTTAGCATCTCGATTATTCTAGCATATTTACACATTTCAAACGTGTTTTTCTTCAAATTAAATGCGTAATACTAAATAGATTTACACTCGAAATGGTTCCTCAATTAATAATATATATAAAAAATAACATAAAACCATTTTTGTTACCTATACACAATTATTTTATCACATTCTGTTTACATCTTCGAATTCATCATTTGCCAGCGCAGCCTCCCGCAGCGTGTCCAGCGTGGCCTGCGCCTCGATCCCAGTTGACACCAGCAATACGATGTAATCGGCATAAGCTAGGTCCGACGCACTCACCTCCAGCTCAACTGCCATCCCTTGATATTCATGGAGAGCGTGATCAAGGATGTAGTCAATAGTGTAGCTGAAGATAGTTAGGATAGTGCCCAATCACTGTCGAACGCCGGTCTCCATCTCGAAAATCTTCAACTCGTCACAATACGCTCGTACTCTAACTTATGTCAAAATTCTAATTGCCCGTTTTACAAGGCTTGTTGCACTTTGCTGTATTTTGCCAATAAATTTGATTTGATTTAAGTAGACCAACGTAAATCATTTTCTAGCGCATCGCTTCAAATTTTCACACGCTATAAAGTGCTGCACAAAAAAAATTTGAATACACATTACACAGCGGGACAATTATGCAGCAAAGACACATTGAAAACAAGGCTGAAGCCATAAATACCAGGAATCCTGCAGCGAACATATGGTCTCAGTGTTCAGTGTTATTTTATACTAGCGAGACCCGTGTCTCGGCGTTGCCTGGGGGAAAAAAACCACCACCACCACCAAAAAAAACAAAACAAAAAAAACGAAAAAGAAAACAAAACAAAAACAAAACGAGGAACCCAAGAAACCCCTGCTCCAACCCCTGAAACCCATATGACCTATATATTTTTTTACTTTCTATAAATATAAATTTTCAAATTAATAAAATAAAATAGCTGAGACGTTTCCGTTGCCGTTTATGGATTTTCAGCGCGAACGCAGCCCCCCCCCCCGATACTTTTCTAAGAACCCAAAGAGGAAATAACAATTCAAACTGTAATTCAGAAATTACAGCATTTCTCCATAAGTCTGATAAAGTTCGTTTGTTGTTTTCTGTCGTGAGTCAGGCATAGTATTTTGTCTACATTGAAAATATTTACTCCAACATGAGGCGGCCATATTTAGCGATTTGTTTTGTCTGTTTTTCGTAGCGGTGACAAGTCAAAGCTGTCTATTCTCTTTCTTTCTTATTTCGTTCGGCTCACTCCTTCCTCATTTTTCCTTTTCACTTTTTTTCTCGATTTACTGATTTATTAAGTATTCAAGAATAATTTTTAATTTGTTTCCTGATTTTTTCGGATTTCTGCGTTCTAAATTTTTATTTCGCAAATATCCCGAATTATGATTAAAAATTAACGTTTTATTCCAACTAGGAAAACACCGTTACCACTAACCGTAAGTCCAGGTGCTACCCCCCCCCAAAAAAAACCCCGAACGAACTGAGAAAGGATTTAGGGGGATGTTTCCACCCGGACTTAGGGTTAGTGGTTGGGTTAAGGGAGCATTTTTAAAAGTTGTTGAAGAAGGTTTTTTTCGGGGAGGAGGTCTTGCCACCCGAACTTAGAGTTAGTGATAATGTTAAGGGAATTTTTTTTTAAGTTACTGATGAAGGGTTTTGTGTAGTTAATCGTAGACTACAACGTAGCCGTAAAAGCTAAAACTAAAATAACTCCCGAAAAATGTATATCAAAGAAACACACAAAAATAATTTGCACGGTTTAATATAAAAAGGGTACACCTTTAACATGTCACCGGTACGAAAAACAGACAAAATTAGTCGCCACGAAAATGTTAACATCTTCAATAAAGCCAGTATTTTTGTCTGTGTAAATATGTTGCTGAAATAGAAAATACTACTTTCTAATAAATGTTTTGAATTGAAATATTAAACAATCGAAATTGTTCGCTTTTGTGTATTCCTAAACCAATTGTTTCATATTTAAACATAACCAAATATTGAAACTCAAATGTATTGTTGACAACTTAGTTTTTGAGTAAGCATTTTAAGGCAATGATAAAGTAAGCGATTATTATTTATGATGCACTTCTCTTTTTCATTTTGTCTTATTTTTTTTTGAATACGATTGTTTTGAAGTTGTCCAACAGTAAATAATAAATAAAGGAAGTCAAGTCGAGGGTTGGTTTAACACGTGTATTAACAAAGTAAGAAAGTGACTAGCACTTGGCTAGACAGTTACAAGACTGTGCTTTGTCTTCTCTGTGTCTCTGGTGACTCGCACTATTTATAGTGACAACCGGTGTTGTTTCTCCTGTGTAAGAACGGCCAGTGTAACAACGATGTTGTATCGGAAAAGTATTCATTACATTTTAGTTAGTAATGAATGGTGTTGAAGCAAGTATTAATTTTTCGATTTTTTTTGTGTATGCTTAAAGCACTTTTTTATTCGAATAAAAACTTGCCCGTATGTTGACACTCAAATGTATTGTTGACATTTTTAATTTTCAAGCAAGTATTGTTAATCAATAATAAAGTACCTTTTAAAACTTTTTTTTTATGCGTATTTAATATTGTTAATCAATAATAAAGTACTTTTTTATTTTTAAGTCAATATGGCTACTTTACTTAGCATTTAGGCTGTTGTCTTTTTCTCACATCGCGAAGTGTCCATAAATCAAACAAAGTAAATAATTAGAAATATAAATTGATATCGTTTCCGACAAAACTAAAATTCTCATATCACGCAAATTGGTCTTTATTGCAAAATAACAGCTGTTTCTTCATCGCCGCTATACAATCAAAACAATGGTCGAATTTTTACTAAATTTGATATACATAATGAATCTTCAGAAATGCAGAAAGAAAACGACTTACCTTTGCATATTTAACCCAAACCACCTATCTCGCGATACCACGTGTTTAAAATACTTTACAAGTCGCCATCTTTGATTTTAGTGATTTTAGCATATATATATATATATATATATATATATATATATATATATATATATATATATATATATATATATATATATATATATATATATATATATATATAACTAATATAAGTTAGCAAAACATTTATATGGAACAAAACGTAGATTTAGTATAAGGAACGTTTATGTTTTTGTCTTTTAAGGGAAGTGGGGTCTGATCAACTCTGCTGGGAAGCCATGAAATTAAATACTGTCTTGTTTTTAAATTCCCGAAACAGTTTTTCATGGTAAACAACTGATGATCCCTTAAAATAGTGTTAGAAACTAACTAATATAATAACTGTAAAAAATAAATTGACTTACATGAGTGATTTTCCACTGGAAGACTTGAGACTATAAGTTTTTTTTTTGTTTGTTTTTTTTAGTTTTTTAATTTTTTTTTTAAATTTTTTTTTTATATAGTTTTAATGGTTGAGAAACTTCCGAGACTATATATATATATACTAACTGAACGAAAATGGTCGTATCTTGACGGCCGAAATATCTCGGTAGAACTTTACAACATGAGTTTTTGAGTTTAGTTTTGTTAGTTGTTGAATTGCTTATTCTTTATTCCATTTTTATTTTACATATATATATATATATATATATATATATATATATATATATATATATATATATATATATATATAGCGGTCTATTTTTTAAATATGCTTTAGCTGCTTCTATATTTTTTCGGTTATTATTGAAATATGTCACCCTCCTCCACTCTATAATGTGTGTATATGTACTTTCATCTCGTCATGCAAAAGTTAGTGAGTAAAACACGTGTCTTTTTCTAGCTCCGGACGAAACCATTTCAAGTGGTGAAGAGAAGAAGAGAAACAAATAGCAAGTCAGACAACCACCTCAGACTTAACCCACCGCCAGAAATAAATTCGGAAAGAAATGCCTCATCCCATAATAAAAAGTCAACACCGGGTGTTTTTTTCTTTAGGCCATCAGAAATCCTAATAATTTATATATGAAAAATTAAATTGCTAACGTAATTCTATGATTCTATATAAATATTTCAGTAATATATCTATATAAATAGCGAACTTAAACACTGACGAAGCATATCTTTTTCGCCATTTTTGACGGAGGTTGTACACTAGTTGTAAAATTATTCCGAGTTAGATACAATTTTCTTTGACAGAAATTGAATAGAGCTACTTGTTTTTATTGTTAAGAACATGGGCCAAGTTTCCACATACAACGCTCACCCCCGAAGAATCGGAATAAAATACTGAGTTTGTAAGTCGTAAATTATCGATGACAATATATGCAATATAGACAGAAAAATATAGAGATAAAAACGAAAGATAATAATAACAATTGTTACACCGGCCGTTCTAACAGAAGAGAAACTACACCGGTTCTCACTATAAATAGTGCGATTAGATAATCACCAGGGAGAGAAAAAGGACAGTATTGTAACTGTCTAGCCGAGTGTCAGTCAGTTTCCTTACCTTTGTACCTTTTATGTTAATGCACTTGTTATCTTAACCCAACCTCGACTTGACTTCTTTTTACTGTTGGACTCCTCCTCCTCCTCCTCCTCCTCCTCCTCCTCCTCCTCCTCATCATCATCATCATCATCATCATCATCATCATCATCATCATCATCAACAACAACAACACTGATAATGATGATAATGATAATGATAATGATAATAATAATAGTAATGATAATAGTAATGATAATAATAATAATAATAGTAATGATAATAATAATAGTAATAATGATAATAATAGTAAACTGAGATCATACAACGGACAGCTGAGATCTTAAGTAAAATCCTCGAATGTGGAAAGAACAACATCACATGAACCCAAGGGAACTAAAACTGAAAGAAAGGCAATAAACTGCCCCCCCCCCCAATAAACTGCCCCCCTCCACAATGTGATGGAACCAGTTCCGACTGATACCACACAAATGATTGTGTAGGGTCAAGAAAGATGGAAATACCGAGGAGGGAAAGCACCAAGCAGACTTCAACTGGAAAGGTATGGGGAGTACTGGGACCTTTGGGAGGCTTATTGCTACCTTAATTTCGGAGACAACGAATGGCCGTTGCCAGCAAGAAAGCAATGGTAAACAGTTGTTGCGATAACGAAAAATCATTTGCAATGGTCATCGAAAGACGTGGAGAATACTGAAAATCTAAAAAGATTTTTTGGCACTCAGACTCCAGGGAACACCATCGGTAATTGTCAGTGAGCACTCACTGATGATTACCTGCGTGAGAACTCCTAGTGGGTTGATAGTAATAGTAATAACTAGCGGGATTCCCTGGAAATTCCACGGTGCTTTCTACACCGATCTGTATAGGTTACTGTTAATAATAATAATCCCTTGTAAATAATACATATTTGTCAGGGTTAATACAATTAAGAAAATTGACTCTTTTTTCCGTAAAAATAATTGTCATTGTCAGCTGAATATTCTTTAAATGAATAGAACGAATATGTTTCTTTCTTTCTTTCTTTCTTTCTTTCTTTCTTTCCTTCTTTCTTTCTTTCTTTCTTTCTTTCTTTCCTTCTTTTTTTTCTTTCTTTCTTTCTTTCTTTCTATCTTTAAAATTGTAGCAATTTAATTCTTTTAAACACAATAAATATTCTGTCTTTTAACTGTAAAAATATGTGCCAGCTAAATAGGCTTCAAATGAAAAACGAATGTCCCTTTTTAAAATGTATTTCTTTAAAATTGTACAGGACGATATATGCGATGGGACGATATAATTTGATTTTGGAACAATTCATTTTAAAATGGGTAGAGTCAAAATTGTTTACTAAAACGACACCAGATTAATTACCAATCACCATCTTTGCTGATAAAAAAAAAGGTGTGTGAAAAGTGATAACGTACGTACGGATATAAAATGTCGTAGTGTATTATTATATAGATGATTATAATGATGATGATGATGATGATGATGATAAAAGAAGGAGAAGAAGAAAGTAGAGTCGACCAACACGATCGTCATAAAGTTCTACGATTGACATTAGTGACGACGATTTTACTTTGATAAACGCTAAATGTAAATGAGAGGAAGTTTAGAAGCGTCCTCGAATTTCAGCGAAAGGCTTTGTCCGTCGGTTGTCGAGCTTAAGTTTAAAATAGCATTTTCATCGCTGAACGCGCAGAACGCACGTTCTTGTTATTACGATAAGCAGAAACATAAGCCAAGTGGCCTTTTCGGAATCGGATTGGTATCTGTCCGTTTTCCTTTGCGATCGAGATAGAAAAAGAAATGTTTAATCGACACCAAGTGTTGTGCAGGGTTTGTTCTATTTCCCTTTGTCCAGTTCGACGAAATATTGATCTTTCTTTTTTGTTTTGTTTTGTAAACTATTTCTTTTAGGTATTAAAAAAATGACCTTCATTTTCTTTTTTCAGGTACAAAATGCTCATTCATATCCGAACGCACACCAATGAAAAGCCGCACAAGTGCCCCCTTTGCGGCAAGTGTTTTTCTCGCTTGGAAAACCTTAAAATTCACAACAGATCTCACACAGGTAAACGCGACAAAAAAAAAAAATCAGAAATCAATACACACACACAGAGTTATGTCTGGTTTGATATTATTTTGAGACTAGTTTGCTGCATTCACTTATGATGTGATTTACCGTTTCGTCTCGTCGTCCAGAGAGTCTACATTTATTGCTTTCCTAGGCCGTGTATATTTGGGCTTTTATGTAGTTCGTTCTGATCGCATAATTTTATGCAGCTGTCTACAGCGTCTCTCGGTTTAAGTGTCCTTTTCGTATCCATGCATGTATGTCATTGTGCACTTGTTCCTTTGTCAGTCTTATGAATCGGTCTTGTAGCTTCTTCTCTTCCCATTTTGCTCGTCTAGCCTTTTTGTTTCCCAGTTCGCTATGCCAGATAACGAAAGCCGTGTTTGAATGAACAATTTGTGTGACATTTTTAAAGGTCAAAGGTAACACAAGACGGAGGTCACGAAACCACGTGATTTCCGTGCGAAGATTTTCTGTCTCTTGACTGACGAGATTTCAAGAAGAAAAGACGTGCCAAGGAGGCTGTCCCTAATTCGCGCACAACATAACTAGATGTAGCAAGATGAGCTATCCGTTTATCAATATGTCCGTCTGTCCCTGTCTCTCCCCCTCTCCCCCTCTCTCTTTGTGTCTCTCCCCCTCTCTCTCTCTGTCTCTCCCCCTCTCTATCTCTCTTACGCGTACGAAATTAACCTGTCTCTCTGATGTTTTCTGTTCCTCTCTTTAAATAAACCTTTTTATAAATCAATATCGGTAAATTCGTGTTCGTTGCTCATGTTGGTTGGTTTCCGCATTCAAGGATTTTCCTTAAGATTTCAGCTGTTTTCATCATTGTCGTTCGTTGTATTGTCTTAATCTTCCCTTTTATTCCAAATTTTCATTATTGTTTTCCTGTGTTTTCCGGACTGTACATAGTGCTCCTACAATTACTGGTATTACGGTGATTTTCTTCGTGTTCCATATTTTTTTCAGTTCTTTGCCAAATTTCAAGTATTTGCTTCCATTTTTCTGTCTCCTTGATCTTCACCCGGTGAACTGCTGGGATGGCGAAATATACGATTTGGCAGGTTTTGTCCTTCTCGTTGACTATTATCATGTCTGGTATTCTTGCTTGGATAAGTTTGAATGTTTGTAGCTCCATGCCCCAGAAGATTTGTGATTTTCATCTTCCAATCCTCTCTCTGGTTTGTGTCTGCATGCTCAAATGTTTGAATAGTTTCCAATGGACTGCCTTTCCCACGTACTTTCCTTTATTCTTTTAGGCTAGTTCACTTATCATGTGATTTACGTTTCATCTCTTTGACAACATTTACTGTTTTTTTTGGATTTTGTCTATCTTAGCTTTGATATAGTTTGTTCTGATCGCGTTGTTCAATGCGGATGTCAGTAGCAATTCCGTTTCTCAGTTAAGGTGACCTTTTCGTAGCTAATATCCAGGTGTTATCGTGTGTCTCTTCTCTGGTCAGTCTTATGAATCTTCCATGTAGTTGTTTTTTCTTTCTATTTTACTTTTCTCGTGCGTTTGTTTCAGTTTTTTTTTCTAAGAGTTGTAGTTGTTGTTTTGTTGTTGTTATTATTATTATAATTATTGTTATTATTTGATTACGTGGATCGAGTTGAGACGAGTTCGCCTGTGTTTTTAACCTACATTGTCACTTGTCTGCGTCATATCATTACATTTCTTCTTTTTTGTTTTAGGTGAAAAACCTTACACGTGCCCAGTGTCTGGATGCAACAAGGCCTATTCTAACTCGAGCGACAGGTTCAAACACGTGCGCACCCACCAGGAAAAGAAGCCGTACATTTGCAAAATGCCTGGATGCAGTAAACGCTATACAGATCCGAGCTCGCTGCGCAAACATGTGCGCACGCACGGCCACTACTTCCGGCGAGAAAATCGCCATGTTAGCTACCATAAATCGTTATTGAACGCGAAGTCCGTCCGATTTCAACTACATGCCCTCCAGAACCAACAAAAGATTGACAGACCCAAAGCCGATTTAATATCGCCCGCAAAAGATTCGCTCACCAAGGCGTACGGTCCCCAGGGCGATGGTCATTGTTCACCTTCATTTGGTTTAAGGCCCGTTTTCACTTTTCCAGAACGACGCCATGACAGTTTAAAGCTTAACAATGAGCACCCTATGGCGCATTTGAAAATTTGTGGCCAACTGACGCCGTTAGATTTGCATTACGTTGACTCCTTTGATGCAAGCCCGCAAGAGAGTCCGTTAGATTTATCCTTAACAAAAATCAGCGACAGTTATTAATCATCTGACGGTTCTTCGTTGCTAAAGATTAAAATATTAAACATTAGATTTTATTAGAAACGGACAAAGAGTTTTCGTATTGCAGGATTGATACATGACCAGTTTTTTCTGTGGTTCAAACTGTTTAAATCGAAATAAGATGCGGACACACCATATTATATATATATATATATATATATATATATATATATATATATATATATATATATATATATATATATATATATATATATATATGAAGCAATCCAACAAAAGATATAAGCGTCAACTAATATCTTATAATTAGTGAAACATCCGGATAAAAACTGAAGCTCAATATACTGGATAGAGCATTAATATTATAATATAAAATGAAGTAATAAAATAAGGTGTCAATCAAATTTTATTAGAATTCAAAGTTTAAGCAAAGTATCCTTAAGTCCTTAGCTCATGCGTTTTCAAAGATAATTCTTCTCTTCAGAGGACCATTACCGCAGTTATACTACTACGGGATTTCGGAACTTTGATTGGACTTTTTGTATTATTTTGATTTATTTATCATTAACATTGAATATGGACACATTTTCGCGACTGGATAACTTTGCCGGCCCCGTCAATTTCACGTATATGGACTGCTGTTTATAACTTGGAGTAATGTCTTTCCTGATTATGCTTCTCAATTTGTATGACCTGGATGGACTGTATGGATTCAACAAAAAGTATGTTTTTGGGTTAATATGTTTGATGTTATGTATTTTTATGTATTTGTGTATATAATTTTATATATTTTCAAAGCGTAATTTTATTACCTGTAGTAGTATAACTGCGGTAATGGTCCTCTGAAGAGAAGAATTATCTTTGAAAACTCATGAGCTAAGGACTTAAGGATACTTTGCTTGAACTTTGAATTCTAATAAAATTTGATTGACACCTTATTTTATTACTTCATTTTATATTATAATATATATATATACATATATATATATAATAAAAATAATAATAATGATAATATATATATATATATATAATAAAAATAATAATAATGATAATATATATATATATATATATATATATATAATAAAAATAATAATAATGATAATATATATATATATATATATATATATATATATAATAAAAATAATAATAATGATAATATATATATATATATATATATATATATATATAATAAAAATAATAATAATGATAATATATATATATATATATATATATATATATATATATATATATATGAAAAATGAAAAAAGGAAAATCGGAAATTGGTCGACGTTTTATGTTTATTCTTTTTCAAGATGATCTGAGAAAATCTTAAAACAATAAAGACAAAATTTCGATGAACATATAAACGATTTTCAGTTTTCTGTTTTTCTTCTTTTTATTACGTTTTATTAATCCCATTATATACACACACATATATATATAATCTACTGCGACACTTGCATGTCGATGTTATCGATCAACAGCTGTTAGAAACTGAGATCTCATAAGGCAGAATGTAAATCTGATCCTTCCTGTAGGTCATATTTGGAAAGAAATCTAAACATTAGACAACCGTTAAAATGTGCCACGGGTAATTATCCCCCTTTTTATTTCATCAGTTTGTTTCTGATATTTCGACGGTTTCAAATCTGACTACTTGACTTTCCAATTTTGAATTTCTTTTTTCTTTTATTTTCTTCTTTTCCACTTCATTCTTTCTAAATATGCCATAAGGGAAGGATAAGATTTTAATTCTCCCTGATGAGATCTCAGTTTCTAACAGCTGTTGATCGATAAAATCGACATGCCAGTGTCGCAGATAATGTACATGTCTGTATAAATAAAAATAATTATATGTAAAAGCTCTATTTGATATAGCGCACTCTTTATAAGCCCGGTTGAAATTATTTGAATTTTTATCCTGTGGATGTTTACTTTACCTGGATTACTATATATATATATATATATATATATATATATATATATATATATATATATATATATATATATATATATATATATAGTCTAAAGAAGCTTTGAGTCATTTTAAACAAAAAAAAAAAGAAAGTAAAATGCAGTTTAAATTCCCAGAGAAACTAACTAAATCCAAGATATTGCAGACTTAACATTCGTTGGAAATTAATAAATAAAAATATATATAAATATATAAAAAAATAAGTAAATAAAAAATAAATAAAAAGGGGGGGGGGTAAGTATCTAAGAGTGAAACAAAAACAGAAGACCTTAAGCGTCTAATATTAACACGGGGGATCATCAGCTGTTTACCATGTAACTGTTTCGGAGATTTAAAAACAGGACGGTTATAATATTCATGGCTCTCCAATGGTACTGATTAAACTACCATTTCCCCAATAATCAAGTGTCGAAATAATTCAGCTTATATATATATATATATATATATATATATATATATATATATATATATATATATATATATATATATATATATATATATATATATATATTGTGTTTGTGTGTGTGTGTGTATTAAGGCAGCATTCTTTCATTTAAGCAACCGTTGTTAAAAATAACAGGATTCTTTTGCTTGATTATACTTTTTTATTTTTTTCAAATGTTCTGATGATCTTTCATCTGTTAACATAAAACAATAATGTCTGTCCCATATGTATCACGAACGTTTTCGATTCTTCGTCGAATCATCTTCAGGTTGCAAAAACAAACAAACAAAAAAGCTGGAGAAAAGAAGAGAATTTCAAAAGCTCTAGCTCAATTTACCAACATCTACAAAAACATAACTGCCTCTCTTTGATTTAAGACACATTTTAGTTAATAAACCGAAAATAATACATTTAGAAACCAATTAAAAACAAATTAAAAATACTCGAAGCTATTTTTCTTAAAACCCAGCAGCCCACAATTAATAACATTACATATGAAACCAGTAACAACATTTTAAAATGCTTAACGTACTATAATTTTATCCCGTGACGTTAATTCTGACGTCCCAGATTTTAAATTGTTAACGCCTTTCCTGGAATTGTGCGAGTTCATTCTTTTGGCGTCTAACTGACTTCACGTGCGCGTTCTTGTTTTCTTTTGAAATTCTCTTCTTTTCTCCAGCCTTTTTGTTCATTTGTTTTTGTCATCTGAAGATGATTCGACGAAGAATCGAAAACGTTCGGGATACATAAGGAATATACATTATTTATTTTTTAAATTTTAACACAAAAATATCATCAGAACAATTGATAAAATAAAAAGCTATAATTAGGAAAAGTTAAACATTAACAAATATATATATATATATATATATATATATATATATATATATATATATATATATATATATATATATATATATATATATATTTGTTATTGTTTATTTATCTATGGACGTATACGTTTCGTCTCTTTTCAATAAACACTCATCAGCATAGAAGTATGACTATTAACTACCGGTCACACGATTCGAAACCCTGGATTACAAGTATTTTTCAACCCCAATCCAACGCCGCTAACCGATAGGCCAATTCTGAACAGCTTATAAACAATGATAATTTTAACACATTTAAAGCGGCGAGACATACAGGCATTCAACTTCTATAAGTGAAGGAATGATGCATATAAAGAAAGTGACGTCACGCTACTGGGTGACGTGGTGGTATTGTCATAGACGCGGATTGTGGGCTCAACGTGTCGGGTTCGATTCGTGTCGAAGCTGCTACATCGTATTCACTAATACACGTGGGAAATGTTCCCTGTTTCTATCGACTAAATAATAGGGTAGACTAGACTGTAAATCCTTCGTTGTACAACTAAACAACGAGAAGGAAAACTTCAAAGTAACACTCGTCTTTTCAAGTAATCTTGGATTTGGGATTTATCTTCCTCCCACAGCAGTAAGATGTGACACAAGGTCGAGAAATTGGGATTTGAAAAGCCAGCGCCCGAGAAGATGAGCACTCTGGCCTACAAAAAAAGCCTGGCCAGCCCCGTCGGCATTCCCCGGTACGGGCGCCTCAGGCAGTAAGCGATAAACTTACTCCACCCCAAAGAGGGGAGGCAAAGCCTGGGAGGGTGGACCTCCTAGAACTGCACAGGACAAACCAACAAACCGGCGGAATCAAGACTCGAAGGCCAAGACGACACCGGTCTATGGGGTGCAGTATCCATCGGAACAGATACTACACTTTGATCTTGGCCAAAAGTCCAAGAATGTATTTAGGCAAATACATTCTGCGGGAACATTTATTTCTATATTAAATAAAAATTACATCCTTTGGAATGTATTTACCTTAGGCATGACGCCCGAAGCAACTTTCTGCTTGTCATCCTTTTGTGACTTCATCATTTATGACGTAATACATTTTTTCGGTGTTGTCAACCAGTTTTATCGGATGACGGCATCATTTTGTGACGTCATCTCTTTGTGAAGTTAAAAAGGATCTTCCAGGTGTCTTCCACATGTTTTAATGAATGAACTCTTCAATTTGTGACGTCATCTCTTGGTGTTTTATCCATTGTGCACGGAAGCAAAATAAAAAATACACGTCATAATTTTGTTACTTTAACAATTATGACGCCATAAAGGATCTCCTCCCAATGTCATAAATCTGTTTTACTGGATGACGTCATCCCTGTCTGGCGTCATCCATTGTGAACGAAGACAAGCAAGACTCAGATTTTTACTAGTATATTAGACCATCCTCGGTTCGTCTGATACACACACACTATATATATATATATATACATATATATATACATATATATATATATATATACATATATATATATATACATATACATATATATATATATATATATATATATATGTATATATATATATATAAATACACACATATATATACACACATATATATACACACATATATATACACATAAATATACACATATATATACACACATATATATACACACACATATATATACACACATATATATACATATATATGTATATACACATATATGTATATACACATACATATATACACCCACCGTAATGGGAAATGAAAAAGGAAAAAAACAATTATATTCTCACCCCTCCCCATTTCATAGTTGTCTCAATCTTATCAACTAAAAGTTTTTCATATTCATTTGAATCTTTCTCGACCACTGACTCTACCATCCTTCACTCTCTGGGTTTCATAGAAGCTACGGCTGCTATATCCCTTCATCTTACCACCATGTCAACCCCAAACTTCTATGTACTTGCATGACATTTTTCTTCAAACTATCATCCTGAGTAAGTCTTACAATAAAGACAAAACGTGTATGAATTTTCTCTCTCTCTCTCTGTATATATATATATATATATATATATATATATATATATATATATATATATATATATATATATATATATATATATATATATATATATATGAAATTAAAAATGGAAAAGCGGGAGACCTTTTCGCTCAACGTTTCGCCCAAATTTCACGTGGGCTTTGTCAAGAGCGGACGAAGAATACAAAAATGACAAAAGACGAGAAAGTCTGTAAATTATGGGGAATATATATAGTGGTTGGGTTCATGTCGAGATAAAGGGTATGCAAAAAAAAAAAAAAAAAAAAAAAATTAGAAATAAATATATATATATGCACATAAATGTGATCGAAACCTATATATAACACATATACATACATATATATCAAATATACATAGAAGTAGCATTGGAAAAGAAGAGGAGAAAATAAAGAGCAGAAAGGGGTCCAAAGGATATTTAATTTAAAGCTCAGGGAATCATCTGGTGTCTAGAATTATCTTGTTTTCACTAATGATTGCTTTTGATAGGTTGGGGGAGATATTGTAGAAGCCCATTCTTTGTTTAATTTTATTTGTGGAAAGGGCTATGAGGGCAGATTCAATTATTCGACGTGTTGACTTGTTGTGTATTATTTTGATTAAAGTGGATTTCTCAAAGTCAAAGTAATGACCATATTCCATAGTATGAGCACATAAGGCGTTAAGTGTGTTGTTAGTTTTAATCGCTCTTTTATGCTCATAAATCCGCTTGTCCAGATTACGCTGCGTCTCTCCAATGTAGACCTTATTACAGTCTAGACAAGGAATGGAGTATATGCCAGCTTTGACATTGGGTGTCGTGTTCAGTTTAGGTGTTTTGATTAAATTTATAATACTTGCAGAAGTTATTTGGGATATGTTTATGCCTAGTTTATTAAGTTCTGTGTAAATCGGGTTATTGTTGGAATTGGTTGGTAAAGCTATATATCTATTTATTATAGGGCTGGTGGATAAGTTTTTCTGTTTGGAATTTGAGTAAATCTGTAGAGCTTTTCTTTTAGAATTGTGTATAAAATACTTTGGGTACTGTAATGTATTGAGAGAGTGTTCAATGTATTTAAATTCGTCATCTAAATATTCATTGCTGCATATCCTAAGTGCTCTTAGGTAAAAACCAATTATGATGCCAGATTTTATTTTATTATTGTGGTGCGAATAAAAATGAACATAATCGTTCTTATTGGTTTGTTTACGGTAGACTTTATAAGATAAATTATTATTTTTATTTATTAGTAGAATATCAAGAAAAGGAATGGAGTTATCTGTTTCTTTTTCGAAAGTAAATTTAATGGTCGGTTCTATTTTGTTCAATTTGTTAGTAATGCTTTCTATTTTAGTGGTTTTCGGGAGGAAAATTAGGATATCATCTATGTATCTATAGTAAGATACATTTTTAGGTAGTCTGTATTTTATTGGTCCGTTCTCAAGAAATTCCAAAAATAAACAGGATAGGACACCACTGAGGGGATTCCCCATAGGTAGGCCAAATTTCTGTTTATAAAAGAAATTGTTGAAAGTAAAATAGGTCATATTAGTGCATAAATTTATAATATTAATTATGTTATTTACTGGAAAGGGTAAGTTGATATTTATTTTGTCGAGATGTTTTTTGAGTAAATTAAGGCATTTATTGGTGGGGACATTTGTGTATAATGATTCTATGTCAAGGCTATTCATAGTTTTATTAGTTAGGTTAAGATTTTTTAATTTATTAAGTAGATCTCCGGAATTTTTTAGGTGAGATGGACTAATCGTACCTAGTAATGGGGTTAGTATTTTTGTAATGGCACGTGCAATTTTATGGGTAGCACTGCCGATACCTGAGATTATGGGGCGCATTGGGGTATTATTCTTGTGGGTTTTTGGTAGGCCATATAAAGTTGGAATTTTGGGGTGGTAATCTATATATGTTAACCAGGTGTTATTCTTATTTATTAGTTGCTTATAGGATTTGTTGAACTTATCTATTTCTTTGTATATAAAGGTGGAATTAGTTTCTTCGTAAATGTCTTGATTATATAAGAGTTCGGACATCTTTTCGATGTATTTAGATTTATCCATGATAACAACGCCACCACCCTTGTCTGCGGGTGAGATGATGATGTTATCATTGTTAGCAAGGTTGTGTAATGATTTTAGATATCTATGGGGGAGAATTGAGTCCATGGATTGAGTGGTTGTAGTAGAGATGATTCCCTGGATAAAACCCTTAGTAAAGTCCGAGTCCTCGTGTTTGTAATTTCGGGAGACCATGTTGGTTGTTATTTTGGGGTAAATTCCAGTGGCGAATTTGAGTCCAAAACTTAAGACTTCCATCTCAGTATTGGAGAGTATGGTGTCGGAGAGGTTTTGGATAAGTTCAGGGCATCCAATGGATCTCCATCTGCTGTTGGAAATTAGAATGCCTAGTTTTTTGTTTAATCTATTGTTGTGGTTGATATTGAAAGATTTGATCCGGTGTGTAATATTTATAGTGGTCCTTTTTGAAAGAGAATGGTTTTTATGTAGGTCGTGTGCAATGGTTTTAGCCAAATTACGTAAATTTGTGGACGTGTGTTTAAGGAGAAGTGCTGAAGAACGTAGGTACTCATCAATGTGTTTAGGGAAGATGTGATGAGAGTGCTGAAAAGATTTTGTGGTGCTTTTGGGGATGACCTTCTCGTTAATGCAATTTTGCAAAAAAGAACTCCTGTTGTTATGGGAGTGGGCTGCGAATAAGATGTTGGTATATCTGCGCAGTTTCTTCTGATAAGTATAGTCTTCCATTCCGACAATATGAGATACATAAGATAGACTACTGAGAGGCTGATTACTGCCGCCACAACAGCACAAAAAGAACAGCATTTCGTTTATGGTAGTTTGTCGATTTTTCGACGGCCAGCAATTAAATTTAGAGTAGTTATTGGACAAAGGCGCTCGGGGCTTCGAGATAAACCAGTTGTTGGTTCAAATGTAAATATCCTCGTTTAACCTGGCTAGCAGCAAAAGCCCACCCCTTCACTGTAAAGGTCCCCAGATGACGGGAAACTTTCTTGTCTACTAGCTTCTTTTCGACGAACCGTTTACCTTTGGAATCCCCTCCCTGCTTCTTGTTTCCTCGAATGTACCAACATGTAGAAATTTAAATGTAATGTTAACAAATATTTTGCTACACAACTCCCCGCTTATAATGCCCCCTATAAATTTGGCCCCTAATCAGAGTATCCCCTTACGTCTCAGTAGCAATATGCCTTGTTTGGAGTGAATAAAAGTAAAAAAAAAGAAGCTAGTGGGGATTAGTAGTTGAAGTTTTTCATTTGCTTTCAGATCTTCTTCTTTCGTTTGCTTCACAACATCTCACTGTTAGATCAGCAGCTCGGTTGAGAAAAGCCATGTTAATGTTTTGTTGTCTAGCACAGCTATGCCGGCTTCGCCGTTGGGTGGTCGATATTTAAGGCATGACTTGATGATGTGGTCTACTGTCTGTTCAGAGTGACCACAGTCGCAGACAGCCGAGTCCCTGAGTTCCCATCCTTTCATGGTCGCGGCGAAACGGCCGACACCTGTCCTGAGGCGATAGAGCATTGTCTACTGCCGGCGAGGGGTGTCCATGCCTGGTAGGTTATACGGGTCCTCCACAAATTTGTGCAGCCTTGATTTATCTGCTGTCTGCCATTCCTCCGTCCAGCAACGTTTCAGCCAGATTCGCTTTGTGACGTCACCGGGTGTTGAAAGCAGGAGCTGGTGGGCATGCTCCGAGAATGGGTATTATTTTCTGTGGTAGCAGAGTGGAAGTTATTTGTATCATGAATAGAGTGTCACTTTTAATATATTTAAAATTATTTTCTCTGCCCATATTACTACTCTCTGAAACAGCCTACCAGAGGAGGTCGTGATGATGCCTACCATATCCAAGTTTAATTCGCCTTAGATAAATATCCAGATGGTATATAGATGTAATATTTCTAACTAATGTTACATGGCTTGATGCACTTTGCTATTTTCATTTGCCAATAAAATAGATTGTTCGATTGATTAGTAGTTGAGGCTGTTCTTAATTTGCCCTTCAATGTCACAACAATGGCGACGAAGATACATACCTATGTCCCACAACACTGGCTACGAGGTATTCGAACTTATTCAACCAACATCATTCGACGAGAGAAAGTGGCAAATATTGCATGTAGGTACTGTGCTTTAAAAGTTAACTGAAGATATAATTTTCCAGGTGCGGTGGTGATTAACAAAGTGTGATTTTAGGATCAGCTTATTTCTCGGCGATAGTCACGTTGACACATCGGTTCCCGGTAGATGACCGAAGTTAAGCGACGTTGAACCTGGTAAGTACTAAATGGATGACCATTTGTGAATACTGTTAAATAGTGAACGGGTACGTTCGCTAGTATATATCTGATGATTTGGGTTCGCAGAGCGGCGTTCACACGTACACAGAAAACCGAGATAATGGAGTCAGCGTGTGCACTCAGATGTCACCTAAACCTGTTGTAGGTAGTAACGGGTGTGATGTCACATGGCCCAACGAAAGAGGGAGCAAAAGAAGTGAAGAGTTCGCTGGGAAGCGAAGTGACTTAAGTAGGCTCCAGGTGTCTGTAGCTCGGAATTTTCCCAATTACTTTTGAATCTTGACGAATGCTAATAAAACATTGGCAATCCTCTGCGATATGTTAAATCAGGTTCATTCTCTAGTTTATTAATAACTTTTCTTCTGATTTCAGCATCCGTATTCGATGCTAATCCTTGCGCAAATATAAAGCATTTAAAATTGTTAGCACTCAACTCCGACAACTTGAAATCAAAAGTCGTGTAGTCTTCGTCGCTTTTCCTTGTGAGATTAATGCATTTCAACCTTTTGTGAAAAAGAAACGTTTTAGGGCTAAACAATTTAGTCAATAATTGTTTTGCTTCAATAAATGTAAGGTCGCTGTTTTTTTTGTGGCAATATATAATTGACGAATTTGGTATTTTAAAATTTACCAACGTTCGTTGATAGAAAACGAACCTTTTTAAAATCAGTCCAATTCGTACAGTCCGTATTATAAATGTCCTCATATCGTCTGAAATATGAAGCAAACGTAATCTCGTTGTCAGGATCCTAATTTTAAATCAGTAATAGTGTTCCAAATAGCGTTTTGTGAACATGCACTTTCATCTTTACCATTCTGACTCCTATTCGATAATTCGTATACTTTTTCCTGTTCTTATTGGGTACGAAAAGCATTTCCTCAAATCTGTTCATTTGTTCCAACTTTTCTGGTTACATTTTCCTCTGATATTAGATTTCTTCTTTCTGTTGTTCTGTTGTTCTTGAAATTTTTCTTCTAGTCGAAGTTTTTTCGTTTCCATTTTCTTTTGATATTCCACTTGTCGTTTCTACAATTTCATTTTTTCTTTCTGCAATTCCATTTTTTCTGTATCCATTTTCTTTTGATATTCCGCTTGTACTATGTGAAATTGCAATTGCTGATCTTGCTGGTGCCTGAATAGCATTTTTAAATTCTTCAATTTTTCGTAATTTTACATAAGCTGACCTTTTCATATATATATATATATATATATATATATATATATATATATATATATATATATATATATATATATATATATATATATATATAGTAATCCAACAAAAGATATAAGCGTCAACTAATAACTTATAATTAGTGAAACATCCGGATAAAAACTGACGCTCAATATACTGGATAGAGCATTAATATTATAATATAAAATGAAATAATAAAATAAGGTGTCAATCAAATTTTATTAAAATTCAAAGTTCAAGCAATTATTATAATATATATATATATATATATATATATATATATATATATATATATATATATATAAACAAAACGTAGATTTAGTATAAGGAACGTTTATGTCTTTTAAGGGAAGTGGGGTCTGATCAACTCTGCTGGGAAGCCATGAAATTAAATACTGTCTTGTTTTTAAATTCCCGAAACAGTTTTTCATGGTAAACAACTGATGATCCCTTAAAATAGTGTTAGAAACTAACTAATATAATAACTGTAAAAAATAAATTGACTTACATGAGTGATTTTCCACTGGAAGACTTGAGACTATAAGTTTTTTTTTTAAAAAGTTTTTTTTTATATAGTTTTAATGGTTGAGAAACTTCCGAGTCTATATATATAAATACACGGCCGTAGCTTTTCTTACTGGGAGATAAATTCATAACCTCTCAGCGAGAAAAAAATCGTTCAAGCGTTCGTGTTTCTGATTAACGAGAATATCGACAGACCTTTTTGTCGTTTTTATTTGTTGCTTTTCCTTCGCTGTCGAACGACTTAAATTTCCAAACCTTGATTTTAAACTATTTCTTCCTACTCAGAAACGAAAATTTTTGCTTCAATCCCACTTGCCGACATGGGAGTGTTTTTTTTTTCGCAGCTTTTACACACTTTGCTTAATCAAAAAATATTCAAAGCATAACACAAAAGTCTTTTTTTTGTTTGAAATTTTGAAAGCCCCCCTCACTGATTGGCTGTTGCCATGCCCCTTAAGGGCCTCACGGATTGGCTGTCAGACATTGCAACCCCTTTTTAGTATAAGTGTCACGTGAGCCAGCCCTTAAAAACCCTTGTATACAGCTTCCCGCCCTCTTTTTCCACGACTCTGCTCGAGTCAACAACACATCGGCTGGTCTTCTCAGTGGCACAGCCCTCGACGGCATCACAGAGAATGACCTCCCGCCGATACCCGAACTCTATGCAGGCTCTTTTTCAACGACTCCACTCCAGTCAACAACACATCGGGCGGCCTTATCAGTGATACAGCCCACGACAGCATCACAGAGAAAGACCCCCCGCCGTTACCAGAACTCTAAAACAGATAAGTTCTAGCGAACCACGTTTTCGCAATCAACCAAACCCAAACCCCCAAACCTCAAACCCATCTCTCTACCATCCTCTTTTCCACCCTCTCTATGATTTACCAATGCCTAATGAACTGTTTGAAACTGTAAATACTCGCTCCAACTTTCTCTTTCTTACTAAATGATATGAAATTACACCCTTGTGTTTTGTGTTCCTTCTTCAGACTTCCGTCCTATACATATCTTTGATGAATTTATCTGCACATGGTTACCCCATTCTCACGTGGGAGAATTGAACTTTATTTCAGGATTATTTTAATCCCAATATTTTTCAAAAAATCCAACATTCCATTAATAGTAATGGTTATGTTGGATCCGACGTAATTCCGCGTTTTCGTTGCAACCTGTTATGTGCAACATAAGTCCGGGTTATTTTCGTGTCCGAATAAGTTCGAATTCCTTGTCGCCAGTGTTGTGCGACATACGCTCGAATGATGTTGGTCGAATAAGACCGAATACCTCGTCGCCAGTGTTTTGGGACATAGGTTCCAATCCTCGTCGCCTGTGTTGTGACCTTAAAGGGCCGATAATAATTAAGACAACACGATGGTATATTTATAAGAGTGTATTTACAGAAGTACAGAATAGTATGTTAAGAAAGTCTGCGCCCGATACTATGGCTATGACTGTCACGTATGACTGACTCCATGATTGCTACAACACTTCGTCGTAACTCTATTCATAGTCTTTGGAAGAGTCCATCTACTCTAGAAATAGAGTAGATCACCCTCACACCATAACATAAAGAAAAACGGCAATTCTTTCCCCTTTGTCAGAAACATCGCTCATGGAATATAAGAACTAAAGAAAATAGGAAGTAAAAAGTAGGAAGCGAAAGTCATAAGGTTGCTGAAAGTACATTTTTTTTATCCGCAGGGAACACACTGTTCTTATTTATCTACTTTTGATTGCGTTGTTTATTCGCACATTTATTTTAATGATGAATTTCTGAAGATGTTAACCCGATCCTTTTTCTGCGTTCTCAAAAGGTTTGTGCGCATGTCCATTGGGAGATATTCGTTGTCCTGGCAACGCTATCCCAGAATGCAGCACCGTTTGTTTTGTGTTACCAGTTGCAGTCGCCGACAGCGATGAACCCCGTTGTTTTTTATGAGTTCTTTATGACCAGTACTCTACCGGACATGCACAATCGTTTGGTTTCGTTGCTTTACCTGCAGGGATTCAAATCGAAATGTTTTTTCTTTACCCGTTGTTTTATTTTACAGGTTTTTAACGCTGCAGTTAACCTTCTCGTTTTTTTCTTCCAGAATATCATTTTGACATTTACTATGACCTATTTTCAAGTTACGTATGTTTATATGTTTATAAACCTTGAATGTACAGGATACACTCCTAAACCAATTAACCCATCATTATCAATTTTGGAAAGTAGCTGTTAGGCGTAAGGGGTCCAAATGTTGGCTATATTTGGTTTAATTTAGTTTGATGCAAAAGGAGTAAAAAGGGTGTGTGTAAACCCTTCGTGAAAATTTAGATACCTTAAATTAAAATATATCAGATTCGCATTGAAGTTGATCCATAGACATTAGACACCAATTAAACAAGAATCGCCGACTTTTAAGTTCTTCTTAAGACCCCCTTAAGCTTAAGCCTTACATTTTAGATATTTTCTAGAATCAAGATCACGGAATGGATTTTGATCAGAATAGGAATAAGTATTTTAGACATAAGGTTTAGCATCATTATATCTTGAATTTAAAATAAAAGTGTTGCAAACTGTTCCAGTAAAGGAATTAATTTTACCCGTCCTGGGACGGGTATTCTTCTAGTATATCTTCTTATATATATTTCTAGTATATCTTCTAATATATATTTCTAGTATATCTTATATATATTTCTAGTATATCTTCTTATATATATTTCTAGTATATCTTCTTATATATATTTCTAGTATATCTTATATATATTTCTAGTATATCTTCTTATATATATTTCTAGTATATCTTCTTATATATATTTCTAGTATATCTTATATATATTTCTAGTATATCTTCTTATATATATTTCTAGTATATCTTATATATATTTCTAGTATATCTTATATATATTTCTAGTATATCTTCTTATATATATTTCTAGTATATCTTATATATATTTCTAGTATATCTTATATATATTTCTAGTATATCTTATATATATTTCTAGTATATCTTATATATATTTCTAGTAAATCTTCTTATATATATTTCTAGTATATCTTCTTATATATATTTTAGTATATCTTCTTATATATATTTCTAGTATATCTTCTTATATATATTTCTAGTATATCTTCTTATATATATTTCTAGTATATCTTCTTATATATATTTCTAGTATATCTTATATATATTTCTAGTATATCTTATATATATTTCTAGTATATCTTGTTTTATATATTTCTATTATACCTTCTTATATATATTTCTAGTAAATCTTCTTATATATATTTCTAGTATATCTTATATATATTTCTAGTATATCTTATATATATTTCTAGTATATCTTGTTTTATATATTTCAATTATACCTTCTTATATATATTTCTAGTATATCTTCTTATATATATTTCTAGTATATCTTCTTATATATATTTCTAGTATATCTTATATATATTTCCAGTATATCTTATATATATTTCTAGTATATCTTCTTATATATATTTCTAGTATATCTTCTTATATATATTTCTAGTATATCTTATATATATTTCTAGTATATCTTCTTATATATATTTCTAGTATATCTTCTTATATATATTTCTAGAATATCTTGTTTTATATATTTCTAGTATATATTCATTTATATATTTCTAGAATATCTTGTTTTATATATTTCTAGTATATCTTCTTATATATATTTCTAGTATATCTTCTTATATATATTTCAAGTATATCTTCTTATATATATTTCTAGTATATCTTATATATAATTCTAGTATACTTTCTTATATATATTTCTAGTATATCTTATATATATTTCTAGTATATCTTCTTATATATATTTCTAGTATATCTTCTTATATATATTTTTTAGTATATCTTCTTATATATATTTCTAGTATATCTTCTTATATATATTTCTAGTATATCTTATATATATTTCTAGTATATCTTCTTATATATATTTCTAGTATATCTTATATATATTTCTAGTATATCTTCTTATATATATTTCTAGTATATCTTCTTATATATATTTCTAGTATATCTTATATATATTTCTAGTATATCTTGTTTTATATATTTCTAGTATATCTTCTTATATATATTTCTAGTATATCTTCTTATATATATTTCTAGTACATCTTCTTATATATATTTCTAGTATATCTTCTTATGTATATTTCTAGTATATCTTCTTATATATATTTCTAGTATATCTTCTTATATATATTTCTAGTATATCTTCTTATATATATTTCTAGTATATCTTGTTTTATATATTTCTAGTATATCTTCTTATATATATTTCTAGTATATCTTCTTATATATATTTCTAGTATATCTTCTTATATATATTTCTAGTATATCTTCTTATATATATTTCTAGTATATCTTCTTATATATATTTCTAGTATATCTTCTTATATATATTTCTAGTATATCTTATATATATTTCTAGTATATCTTGTTTTATATATTTCTAGTATATCTTCTTATATATATTTCTAGTATATCTTCTTATATATATTTCTAGTATATCTTGTTTTATATATTTCTAGTATATCTTCTTATATATATTTCTAGTATATCTTCTTATATATATTTATAGTATATCTTCTTATATATATTTCTAGTATATCTTCTTATATATATTTCTAGTATATCTTCTTATATATATTTCTAGTATATCTTCTTATATATATTTCTAGTATATCTTCTTATATATATTTCTAGTATATTATCTTATATATATTTCTAGTATATCTTCTTTTATATATTTCTAGAATATCTTCTTTTATATATTTCTAGTATATCTTCTTATATATATTTCTAGTATATCTTATATATATTTCTAGTATATCTTCTTATATATATTTCTAGTATATCTTCTTATATATATTTCTAGTATAGCTTATATATATTTCAAGTATATCTTGTTTTATATATTTCTAGAATATCTTCTTTTATATATTTCTAGTATATCTTCTTATATATATTTCTAGTATATCTTATATCTATTTCTAGTATATCTTCTTATATATATTTCTAGTATATCTTCTTATATATATTTCTAGTATATCTTATATATATTTCTAGTATATCTTGTTTTATATATTTCTAGTATATCTTCTTATATATATTTCTAGTATATCTTCTTATATATATTTCTAGTACATCTTCTTATATATATTTCTACTATATCTTCTTATATATATTTCTAGTATATCTTCTTATATATATTTCTAGTATATTTTCTTATATATATTTCTAGTATATCTTCTTATATATATTTCTAGTATATCTTAGTATATATATTTCTAGTATATCTTATATATATTTCTAGTATATCTTGTTTTATATATTTCTATCATACCTTCTTATAAATATTTCTAGTATATCTTCTTATATATATTTCTAGTATATCTTCTTATATATATTTCTAGTATATCTTATATATATTTCTAGTATATCTTATATATATTTCTAGTATATCTTATATATATTTCTAGTATATCTTATATATATTTCTAGTATATCTTATATATATTTCTAGTATATCTTCTTATATATATTTTAGTATATCTTCTTATATATATTTCTAGTATATCTTCTTATATATATTTCTAGTATATCTTCTTATATATATTTCTAGTATATCTTCTTATATATATTTCTAGTATATCTTATATATATTTCTAGTATATCTTATATATATTTCTAGTATATCTTGTTTTATATATTTCTATTATACCTTCTTATATATATTTCTAGTAAATCTTCTTATATATATTTCTAGTATATCTTCTTATATATATTTCTAGTATATCTTCTTATATATATTTCTAGTAAATCTTCTTATATATATTTCTAGTATATCTTCTTATATATATTTCTAGTATATCTTATATATATTTCTAGTATATCTTATATATATTTCTAGTATATCTTCTTATATATATTTCTATTATACCTTCTTATATATATTTCTAGTAAATCTTCTTATATATATTTCTAGTATATCTTCTTATATATATTTCTGGTATATCTTATATATATTTCTAGTATATCTTCTTATATATATTTCTAGTATATCTTCTTATATATATTTCTAGAATATCTTGTTTTATATATTTCTAGTATATATTCTTATATATATTTCTAGTATATCTTCTTATATATATTTCTAGTATATCTTCTTATATATATTTCTAGTATATCTTCTTATATATATTTCTAGTATATCTTCTTATATATATTTCTAGTATATCTTCTTATATATATTTCTAGTATATCTTCTTATATATATTTATAGTATATCTTCTTATATATATTTCTAGTATATCTTCTTATATATATTTCTAGTATATCTTCTTATATATATTTCTAGTATATCTTCTTATATATATTTCTAGTATATCTTATATATATTTCTAGTATATCTTCTTATATATATTTCTAGTATATCTTATATATATTTCTAGTATATCTTCTTATATATATTTCTAGTATATCTTCTTATATATATTTCTAGTATATCTTATATATATTTCTAGTATATCTTCTTATATATATTTCTAGTATATCTTCTTATATATATTTCTAGTATAGCTTATATATATTTCTAGTATATCTTGTTTTATATATTTCTAGTATATCTTCTTATATATATTTCTAGTATATCTTCTTATATATATTTCTAGTATATCTTCTTATATATATTTCTAGTATATCTTCTTATATATATTTCTAGTACATCTTCTTATATATATTTCTAGTATATCTTATATATATTTCTAGTATATCTTATATATATTTCTAGTATATCTTCTTATATATATTTCTAGTATATCTTCTTTTATATATTTCTAGAATATCTTCTTTTATATATTTCTAGTATATCTTCTTATATATATTTCTAGTATATCTTATATCTATTTCTAGTATATCTTCTTATATATATTTCTAGTATATCTTCTTATATATATTTCTAGTATATCTTATATATATTTTTTGTATATCTTGTTTTATATATTTCTAGTATATCTTCTTATATATATTTCTAGTATATCTTCTTATATATATTTCTAGTACATCTTCTTATATATATTTCTAGTATATCTTCTTATATATATTTCTAGTATATCTTCTTATATATATTTCTAGTATATTTTCTTATATATATTTCTAGTATATCTTCTTATATATATTTCTAGTATATCTTAGTATATATATTTCTAGTATATCTTGTTTTATATATTTCTATTATACCTTCTTATATATATTTCTAGTATATCTTCTTATATATATTTTTAGTATATCTTCTTATATATTTTTCTAGTATATCTTATATATATTTCTAGTATATCTTATATATATTTCTAGTATATCTTATATATATTTCTAGTATATCTTATATATATTTCTAGTATATCTTATATATATTTCTAGTATATCTTCTTATATATATTTTAGTATATCTTCTTATTTATATTTCTAGTATATCTTCTTATATATATTTCTAGTATATCTTCTTATATATATTTCTAGTATATCTTCTTATATATATTTCTAGTATATCTTATATATATTTCTAGTATATCTTATATATATTTCTAGTATATCTTGTTTTATATATTTCTATTATACCTTCTTATATATATTTCTAGTAAATCTTCTTATATATATTTCTAGTATATCTTCTTATATATATTTCTAGTATATCTTATATATATTTCTAGTAAATCTTCTTATATATATTTCTAGTATATCTTCTTATATATATTTCTAGTATATCTTGTTTTATATATTTCTATTATACCTTCTTATATATATTTCTAGTAAATCTTCTTATATATATTTCTAGTATATCTTCTTATATATATTTCTAGTATATCTTATATATATTTCTAGTATATCTTATATATATTTCTAGTATATCTTGTTTTATATATTTCAATTATACCTTCTTATATATATTTCTAGTATATCTTCTTATATATATTTCTAGTATATCTTCTTATATATATTTCTAGTATATCTTATATATATTTCTAGTATATCTTATATATATTTCTAGTATATCTTGTTTTATATATTTCAATTATACCTTCTTATATATATTTCTAGTATATCTTCTTATATATATTTCTAGTATATCTTCTTATATATATTTCTATTATACCTTCTTATATATATTTCTAGTATATCTTCTTATATATATTTCTAGTATATCTTCTTATATATATTTCTAGTATATCTTATATATATTTCTAGTATATCTTCTTATATATATTTCTAGTATATCTTCTTATATATATTTCTAGTATATCTTCTTATATATATTTCTAGTATATCTTCTTATATATATTTCTAGTATATCTTCTTATATATATTTCAAGTATATCTTCTTATATATATTTCTAGTATATCTTATATATATTTCTAGTATATCTTCTTATATATATTTCTAGTATATCTTCTTATATATATTTCTAGTATATCTTCTTATATATATTTCTAGTATATCTTCTTATATATATTTCTAGTATATCTTCTTATATATATTTCTAGTATATCTTCTTATATATATTTCTAGTATATCTTCTTATATATATTTCTAGTATATCTTCTTATATATATTTCTAGTATATATTCTTATATATATTTCTAGTATATCTTATATATATTTCTAGTATATCTTCTTATATATATTTCTAGTATATCTTCTTATATATATTTCTAGTATATCTTCTTATATATATTTCTAGTATATCTTATATATATTTCTAGTATATCTTCTTATATATATTTCTAGTATATCTTCTTATATATATTTCAAGTATATCTTCTTATATATATTTCTAGGATATCTTCTTATATATATTTCTAGTATATCTTCTTATATATATTTCTAGTATATCTTCTTATATATATTTCTAGTATATCTTATATATATTTCTAGTATATCTTCTTATATATATTTCTAGTATATCTTATATATATTTCTAGTATATCTTCTTATATATATTTCTAGTATATCTTCTTATATATATTTCTAGTATATCTTCTTATATATATTTCTAGTATATCTTATATATATTTCTAGTATATCTTCTTATATATATTTCTAGTATATCTTATATATATTTCTAGTATATCTTCTTATATATATTTCTAGTATATCTTCTTATATATATTTCTAGTATATCTTCTTATATATATTTCTAGTATATCTTCTTATATATATTTCTAGTATATCTTCTTATATATATTTCTAGTATATCTTATATATATTTCTAGTATATCTTCTTATATATATTTCTAGTATATCTTATATATATTTCTAGTATATCTTCTTATATATATTTCTAGTATATCTTCCTCTATATATTTCTAGTATATCTTCTTATATATATTTCTAGTATATCTTCTTATATATATTTCTAGTATATCTTCTTATATATATTTCTAGTATATCTTCTTATATATATTTCTAGTATATCTTCTTATATATATTTCTAGTATATCTTCTTATATATATTTCAAGTATATCTTCTTATATATATTTCTAGTATATCTTATATATATTTCTAGTATATCTTCTTATATATATTTCTAGTATATCTTCTTATATATATTTCTAGTATATCTTCTTATATATATTTCTAGTATATCTTCTTATATATATTTCTAGTATATCTTCTTATATATATTTCTAGTATATCTTCTTATATATATTTCTAGTATATCTTCTTATATATATTTCTAGTATATCTTCTTATATATATTTCTAGTATATCTTCTTATATATATTTCTAGTATATCTTATATATATTTCTAGTAAATCTTCTTATATATATTTCTAGTATATCTTCTTATATATATTTCTAGTATATCTTCTTATATATATTTCTAGTATATCTTATATATATTTCTAGTATATCTTCTTATATATATTTCTAGTATATCTTCTTATATATATTTCAAGTATATCTTCTTATATATATTTCTAGGATATCTTCTTATATATATTTCTAGTATATCTTCTTATATATATTTCTAGTATATCTTCTTATATATATTTCTAGTATATCTTATATATATTTCTAGTATATCTTCTTATATATATTTCTAGTATATCTTATATATATTTCTAGTATATCTTCTTATATATATTTCTAGTATATCTTCTTATATATATTTCTAGTATATCTTCTTATATATATTTCTAGTATATCTTATATATATTTCTAGTATATCTTCTTATATATATTTCTAGTATATCTTATATATATTTCTAGTATATCTTCTTATATATATTTCTAGTATATCTTCTTATATATATTTCTAGTATATCTTCTTATATATATTTCTAGTATATCTTCTTATATATATTTCTAGTATATCTTCTTATATATATTTCTAGTATATTTTCTTATATATATTTCTAGTATATCTTCTTATATATATTTCTAGTATATCTTAGTATATATATTTCTAGTATATCTTGTTTTATTTATTTCTATTATACCTTCTTATATATATTTCTAGTATATCTTCTTATATATATTTTTAGTATATCTTCTTATATATTTTTCTAGTATATCTTATATATATTTCTAGTATATCTTATATATATTTCTAGTATATCTTATATATATTTCTAGTATATCTTATATATATTTCTAGTATATCTTATATATATTTCTAGTATATCTTCTTATATATATTTTAGTATATCTTCTTATTTATATTTCTAGTATATCTTCTTATATATATTTCTAGTATATCTTCTTATATATATTTCTAGTATATCTTCTTATATATATTTCTAGTATATCTTATATATATTTCTAGTATATCTTATATATATTTCTAGTATATCTTGTTTTATATATTTCTATTATACCTTCTTATATATATTTCTAGTAAATCTTCTTATATATATTTCTAGTATATCTTCTTATATATATTTCTAGTATATCTTATATATATTTCTAGTAAATCTTCTTATATATATTTCTAGTATATCTTCTTATATATATTTCTAGTATATCTTGTTTTATATATTTCTATTATACCTTCTTATATATATTTCTAGTAAATCTTCTTATATATATTTCTAGTATATCTTCTTATATATATTTCTAGTATATCTTATATATATTTCTAGTATATCTTATATATATTTCTAGTATATCTTGTTTTATATATTTCAATCATACCTTCTTATATATATTTCTAGTATATCTTCTTATATATATTTCTAGTATATCTTCTTATATATATTTCTAGTATATCTTATATATATTTCTAGTATATCTTATATATATTTCTAGTATATCTTGTTTTATATATTTCAATTATACCTTCTTATATATATTTCTAGTATATCTTCTTATATATATTTCTAGTATATCTTCTTATATATATTTCTATTATACCTTCTTATATATATTTCTAGTATATCTTCTTATATATATTTCTAGTATATCTTCTTATATATATTTCTAGTATATCTTATATATATTTCTAGTATATCTTCTTATATATATTTCTAGTATATCTTCTTATATATATTTCTAGTATATCTTCTTATATATATTTCTAGTATATCTTCTTATATATATTTCTAGTATATCTTCTTATATATATTTCAAGTATATCTTCTTATATATATTTCTAGTATATCTTATATATATTTCTAGTATATCTTCTTATATATATTTCTAGTATATCTTCTTATATATATTTCTAGTATATCTTCTTATATATATTTCTAGTATATCTTCTTATATATATTTCTAGTATATCTTCTTATATATATTTCTAGTATATCTTCTTATATATATTTCTAGTATATCTTCTTATATATATTTCTAGTATATCTTCTTATATATATTTCTAGTATATATTCTTATATATATTTCTAGTATATCTTATATATATTTCTAGTATATCTTCTTATATATATTTCTAGTATATCTTCTTATATATATTTCTAGTATATCTTCTTATATATATTTCTAGTATATCTTATATATATTTCTAGTATATCTTCTTATATATATTTCTAGTATATCTTCTTATATATATTTCAAGTATATCTTCTTATATATATTTCTAGGATATCTTCTTATATATATTTCTAGTATATCTTCTTATATATATTTCTAGTATATCTTCTTATATATATTTCTAGTATATCTTATATATATTTCTAGTATATCTTCTTATATATATTTCTAGTATATCTTATATATATTTCTAGTATATCTTCTTATATATATTTCTAGTATATCTTCTTATATATATTTCTAGTATATCTTCTTATATATATTTCTAGTATATCTTATATATATTTCTAGTATATCTTCTTATATATATTTCTAGTATATCTTATATATATTTCTAGTATATCTTCTTATATATATTTCTAGTATATCTTCTTATATATATTTCTAGTATATCTTCTTATATATATTTCTAGTATATCTTATATATATTTCTAGTATATCTTATATATATTTCTAGTATATCTTGTTTTATATATTTCAATCATACCTTCTTATATATATTTCTAGTATATCTTCTTATATATATTTCTAGTATATCTTCTTATATATATTTCTAGTATATCTTATATATATTTCTAGTATATCTTATATATATTTCTAGTATATCTTGTTTTATATATTTCAATTATACCTTCTTATATATATTTCTAGTATATCTTCTTATATATATTTCTAGTATATCTTCTTATATATATTTCTATTATACCTTCTTATATATATTTCTAGTATATCTTCTTATATATATTTCTAGTATATCTTCTTATATATATTTCTAGTATATCTTATATATATTTCTAGTATATCTTCTTATATATATTTCTAGTATATCTTCTTATATATATTTCTAGTATATCTTCTTATATATATTTCTAGTATATCTTCTTATATATATTTCTAGTATATCTTCTTATATATATTTCAAGTATATCTTCTTATATATATTTCTAGTATATCTTATATATATTTCTAGTATATCTTCTTATATATATTTCTAGTATATCTTCTTATATATATTTCTAGTATATCTTCTTATATATATTTCTAGTATATCTTCTTATATATATTTCTAGTATATCTTCTTATATATATTTCTAGTATATCTTCTTATATATATTTCTAGTATATCTTCTTATATATATTTCTAGTATATCTTCTTATATATATTTCTAGTATATATTCTTATATATATTTCTAGTATATCTTATATATATTTCTAGTATATCTTCTTATATATATTTCTAGTATATCTTCTTATATATATTTCTAGTATATCTTCTTATATATATTTCTAGTATATCTTATATATATTTCTAGTATATCTTCTTATATATATTTCTAGTATATCTTCTTATATATATTTCAAGTATATCTTCTTATATATATTTCTAGGATATCTTCTTATATATATTTCTAGTATATCTTCTTATATATATTTCTAGTATATCTTCTTATATATATTTCTAGTATATCTTATATATATTTCTAGTATATCTTCTTATATATATTTCTAGTATATCTTATATATATTTCTAGTATATCTTCTTATATATATTTCTAGTATATCTTCTTATATATATTTCTAGTATATCTTCTTATATATATTTCTAGTATATCTTATATATATTTCTAGTATATCTTCTTATATATATTTCTAGTATATCTTATATATATTTCTAGTATATCTTCTTATATATATTTCTAGTATATCTTCTTATATATATTTCTAGTATATCTTCTTATATATATTTCTAGTATATCTTCTTATATATATTTCTAGTATATCTTCTTATATATATTTCTAGTATATCTTATATATATTTCTAGTATATCTTCTTATATATATTTCTAGTATATCTTATATATATTTCTAGTATATCTTCTTATATATATTTCTAGTATATCTTCCTCTATATATTTCTAGTATATCTTCTTATATATATTTCTAGTATATCTTCTTATATATATTTCTAGTATATCTTCTTATATATATTTCTAGTATATCTTCTTATATATATTTCTAGTATATCTTCTTATATATATTTCTAGTATATCTTCTTATATATATTTCAAGTATATCTTCTTATATATATTTCTAGTATATCTTATATATATTTCTAGTATATCTTCTTATATATATTTCTAGTATATCTTCTTATATATATTTCTAGTATATCTTCTTATATATATTTCTAGTATATCTTCTTATATATATTTCTAGTATATCTTCTTATATATATTTCTAGTATATCTTCTTATATATATTTCTAGTATATCTTCTTATATATATTTCTAGTATATCTTCTTATATATATTTCTAGTATATCTTCTTATATATATTTCTAGTATATCTTATATATATTTCTAGTATATCTTCTTATATATATTTCTAGTATATCTTCTTATATATATTTCAAGTATATCTTCTTATATATATTTCTAGGATATCTTCTTATATATATTTCTAGTATATCTTCTTATATATATTTCTAGTATATCCTCTTATATATATTTCTAGTATATCTTATATATATTTCTAGTATATCTTCTTATATATATTTCTAGTATATCTTATATATATTTCTAGTATATCTTCTTATATATATTTCTAGTATATCTTCTTATATATATTTCTAGTATATCTTCTTATATATATTTCTAGTATATCTTATATATATTTCTAGTATATCTTCTTATATATATTTCTAGTATATCTTATATATATTTCTAGTATATCTTCTTATATATATTTCTAGTATATCTTCTTATATATATTTCTAGTATATCTTCTTATATATATTTCTAGTATATCTTCTTATATATATTTCTAGTATATCTTCTTATATATATTTCTAGTATATCTTATATATATTTCTAGTATATCTTCTTATATATATTTCTAGTATATCGTCTTATATATATTTCTAGTATATCTTCTTATATATATTTCTAGTATATCTTCTTATATATATTTCTAGTATATCTTCTTATATATATTTCTAGTATATCTTATATATATTTCTAGTATATCTTCTTTTATATATTTCTAGTATATCTTCTTATATATATTTCTAGTATATCTTCTTATATATATTTCTAGTATATCTTATATATATTTCTAGTATATCTTATATATATTTCTAGTATATCTTCTTATATATATTTCTAGTATATCTTCTTATATATATTTCTAGTATATCTTCTTATATATATTTCTAGTATATCTTCTTATATATATTTCTAGTATATCTTATATATATATTTCTAACAAAAATGATCAGTGTTATTAGATAGAAGTCGCTTTGTTTTTTTTTTTTTTTTTTTTTTTTTTTAAAAGCAAAAATAATTGGGAGAGTAGAAAGTGACTGGCGGGTTTACTTTCGGCATCCTCGTAACTCTCGCTTCCCTTATTTTGTCCTTTAGTCCTCACATTCCATGAGCGATGTTTCTGACAAAGGAGGAAGAATTGTTGTTTTCTTGGGTCGGAATCTATCCATCTAACACTTATCGTTGGCTAGTTTTAACCTTGAAGTAGTATTTTTTTTTTTAGCTCCGTACATCAAGTGGCTTCATGCTTTGTCTGGAGCGATTTCTACGATGGTTGCTACGGCAGGGTCACCATTTGTTTTCATAAGCTTCTAGGATTGACGTTCACCCCAAATCTGAAGTGGAAGGCTTACATTAGATCTGTCGCTAAGGTATCTGGAAAAGGGTTGGATCATTCTACCGTTTCAGAAAGCAATCATCTACCTGTATAAGAACCAGATACGGCCTAAGATTGTGTACTGTTGCCACATCTGGGGAGATGCCACGCAACATTCTCGCCTGCCTTAACATAGTACAAAATTGACTTCGGAATCTAGTGGAGGGTATCCTCTTCTCTTCCCTGTAGCCTCTTTATGACAGAAGAGACGTTGCTATCGTTATTTTTATTGTAGGTGCTCGACTGAGCTCCAATCTCTGCCCCCTCCCAGTAAAACATTCACAGCAAAAACATGTCTAGCTACAAACACTGTAAATAATTTTCTTTATCAACCTGGCGTGGGTGAGTTCGAAACCCAGCCACGCCAGGTTACAAACTCGTGTTAATAAAAGTACTTAACTAATAAATCCTTCTATTTTATCAGAAAAGTCACGCATGGGTCGGCCATGTTGGACTGTAAGTGTCTCTAAAAAACAGAATCTGATAGAAATTTTATATTGAAATTAAAAAAAAAAAAACGTTTTAGAAGATTAAAATTATCCAAGTAGTTACAAAAGGTACATTTTATTGCGTTTGGTAATAGTTATTTGTTGTGTATATATCCCCCTCCCCATTTTTGCGCTGTTAACTATACTACATCATTGCCCAATTTCCTATATACTAATAAGTGTTTCTGCGCAAAAAATGACCAAATACCACATTGTAAGGGATAGTAGCACACCGCTCTTCCGATGGATACTGCACGCCTGTCCTATGCAGTTCTAGGAGGTCCACCCTCCCAGGCTTTGCCTCCCCTCTTTGGGGAGGAGTAAGTTTATTGCTTACTGTCTGAGGCGCCCCTACCGGGGAATGCCGACGGGGTTGCCCAGGCAATTTTTAAATGGTCAGAGTGCTCACCTCTCGAGCGCTGGCTTTTAAAACCCCACTTTCTCGACCCGATCTTGGGTCACATCTTACTTGTGGGAGTAAGATAAAACTGGCCTTGTGCCTAACTCCTGGGGAGGAGTAAATAAAAAAAATGTCGACTTCCTTGGTCTTTTGGCTACGAGCAAAGTGTAGTATCTGTTCTGATACTACACTTCATCTTGTCTGTCCTCGATCAGTGAAGGAGAAATCCTTCTAGACTGAGGCAATGTAAATTTTTGTCTCAATCCAGAGTGCCTTTTTGGGGGAGCTTGTATCTAACTCTGCCCTCATAGGGAGGCAAATAAATAGGGACATGATGGCGCAACGTGGGCTATTCTGTTGTATTTGAATTTTACTCAGTGATTTGCTAATGTGTTTAATAACAAATTTCATTTTTAAGAAAGGTTCAAAAGTTTTCTGAATTTTAAAGAATATTCTTTGGCCAAAGTGCATTGTTGTTTTACAACGAAAAAAGGGGTGAACAAAAAATATTGAACCAATAACTGTTACCAAACGCAAGAAAAGTTACTTTTCTACTTACATATACTTTTTTTTTGTGTTTGAAAGTGTTTGAAAGCGTTTTTATTTCAATATAAGATTTAGTTCAAATCGTGAATCGTTAGAGTTACATTCTGCAATGGCGGATGAACGCCTTTCCGAAAATTACCGAAATTTGATTGATGAGTTTTTCATCAAATATACAAAAAATAACTGTTTCAAACGCAATAAAATTTACCTTTTTCTTAATTGAAAGGAGAAAATGACGGGGGAAAAAGTAATCAGACTTCGGTGATTTCCGGAAAGTCGGCGGCAACCATTTTGAATTTTGACTGTAACGTTAT
>OY744529.1:15436220-15513720 GCA_963556195.1 Sepiola atlantica | reverse complement strand
CTGAAAGAACAAATTAATTAATTGAATTATTAAAAAATTCCAATCTGTACTGCTTTAATAATTATGGTGAAATTAGATAAAATCTTTAAAAATCATTCTATAAATTGGAATAATTAATTGAGTCAG
The DNA here is from genome assembly GCA_963556195.1 of Sepiola atlantica. NCBI lineage: Eukaryota > Metazoa > Mollusca > Cephalopoda > Sepiida > Sepiolidae > Sepiola > Sepiola atlantica. The sequence goes on along the minus strand of OY744529.1, from coordinate 15,513,594 downwards.
AGATATATGAATAACTATTACTTACCTAATGGCCAAAATTCTTTTTAAAGCTTTTTCTCTTACTTCAATCTCCTCAGATTTAACCATGGAATATAGAAAGTTTTCAGGCAGTAAACAAAATGTATTACCTTGTATATTTCTAAATGTGATATCTTGGATTTCCTGAGGCTTCTCCTTAATCCTCTGGGTCATATTAAAAATGTGCACTTACTGATTGTGGAATTTACTATCTCTTTTAATTTCAAACCAAAAAGTGGCATACACATTTACAATAAAATTTACTACATAGTGTAGTTTTGTTGTGTGCCTTTGTGGGTATGCACCACGAGTCCATAAACACATAAGCCTGATGGCCAAAGTTAACCATCTTGCTTGGTTTAAAGGACCAATTTTCCAGGAGGCATATCTAGAGTCAACCTTACCTCTAGAAATACCTACTGTGTATTCATAAAGGAGTCTTTGGTCAGAACTAAGATCATGTATTTCATCAATTTTGGAAAATGATATTTGGGGTAAATCATATCAATCATTTGAGCATAATTTCCCCAGAGGGCTACTGAATGTTGTAGGGCCCTTTGCGCAACCATCTATGTTTTTAAAAAGGGCTCTGAAAGGTAGTTCATTATGATGCAAAGAGCAACCAATTGTGTGAAGAGTTTTAAAAAGTTTTTTTTCTAAAATTGCAACCATTCCACCATCGCAACTTGTGTTGGTATTAGTGTTGTCAACAAGTATAGCCTTGATACTGTTCTCACTGTGGAATTCATGCAAAACATCCACCACTTGATCTGCATGAACAGCACCTGTTGCACCACTATTCGGAAGAACTCTATGTGTCAGATATTTACTTTCACATGGTGTTTCTTTTGTAAAAGTTAAATGGTGTTCTGGTCCCTTAGTTTTTTTCATAATTCTCTGTCTATTTTCATCCACAATTTCCTTATACATTAATGTGTCCTTATCCATTCTCCCATTAACTCCAATACATATATTTTAGGTGGGGTAAAAACTCCTGGCTGAAATAGTTTTATTTATCTACCTCCAACAAGGTAAGATGTGACACAAGGTCAGGAAAGTGGGATGAGAAAGCCAGTGCTCGAGAGGTGAGCACTCTGGCCATTTAAAAATTGACTGGGCAGCCCCGTCGGCATTCCCCTGTAGGGGCGCCTCAGACAGTTAGCAATAAACTTACTCCTCCCCAAAGAGGAAAGGCAAAACCTGGGAGATGCACCTCCTAGAACTGCACAGGACGGACAAGCCCCAATAGACGGGCGTAAATGCAGACCCAAAGGCCCGGACGATACCGGTTTATTTGGTGGGGTAAAAACCCCTGGCTGAACTAGATTTTATTTATCTACCCCCAACAAGGTAAGATTGACAAAAGGTCAGGAAAGTGGGATGAGAAAGCCAGTGCTCGAGAGGTGAGCACTCTGGCCATTTAAAAATTGCCTGGGCAGCTTCGTCGGCATTCCCCGGTAGGGCCGCCTCAGACAGTAAGCAATAAACTTACTCCTCCCCAAAGAGGGAAGGCAAAACCTGGGAGATGCACCTCCTAGAACTGCACAGGACGGACAAGCCCCAATAGACTGGCGTGAATCAAGGCCCGGACGATACCGGTTTATTTGGTGGGGTAAAACCCCCTGGCTGAACTAGTTTTTATTTATCTAACTCCCACAAGGTAAGGTGTGACAAAAGGTCGGGAAAGTGGGATTAGATAAGCCAGCGCTCGACAATTCAATATATATGTGTGATAATTAAACAGACAATCAACACGGGAAGTCAAATTCGCCCGATGAATTTTCAACCGGTGAATACCATAAAAAATATCCAATAAATAAAACGCCTATGTAAACAAATAATTATTTATATATAACATTAAATATCATAGTGTTTTATTCCTTTTTAATTTGAATATGTACATTTAATTTCTTAAGAAAAATAATAATAAACTTTAAAATATTTATTATTAATTAATGTATTACTTTTTTTTGTTAAAACCCGGGTTTAATTTAAGGCGACACATCTGCCGGTGAAATCTCGGCAGTGAGAAAAAATCTCGATTTATTTGATCTTAAAGTTGCAATGCTCAAATAAATACAAAATTTTGAAGAAAAATATTTCTTGTGGTAACTTTTGACATTATTTGGCAACTTTCTTCGAGTGCGATAATTTACAGTTTCAAAATCGACCTCCCCTAATATATATATATTAGAATAATACTCCTCTCATCACGAGTAAGATCATTTTTTTTAAACAGAACAGTTTTGCACCACTTTTATGTTCCCTTACGAAGATTAAAATCAATATTATAATGATACTAAATTTTATGTTTAGAATCATTATTCCATGACATGATTTGAATTGTAGAAAATGTAAGGCTTAAGTATAAGAAAAAACTGAAATTTCGAAAATGTAGCTAAATTGTTGTCTAATGACTATGTCTCTTTTGAACTTTCTAATTGGAGACTGTGCCTTTGTTTATGCACCTTAATGGAATTTGGGCAATATTTATTAATTGATGTTTCAATACCTACTGATTAAATTTCACAAAATCGGAAGTATCTGAATTTTCACGAAGGGCTTCCACCTCCTCTTTGTTCCATTTGCATCAAACGATATCAAACTAACTATAGCCCACATTACCCATCCTTATGCCTAGCCACTGTGCTCCAACATTCATAATGATCGGTTAATCAGTCTAGGAGTGAATCCTATACATAGAAATATATAAACATGCACACACACACACACGCACATATATATATATATATATATATATATATATATATATATATATATATATATATATATATATATATATATATATATATATACGGATAAAACTTAGGTTTAGTATACGGACCGTTTATGTTTTTGTCTTTTAAGGTAAGTGGGGTCTGATCAACTCTGCTGGGAAGCCATGAAATTAAATAATGTCTTGTTTTTAAATTCCCGAAACAGTTTTTCATGGTAAACAACTGATGATCCCTTAAATAATGTTAGAAGCAAACTAATATAATAACTGAAAAAGTTAAATTTACTTACATGAGTGATTTTCCACTTAACGACTTGGGACTTAAGATTTTTTTGTTTTTTTTAAAAATATAGTTTTAATTGGTTGAGAAACTTCCAAGAACTATATATATATATATATATATATATATATATATATATATATATATATATATATATATATATATATATATATACTTAATATTGCATTTTCACGGTAGATCCGATCGTCAGAAGTGTATTCTCATCACACACGTCTACATACATTTGAATGCGCGCTCAAACATCTAAAATCGAATTTTAACGTTAATTTTCAAATTTATTTGAGATGACGCTAGCTCACGCAGTTAGTTTAACTCACAACGTAAGAATATTCTTAGACTTGAAACACAATTTGAAATGTACGGATAAATATTTTTACTTATTTGTTGCACAAAGTTATATTGCAATTAATTACAGGATGATTAAAAAAAATATGAATCGTCATTAATATTTGGTGTGTGTGTGTCAGAGAAATATACGAAAAATATACAGTAATGAGAGGTAAGAAAGGCACGTGCTCACAAAAGAGTATTTATTTTAATATTAAAACAGGTGGCTTACAAAGGTTGAAAACAAATAAATACTTGTTTTGGGGGTAAGTGTCTTTGCAAAACGAAAGTGATTCGGAGAGCGTCTTAAGGGCGCAAAAGGTTTTGGTGAATACAAAAGACGTCAGGCTGGTTTTAAATAGCTAAGGATGGGCAAACACGATTGAATTTTCAAGGAGGTGTGATATATAGGAACTAATATATATATATATATATATATATATATATATATATATATATATATATATATATATATATATATATATATATATTAGTCCCAACACTTTTAGTCCCAAGTCCTTCGTCAGAAAACTACTTTGCTTGTAAGTCAATTAATCTTTCGCAATCACTACATAAGTTTGCTTCCAATAATTTATGCTTATCTTAATATTATTTTAGGGATCACCATCATATATATATATATATATATATATATATATATATATATATATATATATATATATATATATATATATATAGTAGAGCACTTTAGTAGTAGTGCAAATACAGCATGACGTCATTTGCTTTATAATGCATCATTCCTTAATATAAGTAGAATGCCTGTGTCGCCATCGCCGCTTATAAATGTATTTAAACTACCACAGTTTATCAGCTGTTCAAATATTGGCCGCGAGGTTTAAGACGTTGGATTGGAATTGAAAAATACTTATAATCCAGGGTTTCGAATCGTGTGACCAGTAGTGAATAGTCATACTTCTACGCTGAAGAGTCTTGATTGAAAAGAGACGAAACGTATATAATAAACAACAACAAATATTTTTCATATTTGTCGCTCCTTAATAATTAGTAGAGCACTTTAGTAGTGCAAATACAGCGTGACGTCATTTGCTTTATAATGCATCATTCCTTAATATAAGTAGAATGCCTGTGTCGCCATCGCCGCTTATAAATGTATTTAAACTACCACAGTTTATCAGCTGTTCAAATATTGGCCGCGAGGTTTAAGACGTTGGATTGGAGTTGAAAAATACTTATAATGCAGGGTTTCGAATCGTGTGACCAGTAGTGAATAGTCATACTTCTACGCTAGAGAGTCTTGATTGAAAAGAGACGAAACGTATACGTCCGTAGATAATAAACAACAACAAATATTTTTCATATATATATATATATATATATGTGTGTGTGTGTGTGTGTGTGCGTGTCTGTCTGCGTGTGTCTGTGTGTGGACGACTCTGCTAAAAGTGATGAATTTCTTCACATTTGACAAATAGAAAATGACCTGATAGAAAACATAAATTCATGTAACTTATAATTGTTATTATACATTATAGTTGTAATCTTAACATCCTGAATGATTAATATAACTACATGCGTACTCGTCTTATTGTAATAACCGTGAAGAACAAATAATTCTTTCAAAGTTTCATTGGTGCTATTATTCTAATATGTAATCTACCGAGTTGTTTACATTCCAATATGTGATCTACCGAGTTGTTTACATTCCAATATGTGATCTACCGAATAACCTTAACAACTCTAAAATATAAAAAAAACTCCATTTGGTAGATCACATATTGAATTAGAAACCATTTGATAGATCAAAACGATTCGGTAGATCAAAACCATTTGATGGATCAAAACGATTCGGTAGATCAAAACCATTTGATGGATCAAAACGATTCAGTAGATCAAAACCATTTGATAGATCAAAACGATTCAGTAGATCAAAACCATTTGATAGATCAAAACGATTCGGTAGATCAAAACCATTTGATGGATCAAAACGATTCGGTAGATCAAAACCATTTGATGCATCAAACGATTCGGTAGATCAAAACCACTTGATAGATCAAAACGATTCGGTAGATCAAAACCATTTGATGCATCAAACGATTCGGTAGATGAAAACCATTTGATAGATCAAAACGATTCAGTAGATCAAAACCATTTGATAGATCAAAACGATTCGGTAGATCAAAACCATTTGATAGATCAAAACGATTCGCTAGATCAAAACCATTTGATAGATCAAAACGATTCGGTAGATCAAAACCATTTGATAGATCAAAACGATTCGGTAGATCAAAACCATTTGATAGATCAAAATGATTCAGTGGATCAAAACCATTTGATAGATCAAAACGATTCGGTAGATCAAAACCATTTGATAGATCAAAACGATTCGGTAGATCAAAACCATTTGATAGATCAAAACGATTCAGTAGATCAAAACCATTTGAAAGATCAAAACGATTCGATAGATCAAAACCATTTGATAGATCAAAACGATTCAGTAGATCAAAACCATTTGATAGATCAAAACGATTCGGTAGATCAAAACCATTTGATGGATCAAAACGATTCGGTAGATCAAAACCATTTGATGCATCAAAACGATTCGGTTGATCAAAACTATTTGATAGATCAAAACGATTCAGTAGATCAAAACCATTTGATAGATCAAAACGATTCGGTAGATCAAAACCATTTGATAGATCAAAACGATTCGCTAGATCAAAACCATTTGATAGATCAAAACGATTCGGTAGATCAAAACCATTTGATAGATCAAAACGATTCGGTAGATCAAAACCATTTGATAGATCAAAATGATTCAGTAGATCAAAACCATTTGATAGATCAAAACGATTCAGTAGATAAAAAACATTTGATAGATCAAAACCGTTTGATAGATCAAAACGATTCGGTAGATCAAAACCATTTGATAGATCAAAACGATTCGGTAGATCAAAACCATTTGATAGATCAAAACGATTCGGTAGATCAAAACCATTTGATAGATCAAAACGATTCAGTAGATCAAAACCATTTGATAGATCAAAACGATTCAGTAGATCAAAACCATTTGATAGATCAAAACGATTCAGTAGATCAAAACCATTTGATGGATCAAAACGATTCGGTAGATCAAAACCATTTGATGCATCAAAACGATTCGGTTGATCAAAACTATTTGATAGATCAAAACGATTCAGTAGATCAAAACCATTTGATAGATCAAAACGATTCGGTAGATCAAAACCATTTGATAGATCAAAACGATTCGCTAGATCAAAACCATTTGATAGATCAAAACGATTCGGTAGATCAAAACCATTTGATAGATCAAAACGATTCGGTAGATCAAAACCATTTGATAGATCAAAATGATTCAGTAGATCAAAACCATTTGATAGATCAAAACGATTCAGTAGATAAAAAACATTTGATAGATCAAAACCATTTGATAGATCAAAACGATTCGGTAGATCAAAACCATTTGATAGATCAAAACGATTCGGTAGATCAAAACCATTTGATAGATCAAAACGATTCGGTAGATCAAAACCATTTGATAGATCAAAACGATTCGGTAGATCAAAACCATTTGATAGATCAAAACGATTCAGTAGATCAAAACCATTTGATAGATCAAAACGATTCAGTAGATCAAAACCATTTGATAGATCAAAACGATTCGGTAGATCAAAACCATTTGATAGATCAAAACGATTTATTAGATCAAAACCATTTGATAGATCAAAACGATTCGGTAGATCAAAACCATTTGATAGATCAAAACGATTCGGTAGATCAAAACCATTTGGTAGATCACATTGTGGAAGAGCACCGTTTCATTCTAAAACGAAAATACTTTCTAAACGAAAATACTTTTCTGCCCCTAAAAACTTGTACATATTAAAAACACCTACATCGGAGGTTTGACGTAATTTGTTTGTGTTTAGTTTAAAAACCATATTGTTTCTTTTTTGTGTTTTTTTTGTGTGTGCATATGTGGACGGGAATTTGGTGTCTATTAAAACACATTTGAAGTTATATAGTGTGTATGGTCTGTTTGGTTAAAATGTTTGGCTATTTGGAAGTAGGGTGAGTAATTCCTTTAGAAGACACATCATTACACCTTAAAACAGTAAAACAGTAATGGCCAAATATACGATACTCATAATATTGGCTCACGGGATTTATATAGAAATATATTTTCATTTTTTTATATCTCTTTAAATCTTCTCCTGTTTAAATCTCAACTGTTACTTTTCACTCTTCCCCTTTTTTTCAAACTTTATTAAACCTTCCTTACACTAAATTTAAACAAACATACATAACACTCAAAGCAAATAACACGTCGAAACGAGAGTGACACGTGACTTCACATTTCCGAAACATATGACAACAGAAGCTGAAGAGAGCCGGATGGCTAAGTCCTTCTGTGCTTGAAACTGACAGTACAAATGTACTAATTTTTCTGTACCAATATATATATATATATATATATATATATATATATATATATATATATATATATATATATATATATATATATATATATACAGTGTAACCCGGATATAAGAGAAACACGAATATAAGAGACATTGCCTCTGGTCCCAAATTACAGCCTGTATTAATGTCTATAAATTAGACCCGGATATAAGAGACCCGGATATAAGAGAAACCCGGTTATAAGATACTTCTTCTCCGGTCCCGTCCTCCTTAATATAAGAGAGTTCGTTTTGAGTGACAGTGTGATGTCGTAAATCAGTCAAAAGACGTTGCTACATTTTCTCACCTCATTGGTGAGTCTTTCTATGACCTTCACTATAGCCATATCCGTAGAATATTCATAAAAAAGGTTTCTTTTTTTGTTGTTGTTAGAAGGCGAACCCGGGTATAAGAGACTTATTCTCCGGTCCCGACAGCTCTCTTATATCCGGGGTTAACAAAGAGATTTCTGTACAATAAAAAATGACTGCCTTTGTTAAGAAAAAGTAATTTTTGACTGAATTATTTGTGAAAACTGATTGAAAAGTATTTTTTATGTCTATAACAGTTAAATAAACTAGTGTTCTGTGCATAAAAAGCGTTATATGTGGTGTTTCCATACTTACATAAACAAAATAGACCATACCCGGATATAAGAGGAACCCGGATATAAGAGACTTATTCGCCGGTCCCGACAGCTCTCTTATATCCGGGTTACACTGTATATGAGAAAGTAAATACACATTGGTCTTAATCATAGAGCGGGGGATTTACAATTATCTTTATACATTTCAATAAATAAATATAAAGAAAATGGGCATAGAGATTAAGCATAAAAATAAGTAGCCGCTTTCTTAAAAAGAAACACACCCTTTTTTAGACATTGTACGTCGATTTAGCACCCCCCCGTCTCTGGACAAATAAATATTTCGCCTTGTATTTCCTGTATTGAAACTCACTCTCTCACCGTTAAGTGTTGTGTACACACATGACTCTGAACAGGATCAGCTTTTCAGTTCTACGGCTGGCAAATTAACTTAAGTAAATGTTATCTTAATATTTGTTTGCCTAATAAAATGGATTCATATAAAAAAAAACATTTCGCGCAAAACGGAATGTAAACGACTGTTGAGTATAGGCCATTATCAAATGAAAGCATGACAAAGTCTATCAATACCAAAAATAATTAATTTTCATTGACAACTTGTTAAGACAATACAAAATAAAGAGTTCGTTATGAATAAGAGTTTACAGTGTCTGAGAACGTTTTAGGCGAAAGAAGGTGTTTTGTCTTTTAAGGATAAATGGAGTAGACATGTTCATTTCGGCTGGCGCCGTGTACATGTACCTGGTGCAGCATTCAACCTTGACGGGCTGAGCGGGCTTTCTCTGAAGGAAGAAGTTTCTAGGAAATATTAAATTCACAAGCGGTCCCCGGTCGCATGTATATCTCGGTCAGTGGAGACAATGACGTTAGTTTTGCAGGTTTTTTGTATTTGTTTTTTTTTTCACAGAGACGTGTCGCCGTCCACCCATATAAAGCGTCTGGTATTCCAAAATGGTCGCTCATCTAATATTAACCAGACTCAACGTTGCTTAACTTCGGTAATTTAACGGAAACCGGTTCGTCAACGTGATTACACCGTATATGCTGGCGCCGTATGCGTTTACGTGTGTGTAAATGGGACAGACATGTAGATGTGTGTGTGTGTATATTAGCGTGCCTGTTTTTTCAATGGGAGAGTGTATGCATGTATATAAGTATATGTATGAGTGTATATTAGTTCGGTTAGCAGTGTATACACTGCCGCTATGTTTAGTAGTTCGTCTATGTCGCGTTGCGTCTATCAAGAGCCTTCGGCAAGGGGACGAGATTAGCTTATAAGGATGTACCCACATGCGTCGAGTATGGAAGAAAAAACAGGAACAAGAGGAAGAAAAACGCTGTTTGGGTATTTATACTAAGCGCGAGATTTGGAAGTGAATATTTCCTGTTAATTGATTGGTTGGAATAAACTACTGATTTGAGCTTTTGTCCAACCCTGAGTCGATACGTAGAACAATCATTCGCTGCCATTTCTGCTTCTAATGGGACTTTATTGAAACGATACTAATATTAAAATGCGGAATATTTGTGTCAAAGGCTGCTGTAATACGTTCATTGGACAGTAGATATAAATATAAACTGTGTTTATTTATTTTATTTTATTATTTTATTTAAAAAAAAACTTTAGTTCACCACAAACAAGGCGAGTTGCCACTGTAGACGTAATGGGCTACTGAGAATTAGGGTGAAAGTTTAGGGGGGTCATCCTAAATTGGGAGCTGTGCAGCGAGAGGCATGTTCACATTAGTTTAAATTTCTGCATGTCGGTACAATCGGGGAAACAGGGAGCAGGAAGCAGGATGCAGAGAGGGGGTCCCAAAGGCCGGTAACTCGAGGAAAAAAGCTATTGGAGTAGAAGGCTCTCCGGCATCTGGGGACCTCCACAATGAATGGATGGGATCTAGCTGATGTTCGAGTTGGTCGAGTGTATTTACATCGAGGGGTCACCAGAGCAGCAAGTCCATCGGATCACATCCCATTGAAATACTTGTAAAACAAGCACGATGCAACATTGCGGCGATGGGACAGGGGCTGGAGTTTGGTGGATAGTGAGGGATCTATTAGATCAGAGACTCTTTTTTAGACCAGATGTGACAACAATACTCCATGCATGGCTCGATTGTGACTTTGTAGAGATATAGGATAATGTCAGGTGTGAGAAGTTTTCTAGCACGGAAGAGGGATCTCACTTTCTTTGCAGCAGCCTTGGCAATGTCTTCTATGTATTTGTTCCAATTTTCCTCTTGTATCTTTCTCTGGCCTTGTAAGTTACAAGACAAGCAAGATACACGTTTAGAATACAAGTGATCGAAGTTACAAATCAATCACGATGATACAGCGGTCAAAATGTAACAACATTTATCGCGAGAAAGATGCTTAAGGATGTTTGAATGCGTGCATGCGAGTTGCGTTTGCGTTAGTATGACAGTTTCTATGTGAGTGCAATGTCTCTCGTGTCCGGTTTATGTAAGCGAAAAGATTGTTGAGTGGTGAACTGTATTTGTGAGTTGATCAAGTTTGTGAGTTGATCAAGTTTGTGAGTTGATCAAGTTTGTGAGTTGATCAAGTTTGTGAGTTGATCAAGTTTGTGAGTTGATCAAGTTTGTGAGTTGATCAAGTTTGTGAGTTGATCAAGTTTGTGAGTTGGTCAAGTTTGTGAGTTGATCAAGTTTGTGAGTTGATCAAGTTTGTGAGTTGATCAAGTTTGTGAGTTGGTCAAGTTTGTGAGTTGATCAAGTTTGTGAGTTGATCAAGTTTGTGAGTTGATCAAGTTTGTGAGTTGATCAAGTTTGTGAGTTGGTCAAGTTTGTGAGTTGATCAAGTTTGTGAGTTGATCAAGTTTGTGAGTTGATCAAGTTTGTGAGTTGATCAAGTTTGTGAGTTGATCAAGTTTGTGAGTTGATCAAGTTTGTGAGTTGATCAAGTTTGTGAGTTGGTCAAGTTTGTGAGTTGATCAAGTTTGTGAGTTGATCAAGTTTGTGAGTTGATCAAGTTTGTGAGTTGGTCAAGTTTGTGAGTTGATCAAGTTTGTGAGTTGATCAAGTTTGTGAGTTGATCAAGTTTGTGAGTTGATCAAGTTTGTGAGTTGGTCAAGTTTGTGAGTTGATCAAGTTTGTGAGTTGATCAAGTTTATGAGTTGATCAAGTTTGTGAGTTGATCAAGTTTATGAGTTGATCAAGTTTGAGTTGATCAAGTTTGTGAGTTGATCAAGTTTATGAGTTGATCAAAGGTAGCAGTTTATTTGTGTTATTGAATTACTCGCCTGTTTATTGTATGTGAAAATTGTCAACGAGTTTTTTTTATATCAAGTGGATGATGCTTCTTCTTCTTTCGTGTGAATCAGATGATTCTGGTGTTGGCATTAGTTTCCCCGATGTTTTTCTAGTTAGAAATCTTTCTGGAAAGACATCGGGTACTTACGGGAAAGACCACCAGAAGATTGCCAACATCCCTAAGTGAAAGTGATACTGTAGAACCGACTGGATTCGAACTTGGAACACCCAGGTCTTCAGTCCGTGTCGATATCCACTTAACCTCAAGCAGACCTTAAGCATCAGAATCGCACTCATCAACCAGCTACATGGAATGAACAACAACAATAAGATGATGCTGTTTATTGTTGTAATTCATTCCATGTAGCTGGTTGATGAGTGCGATGCTGATGCTTGAGGTCTGCTTGAGAGTTTCACACGTGTGGGAAATATAGCAGGTAATATTTCTTCAACAGATATTTTAACTGAGACCAAAGCTACGTGAATACCTTGGTACTGGATACATGAATTGTTTTCATGTACTAGCGACAGTCTGATGGCAATCTTGTTAGTTGTTCGATTGTCTTAACGTGATTACCTCGAAAATTACAGAAGAGTTTTACGCGCCTAACACGCCGATTGGCTAATGGTCTGCACCTGCGCATTATCGTTTTTGTTAATGTAGTTGGACTGCTAACATCTTGAATGCAGTCCAGACACTATTTATTGTTATTTTTGCAACTATTAGCATTAAATTACGGCAACTTTCCACGGAAGGTTTTCAAATAAAAAAAAGATTAATATAATAAAATAAATCACGATATTAAAGCGGTCATAATGTTACACTTACTGCGCGAAAGATGTTTGAGAAGGTCTGAATGCTTGCACGCGAGTTGTGTTTGCGTAAATGTGAGTAAAATGTCTCTCGCGCTCGCTTTACGTAAACGAAAAGTTTTTGGAGTAGTGAGATGTATGTGTGAGTTAATCAGAGTTAGCAGTTTAGCTGTGCTAGTAGATTGCTCGCTTGTTTGCGTTTGAAATGTGTCAATGAGTTTTTGAACAAGTGGATAATGCTGTTTGTTGTTGTTCCTTCCATGTGGCTGGTTGATGTTGCCGCTTATTGTCCAGTTGATAGTTTCACACGCGTAGCAGGTAGTATTTCTTCAACAGAGATTCGAGCTGAGGTCAAAGCTGCGCGAATCTGTTGCCGGGAAAAGGGTAAATTGCTTTGACGTGGAGTCATGTCGCATCGGTGACATCTGGTTGTAATCTAGTTAGTCGTTCGATTGTTTTAGCTTTTATAGAAGATCACATCGAACATTCTAGAAGTGTTTTACTTTCGCGCCTATTACGCCGATTGCCTAATTGTTGCGTCGGCGTTTTGTTTGCGCATGCGCATTATCATTATTGTTAATGTAGTCGGACTTGTAGACTTGGAAGAAGATGTCGAGATCGCCGTTTTGTTGATGAGGTTTAGAGCTTGTTGTATGCAAGGAAAGGGTGGTTGAGTAGGTCTCCATCCTTCTGTGTGCTTTATATGAAGAAAACGGGTTATCAAGTTTGGTTATAAAGACACAATTCTCTATCTACTATTTAAATAAATGGTATTAGTACTGTTTTATCAACACAGCCAATATAGTTCGGTAAGTGTTATGAAAACAGGAATACAAAATATGTGGGTGTCAGGATTTTTTGTATCGTCTAACCAAGTCATGGCTGGAGACGAGAAAAGGAACATAACGTCCGGTAACGTAGACGTTTCAACTCCTACCGTTCGTCAAAGGCAAGATAAGGTTTGAGTCGACTTTCTCTGCACACCCAAGCGCACACACACGCGTCTTACGAATAAATTGTTTTTATAGTTTGCCGAACTTATATGATTTATACGATCTAGATAATCTAGACGATCTGGCACGCTAGGAAGTAAGTGTAGTATCTGTTCCGATGGATACTGCGCCCTATAGACCGGTGTCTTCTTGTCCTTTGGGGCTTGATTCCGCCGGTCTGTGGGGTTGTCCTGTGCAGTTCTAGGAGGTCCACCCTCCCAGGCTTTGCCTCCCTTCTTTGAGGAGGAGTAAGTTTATTGCTTACTGCCTGAGGTGCTCCTACCGGGGAATGCCGACGGGGCTGCCCAGGCAATTTTTAATGGTCAGAGTGCTCACTTTCTCGGGGGCTGGCTTTTCAAACCCCACTTTCCCGACCCGACCTTGGGTCACATCTTACTTGTGGGAGTAAGATAAAACTGGCCTTGTGCCTAACTCCTGGAGAGGAGTAAATGAATATACGATCTAGACAAACAGCACGCTACTCGAGAGTCCAACGTTCAAACCCCTCGACCTTACATTCACAGGCAACATGAATTGGAATGAATACATAGAAGATACTGCCAAGTCTGCTGTAAAGAAGTTGGATCCTTTGACCGGACTAGAAATATTCTCACTCCTGCCACTATCCTATATCTGTATAAAGTCACCGTTCGCTCATGCATGGAGTATTGCTGTCACACCTGGGCTGTTGCACCAACTACTAGTCCTTCACTCTTTGACAGGGTGTAAAAAAGAGTCTCTAATCTAATAGGTCTTGCACTGTCTGCCGAGCCCCATTCCCTGTTCCATCGCCGTAGTTTTTTAATGGAAATCGCTCCAGACAAGGCATGAAGCCACTTGATGTAAGGAGCTAACAAGAACGAAATATGATTATCGCAAAGACAGGAGATGCCCATTGGCCTTAGTCTTGAAATAACTAAGGCTATAAATAGGAGGAAAACAGTCAGCAGGAAGAGAGTTCCACAAGCTTGCAGTTCTTGGAAAGAAGTTACTGGAATAAGAAGCTGTATTATAATGAGGTATCAAAACAGCGAATTGATGGAGACCACTAGACCAACAAGTCAAATGAGCTGGAACAAACGAAGCAGAGAATAGATCACATAATTCTGAAGAACACATGCCATGATAGTATTTATAGAAAAAACTAAGACTAGCAGCATCATGTATGTGAGAGACAGGGTGCAGAGAAGAAGAAAGGGTGGGAGCTAATCAAATTACAGATACGTTTCTGCACCTTATCAAGAACCTTCAAATGGGACAGAGATTCACCAGCCCAAATATGACAACAGTACTCCATACATGGCTTGATAGAAAATTTGAAGAGATAGAGAATAGCCTTAGGTGTTAGAAAGTATTTGGAGCGATAGGGAAAACCGACTTCACAAGAAGCAAAAAGAGCAATGGGTCTAATGTATGAAGCCCAAGAAAGATTTGATGAGAAGGAAAGACCAAGAAGTTTCAGAGTCGATTTCTCCTCAAGAGCAGAGCCATCCATGAGAATCTCTAGAAGAAAAGAGACATGCCTCCGATTAAAAGACACGAGATGATTCTTAACAAGATTAAACGAAATAAGCCATTTCGTACCCCAATCAACAACTGAACCCAGGGCAACTTCTAGATCAGCTGCAATTTCGACTGATCCGAGAGAGATGGACGAGAAGCAACACCAGAATAGATAGTGGTACCATCAGCATAGATGTTAATTTGTTTAGCATCAAAGTTGTTGTTTTACAAGTATTTTCACGAAATCTGCTCTGATGAACTACTGCACTTATATCCCCTAAACGTAAATATCCCCGCCAAAGACGACTAGCAGGAAAATCCCCCCCCACTGTGGAGTTCCCCAGATGCAGTAAGGCTTCCTACTTTCATAGCTTGTTTTCTCGGACCGCTTACCTTTGGAATCCGCTCCCTGTTCCCTGTTTTTCCGACACTTTAAACATGCAAAAATGTAAATGTAATGTGAACAACCATCAAATTGCCCAACTTCGAATCCCCTTGTAAATCTGGTCTTTAATCACACTAGGCCCTTACGCCTCAGTGGCAATCTGCCTTGTTTGGAGGAATAATAGTAAAAAAAAAGTAAATACTTATTAGGTCGTTACAAAAATAATGGCCGCCTGAAGCGCTGGGTTTTAAAAAGTAATTTTAACACAGAATTTGTAGTTTATTTCTGGTTAATTTTAACATATATAATAATTAATGTGTTTTCAATAATAATTTGTAACTTTTTTCAGATAGAAAGTATTTTTGAAGCATAGAAGGCCCTCAATGATGAACATGCCAAAACATGACACTTGCCTTCTTATGTTGCATGAGTTCCATCTTGGGCACAATGCCTCCGAAACTTCTGCCAATATCAATAGAGCATGGGAGATGGATCTACAAGTAATCGAACAGTACGAAGGTGGTTCCAGAAATTCTGTAGTAGAGATGAGAGCCTTGAAGATGAAGAAGGTAGAGGACGGCTGTGTAATCTTGACAATGAACAATTGCAAACACTTGTTGAGCAAAATCCACGTCAAAGTGTCAAAGAAATGTCACAGACACTTGCTGTCAGCACTGCAAGTTTCACGTCATTTACAGAGTATTGGAAAGGTGAAATATTTTTCATGAATAAATGTAGGTTTCTGAAATCGGCCATTATTTTTGTACCGACCTAGTAAGAATAAACTAATGAATAGTGTGTGTTGGAACGCATCTGTCTGTCTGTCTATCTGTCCCTCTCTTTCTGTCTTTCTGTCTGTCTGTCTGTCTGTCTGTCTGTCCCTCTCTTTCTGTCTGTCTGTCTGTCTGTCCCTCTCTTTCTGTCTGTCTGTCTGTCTCTCTCTTTCTGTCTCTCTGTCTGTCTGTCTGCCCCTCTCTTTCTGTTTGTCTGTCTGTCTGCCCCTCTCTTTCTGTCTGTCTGTCCTTCTCTTTCTGTCTGTCTGTCTGTCTGTCCCTCTCTTTCTGTCTGTCTGTCCCTCTCTTTCTATCTGTCCCTCTCTTTCTGTCTGTCTGTCTCTCTCTCTCTTTCTGTCTGTCTGTCCGCCATTCTCTTTCTGTCTGTCTGTCTGTCCCTCTCTTTCTGTCTGTCTGTCTGTCCCTCTCTTTCTATCTGTCTCTCCGTCCCTCTCTTTCTGTCTGTCTGTCTGTCTGTCTGTCCTTCTCTTTCTGTCTGTCTGTCTGTCCTTCTCTTTCTGTCTGTCTGTCTGTCTGTCGCTCTCTTTCTGTCTGTCTGTCTGTCCCTCTCTTTCTGTCTGTCTGTCCCTCTCTTTCTATCTGTCTCTCCATCCCTCTCTTTCTGTCTGTCTGTCTATCTGTCCTTCTCTTTCTGTCTGTCTGTCTGTCTGTCCTTCTCTTTCTGTCTGTCTGTCCCTCTTTTTCTGTCTGTCTGTCCGTCATTCTCTTTCTGTCTGTCTGTCTGTCTGTCCCTCTCTTTCTGTCTGTCTCTCTGCCCCTCTCTTTCTATCTGTCTCTCCGTCCCTCTCTTTCTGTCTGTCTGTCTGTCTGTCCTTCTCTTTCTGCATGTATGTTTAATGCGTCATTCTCTTTCTGTCTGTCTGTCTGTCCCTCTCTTTCTGTCTGTCTGTCTGTCCCTCTCTTTCTGTCTGTCTGTCTGTCCCTCTCTTTCTGTCTGTCTGTCTGTCTTTCCTTCTCTTTCTGTCTGTTTGTTTAATGCGTAACCCACACACGCACGCACGCACGCACGCACGCACGCACACAAGCACACACCCACAAGAACATTTTATGGATCTTTATTTAACCTACAAGTTAGATGCTATTTTACATTTTCGTTGTAAACAAGTAAAGAAAATAAACTGCTAATTCATATATGTTTTTTTAGTTTATTTTTGCTGAATCAGTGTTCAAGAAAAGTGGTCATGTAAATCGCACTTTGTAGTCGTAAAATTTACTAGTCTTGACAAAAGACAACGTGTATTTCGCGACTGTCAGGGAATGAAGGTATCTCCAAAGAAACACATCTATTTAGGAAAATGAATGAGGAAATAACCGCAGAACGAAGTCGTAATGTAACTAAAGCGAAATATGCGAATAAGTACTTACCTATTTTGGACGCCATTTGCAATTTTTGTATATGTAACAAACGCAATTTTATCTAGACAAACGCTGACACAAATGGTCACGTGTCGTCTATTAGACCAACTGAATATTCACTCTGTGAGGGTGCCTGTAATATTAATATTTATTAAATGAAACATTTTTCCATATAGTATTGTTAGATAATGGCCCTATGGGAATGGACGTATCTGTTGGAGATCGGGTTTGACTTGCGCGATTTAACGCGGAGCAGTCGAGTGCAAAACAGAGCTTGTTCTCACAGTCGGAGCTGGCAGACGTGACAAGGTTACGTGTGACGAGACCCCAGATCAAGGGTCAGTCTACACCTGCGAGAGGCTCTGTGACTTGCGTGGGAAACAAAGGGATCTGTGACGTCACTCGTTCTCGTGAGAAGCGAGTTTTTTGGCAGTCTGTTTCGGAAAGCGAACTGAGAGGACGTGCGATTCACAATGTAACGATACGGAAGATTTCCCTTCAGGGAAGACAAGCGCGAGAATCATTTCCCCTCTCTAGGAATAGTTAAGAAAACAATAACTAACTACGATAACGTGGGATTTGCTTTCTTAGTCTCTCTCGGCGTCGTGAATTTCCCCCAGATGAAATAACAACGCTTGAATGAAACGAATTAAATTTAAAAGCAAATTTTGTCTTCGGGGGCGACATGGCTTTTATTGCAGATAACAAACGATAGCAGAGAAGAAAGAATTCATCCACTAGACGACCGCTCACTGGACGACACGACCAACCCTCTACGAAACGCGTACTGCCGCGGTCCAGGCAGGAGTAGTATGCAACAGTATAAAATCTCGATGTAGGAAAGAACAAGTGTATGATGGAACAAGCGTATTTATACGTATCGATCACGTGTAGCCATTAAAGGAAGTTGACAGAAGACGTTTTAGCACTCGAATGGCTAAGATGATTGAGCGATAGAGACCACTAGATTTTTATCACATAGACTTTAGTCTATGTGATAAAAATCTAGTGGCAAACACGATAAAACGTCTCTGACATTATTCAGACAACATCTTTGCAATAGGATTAAAAAAAGATGAATACTTGTAAATATATATTTTAACTTTAGGGAATTTCACAAAAATAATGTATTTGTATTGTTTACAATGCGACATGTAAATAATTTTAATTTTTAAGGAAATATAAGTACGGATAAAAACGCAAAGGATCAAAAAGTTTTTCTTACATTTAAAATGCGCAAATGAAAACTTTAGTTCAAAAAATATTTTAAATTATTGTTTTTATTTAATCTTTTGGGAGCCGACCGGGATTATCTCATAATAAATACAAAAAAAAAACAGAAGTTTATGACCGCTCTTTTTTGAGGTATTGTTAAAATATGATATATTAAAAACGGTGTCGTTAGAAGCCATACAATGCAATATTTTGTTTTATTTAATATTATTTTTTGTAACGATAGACGTCTTCAGCAGAGAAAATAGTAGATGTTTTATATTTTTTGAAGTCTCTTTTTTCTTGGCTGTTGTCGTAAATCCGCGCGATGTTTTTTTTAAAAACTGCATTAATAAGAGTCAAGAACGGTCGCGCGTGACAGCGCTAATAAAGAAATTAATGATCGTTCTCTTTTGAAGCTTTGTTGAAATTTGAAATTTGAAATATTAAAAACAAAGCCGTTAGAAGCCATGCAATGCAAATAGGTTTTATTTTTTATATTTCAATCTTCAATATTTCGGCGATAGACACTTTTATTTTCCAAGAAAAAATATGAAACATCTATTTTTTTTGATGAAGGCGTCTATCGCTAAAAGAAATTAAGATTAAAATATAAACAAATATTTGCATTGTATGGCTTCCAATGGCTTTAATTTTAATATTTCAAGTACAAAAAAAAACATTCATCTCAGGAAAAAAACATTCATATCAGGAAATAAAATATCCCCGAGATCTTTCAAACAGTGAAAAAAGTAAAATGATAAAATAAATAAATTATTAAAATTATCTACTTTAAAATTGAATCAAAGACAAATTTCCTTTTTTTTTATAGTTCACGTGTGTGGGTGTGGCATGCTGTGATTAAAATTAAGTGGGTGCGTAATTTGTTTTTCAACGGTTTCTGTTAACCGACTAAGTATAGTTGCAAAATATCATTTTCTATGGTTTGCTTCGGTTAGAATAAAATGTAGTATTTTGTTTTTGGAAAATGGAAGTTTACGTTTTTTTAATTTAGCTGTTTTTTTCCTTAAATTTTAATCATGTTTTAAAATTATCGTTTAGCTATAAAATCAAAAGTTTCATTCAAAACTTGTGTCGTAGTAATTTTGGTGCTATTGAACTTTATGGAGCAATTTCGTTTCCGTTAATTCGGGATTTTGTATTGTCTCCTGTTACCGATATTAAGTCAATTTTGTGTACTGATACAGAATCCGATCCAATTTCCAGCAACTTTGCGTCGATAACGTTCTGGTAGGTTACGTTAACAGCCGAAAAAAGTCGAACCGATTAGCCAATCAGCTGTCAGCTGTCAGCAGACGACAAGTTTTCAACAAATTTTGGAATTGAGTATAAATCAACAATTTGTCAAATGTGAAAATGTATTTCAACGCTCTATCTCAACGAATCCAATCTCCTGAAGGAGTCATCGTTTTCTGTCAAGAAATATCTCTTTACCCCCCCCCCCCAGATGCAGAAAATGCGAGTATATGTGCAGGTTAACACCAAGGAACACGATTACTGACAAATTTGCATGGAGATGCACAAATACGAAATGCAGAGCATGGACATCGAGTAGGAATAACACGTTGTTTTTTTTCACAATCAGAAACGTTACAAAGTAAAAAAAAGGGTCAAAATAGTACGTTCAGAAGTAAATAAAAAAAGCCAAAAAACAAAAAGAGAACAGTTTTTTTGACTAGTTGACTAGTTTTATTTTCTTAAAAGATTACCTACTTGAAACATTTATGTAAAGAACAAAAATGCTTAATAACAGTTGTTTACCTATGTTTCATTATTTATATATAAAAACGTTTACAAAAAACCCCCAAAACTAACAGACTTTTGACCAGTTGACAGTTTTTTTTTTGTTCAATAAAATGAACAAATTATTTAAAACTTTTCTTTGAAAAAAAAATTATTAACAAAAAACAACGACGCAGTAGCGTTTTAAATTTATAGCATATCAGTTTTCGCGTCGGCTTTTTCCGGCTTCTAACGTAACCTGCCGGAATATACCGACGCACACTTGGCGTAAATCGGGTCGGATTCTGTATCAGTAGCTAATTTTGTACCCGATACATTGAACAGTTGCCATAAAGATATATTAACGAACGAATGAACCATTCTATAAACATTGTGGATCCGATTACTAGGAACCATACATAGAACATAGAGGACCTATGGGGCCATGCAAATAAATAAATAAATACAATTTACGTTTGTTGATTAAGTTGTTGCAATATATATATATATATATATATATATATATATATATATATATATATATATATATATATGTGTGTGTGTGTGTGTGTGTGTGTGTTCTGCTAAGATAAGAATGAAATGTATTTTTTTTGTTTTTGAAAAAATTGAAGTTCACATGTGTTTTTATTAAAATCAAATATAAATTTAATTTTTTAGCATGACGGAGTGGGGAGAATTATGTAGGGGAAAGAATGACAGAGGTTCTGTTTTTTTTTGTGAAAAATATTCACCGAAGAAGCATTTTAAAAACGTCTTGAATTTATTATCAAAAGAAAATGCATGTTTTGAAAATGGGCAGAAACGATTGTATAAAAATAAAAATGTATTTGGAGCAAATTTATTAAATGATTATATCATATTTTGTATACACTACTGAGCTATTAATCCAATTTTTATGTGATTTTAAATGAATTTAAACAATTACATGCACACACTATCTTGGATTTTATAGTTACTTTTATAGTTATTACCTTTGACTTTTAACAAAGAGGGAGTGTATGTATAAGTGTGTGTGTGTGTGAGAGAGAGAGAGAGAGAAAGAGAGAGAGAGAGAGAGAGAAAGAGAGAGAGAGAGAGAAAGAGAGAGGGGGATATACATCTTATAAAATGGAGAGAAAGGGATCAAATAACATATAGTGATAGAGGGCGAGAGTGATAGACTCAGTAAGAAATAGGTCATTTGGTGAGCTAGTTGCAAATTACGACTAATCAAAACAATCAAGGTGGATTTTCGTTCAAACCAAATGCAATTCCGAAACATAAATATTTTCTCGTGCATTTTGTGTCATTAAAGTATGAGGATAAAATACACGATATATCATAAAATGAAATGCCGTGGAGACAAGATGTACGAAAAAGACAAAAGAAAAAAGAAATTAAACACAAGAACTAATCATCAAAAACGAAAGATTTACCGGTTTCGTTCGGATCACTTTTTCTGAAGACGTTCGTTGATGCGAACGAAACTGGTAAATCTCTCGTTTTTGATAGTTTCTTCCTGTGTTTAATTTGTTTATTTTTTTGTGTTATTAAAGTATATATATATATATATATATATATATATATATATATATATATATATATATATATATATATATATATATATATATATATATATATATAATATTTATAAATAAATATTAATTATTTATTACCTACAGACATCGATGTTTCATGCTAACGCAATCTTCAGTGCAGGAAAGAAATTCTCAACGGTCGGTGGACTCGAACTCCGATCACAAATCGCCACTGATTTGTTGTCAAGAGCGTTAACTCCTCGGCCATAGGGAATTAGCTAATAATTAAGGAGGAATTTAACTTTGTAAATAGCGAGTCGGCGGCTAATTTACACGAGCAGTTGAAAGTGATCAACAAACTGTGTTTGGATCTTGCATGAAACTATTTGTACTGCTTGTTATTAAACTCACTCAGAGTGCCCGGCCTTTAGTGAAGGGGGCTTATAATACTATTTATAAATAAATATTAATTATTTATTACCCACAGACATCGATGTTTCATGCTAACGCAATCTTCAGTGCAGGAAGTTAATTCTCAACGGTCGGTGGGCTTTTAAGAAACAAATGCTGATTCACTCAGCTTTAGTATAATAATATAATATCAGTGAGACCCGTGGAAATTCCACGCTTGCTGTCTTCATCTCTCTACATAATTTACTCTTAATGATATTTCAGTGCTCTTCCAATATGTCATCTACCGAAGGTTTATTATCTACTATTCATGTCATGTGACTTAATAGGAAAAAAAAGACAAATAAAAAACACTTTAATTTATTATTGCAATAAAAATAATTATTTGATGTAAATTCAAAAGAAGTAACAATAAAAACATTGAGCAATAAAAGCAATTGTTAAGGAGTAAAAATCAACGTATTCAACGATAAACCTCTCTGATATCATTTAACAAATATAAATATTAATCAAGAAAATTCTTTGTCATCATTCTATAACAGTGTTGATATCAATATCCTCATGACACCATTTTAATATCCTCATAATACCATTTTACTTTCTTTGTTTTTTACTGCCCCTCCTGTTTCGCCCTCAAATATAGTCGGAAGAGGCTGAAATGTTGGAAAACTCTCGGAATTCGTGTCTGATACATATGGTTTCACTTTCATTAAAATCGGATATACGTATACGGGGAGGGCCTGTGGACGAGTGGTTATAGCACTTGTCTTTAGGCTAGACGACTCGGGTTCGATCCCACTCATGCGAATTTTCGGGTCTGAAATGGGTACCTGACTAAAACTCAGGGAAGGTTCAAGGTAGCGGAAGGAGAGGGATGGGCTCCGCCTTCCATGTGCTGTGCCCTAGACACGGTGATTCTTAACAAATCACCGCCGCTACGGCCATGGACAGTGTGCGATGTCGGCAACGACACTCGTGCGCGTCCAGGCTATGCGACCTTTACCTTTACCTTTATACGTATTTGAAGTTTTAGGGGGGGGGGGGTCGATCTCCATAGGTTACTTAGAGATAGAAACACATAGATATTCGGCTCACATAAAATAACGTAGAGGTTCGGAACGACTTCCATTGTCTTCCTCGGAAAATTTTATACATATGATATAAATTTCATAAAAATACGATATATTTTAAGTTTTAAAGAGGGTTCGACCACATGAATCCCTTGGGTTATAGGGGACACTTAGAGATTCCCGATCACTTCCATTGTCTTCCCAAAGAAAATTTTATACATATTCAAATTTCATAAAAATAGGATATATTTGAAGTTTTAAAAGGAGTTATGCCCTCATAGCCCCCTTATGGGTGCACTTAAAGATTCGAGGAACACTTCCATTGTCTTCCCCAGTAAATATTACATAAGAATACACTTTTAGATCTTATGTAGATTCTCTAACCATTATTTTTATTGTGAACACACACACATCAAACACACACACACATTGACTTTATATATATATATATATATATATATATATATATATATATATATATATATATATATATATATATACACTTAAATTACAAAAGGAGTGATACATAATTAAAACCAGCTCTTTATTTGCTGACGAAATTGTTTTGTTGAGTTCTGTTTCCGAGGAATGTCTGTGGTGGGTGAGAAATACGACAGCTTTTGCCCACGTGACACACCCCGAATGGGAAATTGTTTCAAGTCGCGCTGATCCTGTTTATATTGGACCAATTAGTAAAAAATCCTTCTCAACTTCGAGCGCAAGCGGCTTTGTTTACCCGTCTTGGCTCAAGTTTTGCCATCTGAGAGTCTTAACGCCCTGCCTTTCCGTATTTTAAACGTCCGAGGTATTAAAACACCCAACAAATTTTATATTTTATGCCCGGCAGCAATAACTACAAAGTTTAGGGTGACCTTTTTTTAATCAGATAGATTTCTATTTTCTTTAGTTCAAGATTTTCATAAACATAGGCGGCATTTAGTTCTTTAGTTCAAGATTTTCATAAACATAGGCGGCATTTAGTTCTTTAGTTCAAGATTTTCATAAACATAGGCGGCCTTTAGTTCTTTAATTCAAGATTTTCATAAACATAGGCGGCCTTTAGTTCTTTACTTCAAGATTTTCATAAACATAGGCGGCCTCAAGACGACAGGAACGCTTGCGCAGACTTTTTGACCTCATTGTTCTAAAATCTCTATCTATATAAAGTTAGGTATGTGTATATGTTTATATATTTATATCTACAGGATTCACTTCTAAACTAATGAACCAATCATATGAAGTTCGGAACACAGCTGCTAGGCGTAATAGTGGATAATGTGGGTTATATTTAGTTTAATTTAGTTTCATGCAAAGGAGACAATGTAGAGAGTAGAAACCCATCGTCAAAATTATGATACTTCCGATTATTGTGAAATTTAAACAATAGGTATTAGATATTAATTAATAAATATTTCCCAAATTTCAGTTTTCATTTATTTTAAAGGGGTTTAAGGAGCATAATAAGGCCACAACCTCCCATTTGAAAATTTAAACATTTAAGATTTACATTAAATTTGATCCCTAGTCATTAGACACTAATTAAGTAAGGTTCCCTGTATTTCAATTTCTTTTCAAGCCTGCATCTTTTGACATTTTCTAGAATCAAAATCATGTAATAGATTTTGAAAAAAATTAGAATAAGGATTCTAGACATAAGGTTTAGTAGCGTTATATCTTGATTTTAATCTTCGTAAGGGGGACATAAAAGTGGTGCAAAACTTTTCTGTTCTGAGAATTATTTTTACCCGTCCTGGGACGGGTATTCTTTTAGTGTGATTATATAACTATCTGCACTTACCCGCCGCTTGCCGGAAGTGTATTTATTTACAATTTGTTTTTCTTTCCCTTATTTTAAACAATGACGTTTTCTTCCTAAATTTTATTTTATTTTATTTTGTTCTAAACAAAGGGAAGTAAGTATGTTGGACGAATACAGAATTACGTCCCATTTTCCAAAATATTATTTTGTGTTCCAAATAAAGTGAAGTAAATCTGTAAGGAGTTGCCTCTTTTAATGGCGGCTATACGAAAATAAATCCGACTCGGATAAAGTATTTTCTGGAAAGAATTAACTCGAATTACACTAACCTATTATACAGAGTTACGTCCCCTTTTTTCTAAAATATTATTTTATGTTCCAAATAAAGGGAAGTAAGTATGTATAGAATTATCACTTTTTTTCTTTTCTTTTTACTAAAATGGTGGTTATACGAAAATGAATACGACCCGGATAAATTATTTTCTGGAGGGAATTTACTCGAATTACATTTTATTGTTCTTAGTATGTTGTAACGAGCCCCCCACCCCCAATTCGGCCAGTCAGAAACTAAAAAAATATTTCTCAGCATCAAAGCTCGCAATGGCAACAATCGACAAACAGGTTGACATTATTATATAGATAATCTGGCAGATGTATAAGACGTTCCCTAAAATTTTTGTTAAATAATTTCTGGAAAAATAAATCAGATAACTCTTAACTAACTCTTAAGATTATAAATCTTTTTATAGATCGACTTGTTCAATTTTTAGATGACTGTTCAATTTCTTAGGTAAGTTTAATCTTAAAATGACCTACGGTCTATGGAGTTAGTATTTACCTCCCTGCCACTACGGGAAGATGTGATACAAGGTCGGAAGGTGGAGATTGAAAAGCCGGCGCATACGAGGAAGAGCACGCTGACCTACATAATTTGCATGAGCAGCCCCGTCGGCATTCCCCGGTAAGGGCGCCTCATGTGACCAGCAATAAACCAACCCCTTCTTAAAAAAAGAAAATAAAGCCTGGGAGGGTGGACCTCCTAGAATTACACAGGGCCATACCCCAGCCCGACAGAAAAAAGGCCATCTAACTCAAATGCCCCAGACTCTGTCGGGCTGATTGTCGAGGACGAATCTTCGACTTGGTGTGAAAAACACCCTTGCCCAAAGAGTTGATATTTCCCGCGTATGTCCTCCCTACCCTCTCAATGAAGAGGTAATGGGGCTTGGATAGTGGTCTTATGACAACAGAACAGATATTACAGCGCCCCCTCCCCCTCCAAAAAAGGAGAAGGCAATGCTTGGAATGATGGTATAATGTTATATTTTAAAATCTCCGAATTGTTGTATCGACTTAACACTTATCTTTAGATTATTAAAAATCATTTTGAAAAATAAAATGACTGTTAAATTTTCAG
Source organism: Sepiola atlantica (assembly GCA_963556195.1). Classification (NCBI taxonomy): domain Eukaryota; kingdom Metazoa; phylum Mollusca; class Cephalopoda; order Sepiida; family Sepiolidae; genus Sepiola; species Sepiola atlantica. The sequence continues at coordinate 15,486,878 of OY744529.1, read as the reverse complement.
AGTGGAACTTTGTTTTACGTAAAATAATCTCAAATCTGGAGTTTATATTTCCTTCGAATTTTTTTAACCATTTTCTAAAATATTTATTTAAATTATTTAAAAAAAAATTTAAATTGAAAAAAAAAATCGGATTAATATATCGAGTGAACAGCAGATCCTCAGGTTATTAACAATCTTTGTTCAATTTTAAGAGAAGCACAGTTTGCTATGTAAAGTTGTACCCTTCTCTAAATTCCGAAAAGACGTATGTAAACAAAATTTGGTTTGGCTAAAAAAAGAAAGCGATCGTAAAAATGAGACAATTTTACGTTAAACTTACAAAGAAAACGGGGTGCTCTTCCCATTTGTTTACCAGGGGTGTTCCGTTAGGGTTAGGTGTAGTTAGTTAGTGTTAGGGTTAGTTATTTAGTGTTAGGGTTAAAGTTAATCGGTAGATCACATATTGGAATGTAAAAACCTCGGTAGATCACATATTGGAATGTAAAAACCTCGGTAGATCACATATTGGATTGTAAAAACCTCGGTAGATCACATATTGGATTGTAAAAACCTCGGTAGATAACATATTGGAATGTAAAAACCTCGGTAGATCACATATTGGAATGTAAAAACCTCGGTAAATCACATATTGGAATGTAAAAACCTCGGTAAATAACATATTGGAATGTAAAAACCTCGGTAGATAACATATTGGAATGTAAAAACCTCGGTAGATCACATATTGGAATGTAAAAACCTCGGTAAATAACATATTGGAATGTAAAAACCTCGGTAGATTACATATTGGAAGAGCACCGAAAACGGAACACCATTGCTAAACAAATGAGGAAGGCAATTTTTATAAATTTTGTTTTATAATTTGAAAATATGCATGCTTAATTGATAGTAATCCGAAGAAAAAAAAACAAATATTTAGTCAAATTCTTTTTAGTTCTTTTTCACGTTTTTCTTCATTTTATCTCAGTTAACTCTTAGAAATCAAGGGGCCTTTCCTGGGGATTACACTTGTATATTGAACAGCGGCGCTACCAAAACCATAAAGTGGTGACTCCTGATTGAACAAGCTATGCTGTCTGAAAGAAAGTCTAACATTTCGTACGCATGCACAAGAACAACAACAAAAAAAAAAAACAACAACAAATAAACTTTTTTTGAATGGAAAAAAAAGAGCGGCGATCCCCCTAAAAAAACGCTGCATTAACGAATTCTACTTCTCAACACAGTAATTTCATTTCACCCTCGTGCGAATTCGACAGCAAATACTGACGGAAAACGAAAGCACATTACTGTTTTTAATAGTACAATATTTGAATACCGGCCCAAAAGAAAAGAAACAAACGTTCAACACCGAAAAACTTATCAATTCTATCCCCTTTTCTGGATACACGTGTGTAAAAAAAAAGAAGAAAAAGACTTACATGACGTAATTTCTTTTTTATGTTTGAACAAAAAAAAAAGCTCACGATGCCATATCTTTTTCTGTGACAACGTGGATCAAAATAATTATATATAAAAGTAAATAAAAAAAACCCAAAAAACAAAAAACAAAAACAAACTGACGACGCCATCATTTTTCTGTGACCAGATGGATCAAACTAATTAAAAACCAACAACAAAGCGAGTTGCAAGACCGAACTCAAGTCCATGTTGAAATCTTTCCAAATTTCAAACAGGAAAACTTCCATCTCAACCAAGAGCGAGCGACAACACTACCAAGTCATTCAGTTAATACTGTTTTTTTAAAGTCAGGCTCAGCCAAACATCAACATCACCCTTCGAAGACTACCAACACTCTCCATCAACGATGCCGTAACTAAACCATCTAATACAAAAACTACCCGGAAATTTAACAAACAAATTTTACAGACAACACTATGGAATAAGTCGCACCAGTTTAAAACGAGTACAGCTGCATATGCACTACTAAATTACTCAACAATTGGATGCTCGTTGATCAACTCCGCAACATAAGGACCCATCAACTCGAACTACGCGCTCCAACATCAGTACAGATTCACTTGTACTTGCCTCTTCAAATCCGCAAACTCACTCGCAAACCTTGCGCTCCGGCAACCGTGCAGATTCACTGTCACATCTGACTTTGACCATAGTGCACCAGCGATCGAGAATTGAACGTTCGTTAACTCCACCAAGGACTCAACTAAAACGAACCCACTCCGACAACAGTGTAGCCTCACTTGCACCCATCACCTTCAACCGTGCAGCCTCACTTGCATTCATCACCTTCAACCGTGCAGACTCACTTGCACTCATTACTTTCAACGGTGCAGACTTACTTATACTAAAGACTTCCAACACGATAAGCACCCCGATTCCGACACCACGGAAGAATCCAATACTACAAACGCATACATCCCACCAGAACAAAATACATGAACACGGATTTCAAAAAGTACCTTTTCTCAATCTGAGGGGGGAGTACTTGTAACATTATCTCACTTTCTCAATCCATTTACACACCACCACCACCACCACCACCACCACCACCACCACCACCACCACCACCACCACCACCACCACCACCACCACCAGAGGGCGTCCGACCCGAGTTATCTACCATTTTTATGATCGTAGGGGGCGCGAAGACCCGTGTTATAAAAGAGGATGTACAGATCGCCGCTTTTTTATCTTCTGGCCTCGACACTCCCCCACTAGATCCCTTCGCTCTCTCCTTCTCACCCGAGTCTGACCTTGACGAACGCACTACAAACCATTTGCGCGCAAGCACAAGCACACAATTTAGCACGTAAGATTTATATTCTCTACTGACACGCACACACACGCATACACCATTCTACTCAAACTTTGTTATATACATTCTCGTGGACTCAATTTCATACAAAACACTATATGCGCGCATACTCTCTCTCACACACGCACACACACGCCCCCCACATACACCATTTACAGAGTCTTTGTACACATTCTCACGGACATAACTTCATAACGAACTCAGTCGGGTTCGCAAACAATACATTTAAAAAATACTATATTGTTACTTTGTTTGTTGTTTTCATGTGGCACACTTGTATATTGAACACATAAGTATATACGGAGTAGCGGCACTGCTCAAGCGTCGACCCAAACTTCCAAAGTGTAGATATTACGTTACATACTATTTCTCCTTTCACCCATCCGCCAAATCTTACCTTGCTTGCATTTACTTCCGGCTTGACTCTCCCCTATTTCCTTTTTTAATCTTTTTTTTTAAAGACCTGGGAGGCATGTTTGCACATAATTAAGCGCGCATTCGGATTCACTGTTGGGCATTCGTGACGAGAAACCGCGAGATGTTCGTATTTTACGCGTGATTCATAAATAAATACCGGCTAATTATGTTATTTCTATTCTCGGCACAGGCCAGCGCGTCTCGTCGAGAGTCGAGCATGTGAGACTGTTTATGAATACATTTGACACATGTTTCCTCTTCAAAATCTCTCTCCTTTCTCGTTTCGTTATGCTTATGACTTGACAATTATTTTCCTTGGCGGATATGCAAAGTTTCTTTTTATGTTTAACATCTATTTTTTTTTGTCTGTCTAGGAATTGAAACATCTAAAACAGTTCTGGCGGAAATCTAACCTTGAATCTCACGCTCGACATTTTCCGTTTTAGAAAATGGAAATTGAAAAAGTTGAAGTGACACAAAACATTCTCTTCCCTTTCATTCTCTATAATTAGATTTTTAAAATATTCTTTAATGTCAGAACTATTTGACGTATTCAATAGCGGTAAAGGTAAAGTGCAACGGATAGCTGTTTCTGTATATTATTGGTGGGTTTGAGAACTGGATACCACGGACGACTGGAAGACACAAGGATATTGGAAGAGAGTGATGTGAAAAATGATGATTCGCGCCGGATTAAAAATTGGAATTCTTAGCTGCAGCTCAGTGCTTCTTGGAAACCTTGAAAGCCGTGAGATATGAGTTGGACAATTGCAACGGAAATCTAGAAGAAGTGGCTAACATGAAGGTTTATAGCAGGCGTTCTAGTTGTATCCGCTTTATTTACTTCCTTCTCACGGCAGCAAGATGTGGCACAAGGCCAGATAGTGGGAGAAAAAGGTAGCGCTCCAGCGGAAGAGCCAGACTGGCCTATAAAAATAGCCGGGTAGCCCCGTCCGCATTTCCCGGTAGGGGGGCATCAGGCAATTGGCAATAAACCAACCCCTTCCCAAAAAGAGATGGCAAGGCCTGGGAGGGTGGACCTCCTTGGACTACCCAAGACATAATACCTCAATCCGACAGATAAAGGCCACTGAAATGGTTAGTCTATGTCGGACTGATTGTCGAGAACGTATTCTCGACTGGTATTTAGGTAGTACAATCATCAGCCGACTTTCGCATACTGAATCATTTTAGAATACACTCTAGTTGTACCTGCACAACGGAATTCGCTGAGAAGTTCCAAAAAGAAAAACAGTTGCTGCACGATCCAGGCAAGGGAATGCGGACTTTAGTGAGAGAGATGGAAGTCGGAGTGGCAACTATGAAGAATGTGCTCGACGATGATCTTCGCTACTCCTTGGCCTTTTGGTCGAGATCAAAGTGTAGTATCTGTTCGGATGGATACTACACCCCATAGACTGGTCTTGTCTTGGCCTTTGGGGCTTGATTTGCGCCGGTCTAGGGGTCTGTTCTGTTCTGTGCAGTTCTAGGATGTCCACCCTCCCAGGCTTCGCCCCCCCCCTCTTTGGGGAGGAGTAAGTTTATTGCTTACTGCCTGAGGCGCCCCTACCGGGGAATGCCGACGGGGCTGCCCAGGCAATTTTTAAACCCCACTTTCCCGACCCGACCTTGGGTCACATCTTACTTGTGGGAGTAAGATAAAAACTGGCCTTGTGCCTAACTCTTGGAGAGGAGTAAATCAATACTCCTAATACAATAAACGCAAGGCCAACTACTCACACCTAAAGCTCAAGACAACTGATATTTGAAAACCAAGACACTTCGCGACGAGACCAAACACTCAGTTGAGCTGATGCTATCAACAGGTGGCTAGCCAACAGTTCGCACGAAGTCCCACACACCATGAACACCAAGTTCCCTTAAATTGTGATGATTTTTGGGTGTGTGTTCCAGCGAAGGTCACGTCATGCAGCTCCACATATTTGAAAAGGGACTTAGACTTAATTCAGATGGCTATATTGAGTTGCTGTCCATTGTTGTCAAGTGCTGGGCGTGTGTAAGGTCTGTATATTTATATATCAAATTTATATGTAAGCGAACGCAAGTAAAATATTATTAGAAGCTCCTTTAAGTAAAACTGAAGTCGAGCACTGTTGGAGAGATTAAAAATAGACATTCACCTGAAGCCTCAGTGCAATACTCCGACTCTGTCGTTGAGTTCTCTCGGATGCATTGATGTTTACGCTAGCCGTTTCAGTGTAAATATAACTAAATTTCTCCGTTATCACGTAACAACCGCCAATGGCCTAAGGGATTGAGCGAACGTTTACGGATTCAAGGTGTCTTTGTGAACCGGGTTCGTGCCCTGTGAACGTCTAAGATTGTTATTTCCCTGCGTTGATGAGAGCCGAAAGCTCGAAACGACGTCGTACGTTATTAAAATATTAAAAATATAATTTATTATATATATATATATATATATATATATATATATATATATATATATATATATATATATATATATATACTCTGTGTATTTAGGCAGCATTTTCTCATTGTTAAAAATAACAGAATTCGTCTGTTTAATTATGCCTTTTTTATTTTTTCATTTTTTCTGATTGTATTAAAAAAAAAAAACGTAATTGCGGTTCTGTGATGCCACTCCGGTGTCGCTGAATTTAAATCGTCAACGTATTTCATGGAGCAATGCGAAAACGCTCTCTGTGCTTTTCTCCGCAGTCTTTTTACAATTCTCTTCTTTCTCCAGCCTTTTTGTTTATTTGCTTTTGACACCTGAGAATGATTCGACGAAGAATCGAAAACGTTCGTGAAACCTATCGCACATTTATTATTATTTTTTTTATTTTAATACAAAAAAGACCATCAGAAAAATTTAAAAAAATAAGAAAAGGTATAATTAAACAGACGAATTTTGTTATTTTTTTACAATATTTGCATAATATATATATATATATATATATATATATATATATATATATATATATATATATATATATATATATATTAAAATAAACATAGTTTGAGTATCCGACAATTGTTTCAGAACCTTCTCGAGGAGCCGAGAAGGTTCTGAAACAATTGTCGGATACTCAAACTATGTTTATTTTAATATAAAAGCTCTAATATATATTGAGCACTTTTGAAAAGTAATGGTTTTGTTCATTTAGTTAATATTTGAACTTAATTAATTATATATATATATATATATATATATATATATATATATATATATATATATATATATATATATGTGTGTGTGTGTGTGTGTGTGTAGAATACCCGTCCCAGCATAGGTATAAGCAATTAATATGGCATTAGTTTGAAATTTTAGTGATTTTTTTTTTCTTTGGAGGTTAATGTATGGTGTCGTTGGCACCCCCTAAATTGTATGCCTAAAACGTCGTTACATAACCTGTGGCTTAAAATACATATTCCATAATTTATAATGGTCAGTTCAATAGTTTAAGATTTTACCAAGCACATAATATTATTGACGCTCATGCACGCTCGCAGATTCTTTTAAAATGTATTTAATATAATTCAAAATTTGATTTAGAGCAATTATTTTCTTTATTAAAGAACTATTCATTTGATCAATCTGGAATTTTGGTACTTATGCAGTTTACGGACCGCGTTATCGTCGTAAGGTGTCGAATGAAAACTTCAGTGTTTTGTATAAAAAACGCCGGGCAATGTTAAAATTATAGAAACAGGCATCGTATGGTAATTTCAACGAAAAAAAAATGAATGGAAAAATATGTAAATTTGTAAAGAATTTTAAAAATGAAGGAAAAAAGTTCAAATCAAGAAGAAAACCCACTCATCAAATGATAAGTTTCATGAATAAATATTTATTTATTAGCGAATAAAATATAGTTAAACAAATAATAGCAAACACCAAACATTTTTTTTTAATGATTTATTTTTTAAATTTATTTATTTTCTTGTCAATTCTTTTTCAACCCTACCGACTAGGTTAGGGTTACGTTAAGGTGTGTTTCTGTTAGGGTTAGGATTAGGGTGTTTTGTTAGCAGACTTTCTGTTGGCTTAAGCGCAGACGACAGAAAAGAAGAAGTAGAGTTTCTGAATTTCTGTCTCCACATAAATTCACGCAGGTAGCCGTCGATGAGATCTCTGTTCGTCACGCACTCTTTTTTATTTCTTTGCTTCCTTCCACACCATCTCTACGCGATTAGTCATAACCTTCGTAATTGGGTCTACTAACTGCAGAGAATGGTTTACGGTTAAGTGATTGCATCCTTCTCCTCCGACTTAACGTTGGCAAACGTTTTCGACACAAAAACACGAAGTTTTTGTTCGGCAACTTCCGGATGTTTACGTAACCTGCCGGAATGTGCAGACGATAACACGGTTCGTAAACTGCACGAGTACCAGAATTTTTATGGTTGTAATTGTTATAAATGAGCATCCGTACATGAAATTAGGAAAATCGGAAGTTGAAATTCCGTCACAACTTCGACCGTGACCGAAATGTTCGAGGTCAATGTCAAAGTTCAATGTCAATGTCATATAAGATGTAGAACATCATTGGCTACAGTTTCGGCCAAGTAGCGAGTCTCTAAGATAAACAGCTAAAATTGTGACTTTTCCCATTTCTGTGATCTTGATATTTGACCTAACATATCACTAACATAAAACAAAGCTTCACTACTAAGCAGAAGACGGTAGTGAAAATAATAGTGGTACTTTTGAACTTCCTTGACTGGAGCAATTGCATGTCGGTTTTTAAAAAGAAAAATAATAGCTTATTACTAATACAAATATACTTGAAGGAGCTTTAAATAAATTTGTTTTAATGAATATTTATTATCACATGTTTCATGTTCACTAACAATTATCAGTGTGGCTCTATAGAACTGTGCCGCCGGTCGAACGATTCAAACCTTGAGCCGCTATTGACTCCAATATACTTATCCATTCGGCTGTCGTGATAGCTTTCTTTAAAATGGAGCGAAATAAACACTATATCTATTTACGAATATTGTAAGTCTCAGAGAGTATCCCATCTTCCTAAAGGGAGAGAACTTTTGCAATATTGTGCTCGACTTGAAGGGAGCTTTAAATAATTATTTTTAAAATAAATATCATCCATAGACAGATTATATATATATATATATATATATATATATATATATATATATATATATATATATATAAATATATATATATAAATATTATACTAAGCCCCTTTAAGAAATTAAAGTTGAGCACTCTCGGGGATGTTAAAAATAGACTGTCAAAAAGCTCTAATGCAAAGTTCCGAATAAGTTTGTAGAACACTCTCGACTCGTCTTCTGTACCCGCTTCTAGGTACATATAGATCTTAATTTCCCTTAATTACGTGACAGTTTCTGTTGGCCGAGTGGATATGACGACTGCTTGCAGATTCTAGGCTGACTCTGTGAACCAGGTTCGCCCCTCCCGACCATCTGAAATTATTACTTTCCTGCACTGATGAGAGCAATAAGCTTGAAACGCTAGCGTCTGTAGGTATTAATAATTTAATATTATATATATATATAACGTTTTAGATTATGGATTGTTTTGCATGAGCGTCAATAATATGTATGTGCTCGGAAACATCTTAAACTATTGAACTGATCATTATAAATTATGGGGTATATATTACTAAAGCTGAGTAAATTAGCGTTTACTTTTACAAGACTTTTTCCTATATATTTTCATCACACAAAATACATGTTAAAATATTCGTCAGTTTGGAGATTAAGTTGTGTCACGATGAAGAAACTGTCTGATAGATTTTTAATTAATTAAGTCTTTTTTTTAGTAATTAATTGATTGAGTTTTATTAGATTATGAAATAAATCTGATTGAAATGATTTAAGTGTTGGCACGCAAAATATTATTTTAGTGACCGATTTAATTGAAAAAACAAAACAAACATCTTTCGCATCGGAGTTAGAGCCTTATTTCGATTGTGAAAAGGTAATGTTGAGATATTGTCTTCCCAGGTTAACAATGACAGCTGGAAGTAAGAACTCAAATTAGATTGTTTATATTTCGTATATTGCAATCAGAAATGGAAGAAAACAAGCCGCGCGTGTGTGGCCTCCCTGTGTATGTGACTCGATGTGGCGAGTGTAAAATGCAATAAATTTGGGGCATTTTTGACCCCCTGGGGGCGAGAACCAGAATTTTTCTGAGGTCAAGGATGCTCATTTTATATCCAGAACAATTGCCTCTACATTTTGGTTAAGTTTAAGAAAAATTGAATGGGTGGATCAAACGTTATGGGAGAAAAAGGTCATTTTTTGCCATTTTGGAGGCTTTTGACCCCCTGGGGGCGCGAACCAGATTTTTTCCAAGGTCAGCGATACTTATTTCCTATTAGGAACAATTGTCTTCACATTTTTGGCCAAGTTTCAGAGAAATTGAATGGATGGATGAAAAGTTATGGGGCAAAAAATGTCATTTTTTTGCCATTTCGGGACCTTTTGACCCCCCCCCCCCCTGGTCGGCTAACCAGATTTTTTTTAAAAATCGGAGAATGTCACTTTCTAACCGGACCAAAGTTACAACTTCATGCAAAATTTCAGAGAAATTCAATGGATTGTTGCGGAGAAAAATCCGGACGGACGGACGGACGGACAAGCCTCAAAACATAAGTCGGGGGACCAATAATAATTGATTTCGACAGGCTTGTCAACGATTTTGATTTTCATGACAGCCTTTCGAAATTATAACTGAAATTTAAGTCAGAACAATCAAAAAATAACTTTATGACAAACAATTGTGTTGGAGAATTGGAAAAGTCGCGATAGTACACTTTCCATATTTGATGAATATAATTACCTGTCAACTAATACTAAGGCGTGTTAGTTCTTAAATAAGACCCAGCCCCATATTGGGGCCCCATAAGTAAGGCCCACCTATTTGGTAAAATAAAGGTTTTTCATTGCTCGACCAATCATAAAAAAGTAAAAAAATTCAACGAGAATTGTGATTTGTGAACGAATCACAAACCTGATAGTAAGTAAAAGTTCCCAATAAAATGACAATCATTTGGAGAATTCGCCAGAGGATCGTCGGGCAGCTCAGTGAGACAGACAGACTGAGAGGAGGATTGTGTTGGCGACCAAACAAAGAAAGAAGTTCAAAAAAAGAATTATTTTCCAAATTCAACTAAGGGGCAAAAACTCAAAGAAACCTCCAATGTCCCCTAACCCTAAAACCTCCAATGTCCCCTTAACCAAGACATAACGCCAGTCAGATTTCTCAACTTTTTCTTTTTATTATGTGTTCCAAAAAAAAAAAAATTTGTTATTGTTCACGGTGAGTTATTCTTATTTTTCAGTTGCCAACAGAACTGACCTCTTACCTTAGTTTCTGACATAGCTGTATCAACACCGAAGTTCCGTGGATCTTCAACACAGCGTGGGCGTAGAGCGATTGACGGAGCAGCTAGTCAGAACGCATGCGATCCTCGTGACTCGGCCTTTTTTTTTAGTGCTGAGTCATCTAGGATACAACACTGAGTGATCCCCCTCCTCCGGGCCACGATACTATCACAGAGTTATGCTTGAAAAGCTTTCATTTTTATTGGTCTAATTAGGCGTAATTTGCAATTAACTCCCCAAATGTCTCATCTCTTACTAACTTTCTATCTATCACTTTCACCCTTACTCAATATATGTTGTGTGACCCCCGGCTCTTATTCTATACATCGTCTTTTACTCTCGTTTCCGTAACTCTTTCTTTTTCTGTATCAATAGTCGAATGTAATCAAAAAAGGAAAGAATAAAAAGATTGGAATAATCCAGTATAAAGAAAATGGAATATTACAACAGGCAGTAATATTATTTGGATCAAGTAGGGTTGAGGAACCCCAGAATGAGTAACAACCAAAAGGACACATGTCATATAAACACCGATGTTTTTTTTTTTTTAAACTTTTGACTTTCGGTTTTATCGCTTATCAAGGATTTTTATAGCGAAAAATCCAATATTAATTTTTTCTTAATATAATCCAATATTTAAAAAGTATTGATACGAGGGAAAATCGAACGCACACATATCCAAGGCAACGACCGAATCCTTAGAAAATAACCTCCAGTCAGTAGTCAGTTTCAAAGTCAGGAAAGTAGTATCTGTTCATCTTTTTTGTGTATTCGGTCAGAGAAGGAGAAATCCTTCGAGACTGAGGCAATTTAAATTTTTGTCCCAATCCAGACTGCCCCTTTGGGGAAGCTGGATTTTACCTACATTTAAAACTCGATATTGTGCTAAACTGCTGTCGTAGAGAAGCAAATAACTAGGATATATATATGTGTAATATATACAGTACATGTTCGCATAACCATGGATAAAATAAAGTCATATATGTTAAACAACACTAAGCTTGCGCAGACTAAGACTATTCCATAGACTAAGACTATTCCATGGTTAAAAAATAAAGTATTCGTAATAATAATAATAAAAAAAATGTCTGATATGAGGACGGCCGCTTCTCGGCTCAAAACCAGAGCAAAAAGTAAACTGCGAGGAAGTGGCTTGATATGTAAACGCCTTTCAAGATGGCGCACATCGTTTGCCTGTTTGACTTGGAGTAATAATTCGTTAGCTATCGCCAGGCAATATTCTGAAGTGAAAGTATAAGAAAGAACTGCAGAAAACTATTTGAAATAATTAAAACATTTTTTTTATTAAAAGAATGTAAATGACGTTTTCTCATCCGGAAGCTTGGAAGAATTTCTCTCCAACAGTCAGAATTAGTGTTTCGAGACGAGGTTGTGACAATCCAGATCGAGCGATATTAACTATTGTAATATCAACCTTTCTTCAAATTATTATATACTGTACAATATCAAACTATTTAAATTTAGAATGAAGTAAATATTTCATATTTCACTGTATTTTTTCTTTAACTGAAAATACTTGAAGTATTTTGTATATCAAAATAGTCTTTGGTTAAAGATTAGTAATGAATATAAAACCAAGTTTTAAAATTTATCGACATTTTCTATTAGTATGTAATTTATTAAAAAGTGTCCGTAAAAATTCAATTGACTAATATAGAAGTTCTCAAGTAGCATATGTAGATTCCTGCGAATTTTAAAAATTCGTTTGAGTCGTAGAATCTCGGAAATGTGATGGATAAGGTGACTTTTAAATATGGGAGATTAGAATGACAAGTTCGATAATCAAAATAGCCTATTAGGGCAATTCAGCTCCACAAACGTTTGCGGGTCACTCTTAAAGAGTTAGTTAGGCTAAGGCTAACTATGGTCAGTCTGACAAACTCCTATTAGAAGTAAAAACAAACATTTTTGTGTAGCTGGCTTGTTTGTCATACTACTAATGTATTGAACATTGGTATATATATATATATATATATAATAGCAATATGAAGGAAAGGTTTCTTTTGAGAAAAAATTGTCTTCAACTATCTCCATGCAAGACCGAGCACCGCATCATTACGCAAAGGTGATACATCAGTTTTTGGAACCATCACTCGGCGAACAGAAGGTGATCTAAAAGGGATGCATGTAGTTAGTTACTTTGCTCTCCCACAGGTGGACTTCTGGTTTGGGGGCATGTTGTATACCAGAGTGCTTCATTACTAGAAACCAAAAAGCATTAAGTCGCAGTGAAGAATGCACAATGTTCACGCGCAAGGAGCTAAATAATGCCGTTGCCTCGTTTTCGTCGAGTGTTGATTTGATGCCGAGTGTCAAAGAGAAACACTTTGGGAATGTAACATTCCGTAAACCTTGATTTTTTTTATGCATTTAATAAAAAAAAAAAGAAAAGTATTTTTCATTATACTTATATTTCAAATATATTAAAGCAAAATGAAATCTAAGAATGAACTTGTTGCTTCGTTTTGGGACCTTTTGTGATGCAAGTGTGATCTTAATTCTTGATATATTGCGGTTTAAAAGGGGCCCCGCAACCAAATAGCTAAAACCGGCGGGGGCCGTAAGATAAAAATAGAACTCCAGAAATAAGAATATATACTGAAAGCATAAAATAAAATAGCATTGTTTCTGAGAGTTAGGTCGACTATTTTGCACAAATTATATAGGAAAGTAATGCTTTTAATAATTGTCCCTGTGTAAACGAGTTTTTTTATAACTACAACCGCTGCTGCAGAATAAATTGAGATTCTGAATATGAAACGGGTCTTGTATTTATGACAATTAAATCAGAGATTCTCTGATCATTCTTGAGTTAACTATTATTTCGATTTTTATTTTCAAGTGACCAGGCACCATCATTCAAAATAGGTGTGGCCATTTATTTTTCATGTATTTCAATTAAATTCGTCCACCATGATGAAATAGACCAACACACAAAAAACAAGTCAAACATTTCTAAAAGTTCGGCGGTTCGATTTCAATAATTGTAAATTCACAACGAGGATACTGATTTACATACTTGCTTTCAGAAGTTTTTTGTTTATAGCTTTTGCGCATAGAATCATCGCAAATATTTTTGTCCAATTGTGACAAGTTAGAGTCGGCTGAAACGACGCCATTTTTATTTAACTTCTGCTCGATATAAGGAGGAAGATGCATTCGTGTTTGTTCTGTAATATCAGTCGTAGGTTCTTCGTTAGAGTTTTCTAACGCTTTAATTTCACTAGAAAATGAAACAGTCTTATTACTACCCATGCTAAACATGATGGAATCATTTAACGATTCAGTTTGATACTTTGTTGTGTCAAAGAATTGCTTGAAATACACATGCCGCGGTTTCCCTGGTGTTTTTCTATACGGATTAGCATTACTGCTTCTGGTGCTAGGGGAATGCTTCAGAGTTGAAGACATTTTGGTAGGAGTAGATTTAATGATTGGCACGGTTTCAGGGGTACCGGAAATCGTGTGCGACTCCTGGACAACAGAACAGATATTGGAGTATTTATTGGGATGATTTCTCGTATAGTCGCCATTTTGGAGTTCTGTCCATGCCATTTCAACGTCTTGTTTCCGGTAGAACGTATCTCCCGTCCGACAAGCCTTCCAGATGTTCATTCTCGGCATTGCTTTCGGGGAAGCGTTGCCTGAAGAATCAAGTCTGGCCGACTCGACATTACATCGTGAAATCCTGTTGATGTATTCGATGGGCGAGTAAATACTTGTAAAACTCATTTTTCCTTTTATAAATACGTCAATCGAAAAAAGTCGGTGTAGATATAAATGCGTTGTTAGAAAAGCGTTCTTCTATGGTTGCTTTCAATCGGACAAAACGCTGAGCTAGTAAACATGTACGATAATCCTGATTTCAACCAGACATTTGTGTTCGTGAAATGAGACTTCTAGGAAATTTTGTTAAGTAAGGCTAAATCCATTTATGTAGATATCGTGGGTGTATGAAAGATGCATAAAAAATGGTACACCCCTACAAAAGTTAACCTCTTCTTTCTTTTTTCGTTCTTTTAATCGTTCGTATTCTTTGCCCCTTTCTTTTTGTCTATTTCTTTTCGTTTCATCTACGTTTTTTCTTTATTCTTGTTTCCTTTTTCCTTTTCCATCTTTTTCTTTTCATTCTGTCTTTCTTAATTTACTGTGTTTTCTTCTTTCTTTCACCATTTTGTCTTTTTCTTCCTTTCTTTTCGTTTCTCATACGTTTTTTTCTATCTTTTTAAAATTTAATTTAATTTAAAAAGAAAAAGAAGAGTAAGCGAAAAAAAAATGTTTTCGCTTACTCTTCTTTTTCTTTATTCTCTTTTTTTTCTTTTTCAAATTATTTCTTTTTTTTTTACTTCATTTGTTTCTTTCAGCTTTTTCTCCATCTTTTTTCTTTTCCTTCTTTCTTCCCTTCTCATATTATGATGCTGAAAGACTAAGATTCCGAATAAATATTTTTGGAATCTCTATATATGAATAACATTATATTAAAACCCGAATAAATAAACATTTATTTCTCTCAGGCTTTTTTCCTATATATTTTAATCACACAAAATACATGCTAAAATATTCCTCAGTTTTGAAATTGAATTATGCCTGAAAAAAACACAAAAAAAACCCTTCCATTTTTATTGTTCTAATTAGCCGCAATTTGCAAACAATTCACCAAAATGAACCACCTCTTACTAAATTCTATCTATCACTCTTACCCTCTCGCATTTTATTTTATTTGACCGCTTGCTCTCATTTTATATGCTATTTCCCACTCTAGCTTCGTCGCTTTTTTTCTCTTTGTTTTTTTTAACAGTCGAGGGTCATAAAAAAGAAGGAATAAATAAATTGGAATAGTTCATTATAAATAAAATGGAATTTACTATATTATTTAACTCAGAGAGAGAGAGAGAGAGGGGGGGGGAGAGTCTAATTGTTGATTTTGCTATTTAATTTTTTCTATTTAACTGGCTCAGCGAACTCTATTTTTTTTCCTAATTAAAAAAAAAACACGTTTTCAATGAGTGACCCAACGGGTCATTTTTTTTTAGTATATTAATAAAATCATAAGACAATTTCAAATGTGTCTGTTCTTTTTTCCTCGCGAATCGAAATTAATATTTTTTCACCATTAATCGGATATTTATTGAAATAAAAAATACAATGATGTAAAATCAAATCAAATTTTCTTTGCAAAAGATTTGATGGAAACTTGGACAATCCTGTCCATGCATACCCCCCCCTCCCATCAACACAAAACTATTGATCTCGAACTTCAGTCGTGGAAACTTAAAATAGGTAATTATCATTTTTATGCATGATAACCCCATACCACTACCCGGACGAAAATGACAACAATGGACTGATCAAAGCAACCGTCAAGTGTTGAGCTATTGAGATAAGCCATTAAAGAAGACATTAAATAAACCATTAAAAACTCATTAAAGAAGTCATTAAAAAGCGATTAAATGAAAGAAATCCACGTTGAACTTGCAACAATTTGGTTCCACAACACCAAAACTGACATACGAAACTAACATTTTGACTTGTATTAGAACCTGTTAAAATATTGTGATTTGAAAAATCTCTATACTAATAAATATGTTTGACGCCCGCGCGTGCGTCTACGTGTGTGTGTGTATTTCTCGTACTTATGTAACTTTAAAAATTACACATTGAATTATTATTACTTTTTAAATGTGTTATTAATCGATTATTTATTGAAATAGAAATTCAATAGCGTAATATAAAACAAATGAAAACTCTATTAAAATAAATTAATTACGAAATTAAATTCACTAGTAAGCATTTCGATTTAAACAGTTCGAGTAAAACAAGTCGGCCATTTTAATCTTTTGTTAGTAGTTAAAAAAAGAAAGAAATACTTTTTTTTCAAGAGTCACTACTTATCAAGGCCCAAAGGCTAATCGAGGATAAGGGTTCTTCTGACGTTTAAGGGAATGTTGAAGAATTTAAACTTTCGAATAGAAAATCATTTCTGGCTTTAAAATTCTTAGCAAATCCTCACGTATTAAAAGTTATAGAAATTATTTACATACAAATATAAATATAAATTAAAACATTATTTCAACAAAATTGGTTAAAGTTTTATAATAATTTGATTTGATTAATACTGTAATATTAATACTGTAATAATTAAATTGAACTTTTTTTTATACTAATAAGTCACCGCTTATCAAGAACAAAGCCACTCGAGGATAAGAGTTTGTCGGGTGAACGATAAGACAACACCCTTGGAGGATTGGAGACGATGGGTGACATTGGTCAGAATTTGATTATTTAAAAGGACGGGTCGACACGAATTTTTTAACATTGGACTTGAAAACGACCATGTTGTAGTCATCTGGGAAGCAGCCCTGTGGTATTATGTTTATGGACGGTCCTTTTAGTTTTAAGTACACAGAGAAAGAAACGAAAATTATTTACAGCTTTTAACATTCTATCAAAAAATACCCCCAAACACACACACACACACACACACACACACACACACACACACACACACACACACACACACACACACACACACAAACGCACACGCGCACGCGCGCAAACGGCATAATTAAGAAAAAGAAAAGGGAAAATGAAAATAAAAATCTCCCGAGAAACGTCAGGCAGATAGAGATAGTAGTCTGACATTTTTTTAACATTTAATGAACTTTTCTGTCAAGAAATGAAAATATGAATTCCAGTTTGATCCCTCACCCCTTCATCCAATCCTCGGTCGAAGTTTTTCTGGGTGCTGGTGTAGATTAGGACCCAAGCTAAAATCGACTTGCCGTCGTTAGGGTTAGGATCAGGGTTAGTTTGGGTCCTAATCTGCACCAGTACCTTTTTTCTGATAGAAGAAAAACAAAACAAAACTTTGATTTATTTATTTTTATGTTTTCTTTTTATAAACTTCAAACGAGACATAAAAATTTGCCACTGAAACGTAAGCGGCTACTGTGATTGGGGCCAGATTTATAGGGGCATCCTAAGTGGGGAGTTGTGCAGCAAGATGTTTGTTCACATAACATTTGAATTTCGGCATGTTGGTACAGTCGGGAAAACAGGGAGCATGGAGGGAATTCCAAAGGCAAACGACTCTAGGAGAGAAGCGATTAGAGTAGAAAGCTTCCGGCATCTGGAAACCTATACAATAAAGGGGCGGGATTTTGCTGCTAGTCGGCTTCCTCGAGGATATTGAGTCGAACAGTGTGAAAACGTTCTTTTAGCGTCTAACCGGCTTCACGTGCACGTTTCTCCGCTATCTTTTGATACTTTTTTCTTTTTCTCCAGCTTTTTTTTGTTCATTTGCTTTTTTCACCTGAAAATAATTCGACGAAGAATCGAAAACGTTCGTGGGACATATGGAACATACATTGTTTTTTTTTTTTAAATTATTATTTCAACACAAAAAAGGTCATTAGAAAATGTAGAAAAAATTAAAAAGGTATAAGTAAGCAGAATAATTCTGTTGTTTTGTGCGCAAATGAGGAAACCGAATGGGTCAAAGCAGGTATTGAAGCACATGTCCCCATGCAAAAATTGTATACCAAGCCCCACTCTTCCCAATGGTTCACGCCGACTTGTGCAGCAACTATTGCTCATAGGTAGTAAGTATTCTACTGATTCAACCGCTATAAGTCAACTACAAATAGGCAGAAATTTATAACATCATGAAATCATTGTAAGATTGTAATAGCCACAGCTAAGGGAAGGTATACTGAGATAACCAGAAAACGCATTAAGTCACAGAAATTAGGAACTCGCCATTTCTGGAAAATCTATAATAGTGTGGTAAACAATGGGAAATCAACAATTCCCCGGGTATCAAACCACAATGATGTCGTTTGCACGGCAACTGATAAGGCTGAACTACTTGCCCAGCGGTTTGCCTTGAACTTCAGCTTGGACTCTGCAAACCACTCTCTCACAAATTTCCCATTGCAGAGTGAAACGACACTTGGTGACCTAATCATCACCCATCCCATGTAAGGATATCATAAAAAACCTTGACGCCTCCAAAGCATGTTGACCTTATCTTATCCATACTATAGTAGAAAAATAAATGCTCTGCTGAGCTGGCCCCTCTCCTTTCCAAACTCTACAACAAATGCCTTGCTTCACTGATAGCTGGAAAATTGCCTCTGTGCTACCAGTGCTCAAGAATTCTGGGGAAAGAACTGACCCTTAAAATTATCGCCCCATCAGTCCACTCCTGCTCTTTGCTAAAATCTTTGAATCATTAATCAATCTAGCGATAGTCCGCCGCTTCGTTAATGCTGAACTTCTTTCTGATAATTAATATAAATTTAGGCGAGCACGTTTTACTGCGGATATCCTAGATAATCCATGAACGCATTTACCAGACACTGACAAAGGCAGATGAAGTTAGGGTCGTAGCGTTTGATATATCTAAAGTCTTAGACAAAGTCTAGCATGAAGGTCTTATAAAAATTAATACGTATGGTATTACTTGACGGATATTTAATATAATTAGATCCTTTCTACCCAAAAGGAAGATCCAGGTTGTTCTCGATGGTCGTACATAAAAAACATGACATTCATGCGAGTGTACCCCAGGGGTCGACCCTTGGACCATTATTGTTCTTGATCTTCATAAATGTCCCCCTGATGAAATTGTTCGAGATAGGAATATTTGCTGATAACAGAACGCTCTATTCCCGACATGTGAGTAACACGAACCCGCACATATCCAAAGCAAGGCCGACTCCTTAGAAAATGACCCCCAGTCTGTAGTTGAATGTGGACATAAATGGATGGTAACATTTAATGCTACTAAAACAAAGCTTCTTTCCTTTAACAATTATAAAAAAAACCTTTTCAACCACCGATTGGCATGGCTAATAGCACCCTTCCCGAGAGTCCAACATTCAAACTCCTCGGCCTCACATTCACAGGTAACATGAAATGGGAACAAATACATAGAAAATACTGCAAAAACTTCTGCAAGGAAAGTGGGCTCCCTCTACCGTGTTAGAAAATATTCTCACACATGCCAGTATTCTATATCTCTACAAAGATACCATCCGCCCATGCATGGAGTATTGTCATATCTGGGCTGGTGCATAAACCACTAGTCTGTCCCTCTTAGACCGGGTCAACAAAAGAGTCTCTAATCTAATAGGTCACACACTGTCTACTAAGCTTCAGCCCCTGTCCCATCGCTACAGTGTTGCATGCCTGTGCTTGTTTTACAAGTACTTTAATAGAATATGCTTCGACAAAATTGCTGCCCTGGTCCCCTCCTCGACGTAAATATCTCCGTTGTCTAGCCGTTGGAATTCTCTCTCTGCTCACTATTTCCCTGACTGTACGAACAGTCAAAAATTTAAATGTAATGTGAACAAACATCTCGCTGCACAACTCTCCACAATGCCCCTATGGATATGGCCCCTAAGTCAGAGTAGCCCCTAACGTCTCACTGGCAATATGCCTTGTTGGGGATGAATGAATGTAAAATAAATGGTTAAGCTGACGTGTACAGAAAATGACATCTTAGCAGGAAGTCGACGTAGCAAAGAAGCCCGATAGATTATGTTTATTGGGTGTTAAATGTCGTATTATTCGGTGCTCTTCCAAAACTCCTACAGGTGATGGTCGGGAGAATGCAATCATCTGGATGAACTTGCTGTAAAAAAAATTGAGCAGAAAATAAGATGCAGCCCAGCGCAAATAATGGTGATATCACCGTTTTTTTTATTTCTTCAATTATTACAGTCACAAAGAGAGAAAAAAGAAGAGAAGATCAATAACATTTGTAGGACAGCTACTACTGCTACTACGACAGTGACATGTCGCAACCGATTGAGCCAACTACCTACAACGCGTTAACAAGTATCCGACTGTTTCTGTCAACAACAGAACGCCGGCCAGCTGTTTACAATGGCCAAAAGAATTGGTCGACCGTAACGTTACAGCATTGATAGTCCCTATTTACTTGTGTTAGATAGCGATTTTTTTATGGAAGTATTTGAGTGACACCGTGAATGTCAGAAGTGACCTCATAGCGGAAGTCGATGAAACCAAGTGACTTTCGGTTTGGAATGTGTTATTTCTCTTTTTTGCTGACAACTTAAGTAAGCGGATGCAAAATAGCCGTTCTCGAGAAGGTCAAACGAGGGTGGGGCCAGTCGTGTACAATGTAACGAGACAAGCGATCTATCTCTCTATCTATATGTCTCCCTCTCTCTCTCTCTCTCTTACGCATACACAAGTGGACTGTCACTCTGATTTTTTATGCGATTGTCTCTCTCTTTAAATAAACGTTTCTTATAAACTGACATCAGCGTCCGAGTGTTTTATCTGCAGACGATCAAGAAGCTGGGTTCACAACGACGACACGGGTGTATAAAGGTAAGTGAAAATAACACAATTGCCTCGAGGGTAGAGTAAGACACAAGGTCAGTTTTTAATGTGGGAAAAATTCTAGCTTCCCAAAAAGGGGAACTCTGCATTGGAAAATAAACCAAACCAAAATTCCTCAAATACTCTAGACGTATTTCTCTTTCACTGAGCTAGGAGAGAAAAGATGAAGTGTGGTATCAGAACAGATACTACACTTTGTTCCTCGCCAAAAGGCAAAGAAGAAGGAAAACTCCAAAATAACACTAGAACTTCTTCACTTGCCAAGCATTGCTTTTAATTGTCTTGGGTATCTCCTTGACTTAAGCAATGCTGCATCAAGAAAATTGCAGGTCGAGATTTCGCAACCCTTGCATCACTATCAACTTCTAATAACGCACGCACTATTCCAATCGGTATCAATTTTTCTGTATATGTCCAGATTAAGACCCAAGCAAAAATCGACTTGGCGTCGATATTTTCCGGATTTTTACGTTGACGGCCGGAAAAAGCGGAATGAAAAGTCGTTTGCCTGCGTTCAAAACATCCAAAACGAGGCTGGATGTACAACTGGAAAAAAATGTTTTTTTGGAGAAAAATATAACTGAACAAGTATTAAAACGGTTTTAAGATTAGGGTTATAAAATGTTTATTCTGCATGAATTTTTTAAATTTATTTTTCACTGAAAAAGTGTTAAAACGGTGTTAGGGTTAGAGGTTAGGGGTTAGGGGTTAGGGGTTAGGATTGGTTAAAATTCACTATCGCTTTGATCAATTTTTATTTCTAATTAGTGAATTTCGCAATTCAATCGATTAAAATATTAACGTCGTCTACTTATTTTCTCGCATTCTGATCGGATAAGCGCTTCGGAATTTTCCGGTCGTCTACGTAAACATCCGGAAACTACCAACGCCAAGTCGATTTTAGCTTGGGTCCTAATCTGGATAAGTACCCATTTTTCTTCGTAACAGACAAAAGTAAAGTATATATAACACGCAAGAAAACAAATAGAAAAAAATACTATAATTATTTCAATACCGTAACCATTCTCGAATCTTGGCCGCATGAACTTTAAAAACAAAACACATTTTTACTTGCACAGCCAGCAGACAACTGACGAGATCTTAAGGAAAATTAACATAATTACTTTTCGACCAAATTGTGTTAAATAGTTATGGTAAACAGCTTCTCCGGAAGTGTCCAATTTGTAAACGATTTCGCTTTATACCCAAATGATATTCAGCCACCGCATTTTTGTTTATAAAACTAGCCAGACTCATAGAAATTCCACAGTTGTATCCTTGTACCAGTTTGGGACATATTACCATTCTATGAACGCTCAGCGCGAATGCAGACCCCACGATATTTTTGTACCATCTTTGTTAAAACTAAAACATACTTATCTAAGTACTTTGGCTCATGTAGTTTCAAAATATATCTGGTTATGGAGGTCTATCTCCAAAACTCTTGTAGGAGTTTGTGGCATATTTCCATTCTATGGACGTCCGGCGTGTACGAAGACCTCCACCATATTATTGTACCATCTTCGGACAGAACAGATACTACACTTCGATCCCAGCTCGATAGCCAGGAATGTATATTTTAGTTCGAGTTTCACGTTTGACACAATAGCGACATCACATAAAATAAAAAATAAATTTTTTTTTTTCATTGCGTCTGCGGCGATTGGGCGATCCCATCTTTTAACAAAGGAGTGAAGAGTGATAATGTATTTATATACATTAAATCACTCAGCATATTATTATGTAGATAAATTATTTAGCCTCCCACTATTCAATATGTTTGAATAACAATACATAGACAATAAAATAATAAAAGCGATACAATGATTATTTTTATTACGGACAAAACATATAAACATATAATTGTGTTGATTCAAAGAGTAAGCTGTAGAGATGAAATCAATAAACGATCAGCGAAAACTGTGTCGAGACCAGAGTTATTTCCCTTGCGGTCAAACTGTCTTCGAAGCCAGAGTCACCATACTTGGTAAAAAAAGGTCAAACCCCAAATCTCATGGCGATACGCGATTTTGTTGGAAACTCTCGCACAACACGTGACCGAGAAATAAGACCAGATTCCGCGCTCATTAGCTCTCCGGGTTCCTTACAGACAGGATTGGCTTTGATCACGTTCCCTAACAGAAAAGACACCACATGGTAAAAATATAAGATTTTTCTTCACTCATCTCTTCTATTTACATTTTTATAGGAATAGCTTGTGCATTATACTGTTATTAGGGAACAATGTATTCTGTAGGTTTAATTTTATGTCTTCTATATCTTTTTTACTGTCTTTATAGTTTTTCGTAGACAAGCTATTAATAAATGAAATGTCTTTGTTCTGCACAACCTTTTAAACTGTCTTTTAATTTCCAAACTGTGTACGTATTGCTAACCTTATACACGGTAAAGTTTTAGCAACACCACACATTTGTCAAGAAGTAATTTAATTTCTCTACTCACGCGTTGCTAAACTTGATGAATAGAATGTAAAATATTCTAATTCATCAACTGGATCATAAGTGTCAGTTTTCAAGAGATGGTATCGTAACTTTCGATGTAAGAAAAATGTTACACAAGGAAATATCCTCGAAAGTATTTTCTATCTTATGTGTCTGAAGAACAATAGGCTTCTCCAAGTCATAATGGCATTAAAGTAAGAATTTCACAATCTAACCCTTTCATGTATACTGTTGTTTCACAACAAGAAATAGAAAAGTTGTCATAATTTATCATAATTTTTGATATGACCAATTATATTTGTTTTTGAGAGAATCAGGGATATCGAGGAATATGTTTTGCCTCCATTATTAGTTGTGACGGGCATTTCCGGAAGTCAGCTTTACTTGAAGGCACGTGGTACAAGAACAAGTTAGATCTGACACGTAGAAAATCCTGTATGAAAAGACGAAAAGCAGAGACGCTTTGTGTCTTCAGAATGGTGCCCAACTTTTGGTAGGTCTTGTGTGATTTTACTATTACATTTATTGCATTATAACCATGGAAATTTATTAGCAGGAAACAATT
The DNA here is from genome assembly GCA_963556195.1 of Sepiola atlantica. Taxonomy (NCBI): domain Eukaryota; kingdom Metazoa; phylum Mollusca; class Cephalopoda; order Sepiida; family Sepiolidae; genus Sepiola; species Sepiola atlantica. Next base: position 15,462,901 of record OY744529.1, on the reverse strand, counting down.
CAAAAACTAAATCTACAACGCAATTAGATTAGTCTTTTAATAGAGTGATATAGTCATGAAACAGATTACAAGTGAAAACTAGCACTCGTGTCGAACATTTAAGAAAACACTAGATGAATTCAGAAATAATGCTGAAAAAATGAATTTACAAAAAAACACATTTAGGGTCTATCAGATGAAATATTTAAGAACGTGATTTGCGTGTTCCTATTGTAAGAGATGTGTTTGAAGAGTAACGGGATTGATGTCACACGCAGTTTACTTCAATTCCAAACATGATGCTGCATAGTTTCATGTTAATTCTCTTCGAGTCAAACACAGCTTCCCAATATTATACTGTCTTACATCTATGCTTGATGAAGTTGTTCTCTGATGCCTCTTAATGACAACCGCGCATTTAAAACAAGTCCCTTCGACAGTCACGATGAGGTTGAGAGGAAAAAAGAAAAAAATGTCACACGGAGCAAGATCAGGTAACTATGGCGGTTGTTTTAGTACGGCCATGTTTTTTTAGGCCAGGAACAGACGGATGTCCAGGGAATTATGAGAAGGTGCATTATAATGGTGAAGAAGAAAAGATATAAACGAAGCATGTGAAACAAAATGCAATGGTTGCATGAAATAATTAAGATGACGGTTATATGCTCTTGTCATGTAATCATTTAGCTTTGTTTTTTACATTTGTAATCACTTTAAAACTATGACTGAGGTTTTCGGACTGTGGGTGCGCGTCTGCGATTTGTTATTCCTCCTCACATCGAAGCTTTTCTTGATACTCATGCGTTCGCCTAGTTGTTGTTGGTTCGTCGAGCTGAAACAAAAGGCCACTGGGCGTACTTTCTTACAATCCTCGTTGCTAATCACATCGGCTGCAGTAGAAGAGGGGGGGGAAGATGAAACAAAAGAGAGAAAGAAAACTAAAGAGAGAGAGACACACAGTTATATTAAGCGCATTGCTTATTATATTACAATTTTCGTTAGAAGATATTGAACACTTGTTCTTTGCCCAGTCGCTTCTCGAAGACTGAAGAGAAGCTTCGCTCACAATTTCATTTGTCGCACACCTGACGTCATATCCGCATACATATCATCGACTTTCTTTTCTCGCGATACTGGCTTCTACAGTCAGGGTCATCCATTTGATCCATTCTGACCTGCCTAATCGTTCATATGTACTAGGCAATATAGTTAATAGCCCAACAACACATCTAATATTTAAAATTTCCCTTCTCATCACAAATATCCCTGGATATGTTTGCTTTCACATTCCATCGAGCAAGGCTAAGGTCGCGCTCCCAAGACTCCAAAACACCTGCATAGCCATCCGCCGCTTTTATCTTATTTTTATATATAATCCACTTCACCTAATTCTTCGACAATTTCTATGGACTCTACATAACACTTCTCGGCGTGCAATATATCCAATTTTCATGAACCACTATGCCTGCTTTTATCGCCACACTTCACATCACATTTCGTTAATTTTTTATCTGCTTGCTTCTATAAGCTTTAACTATCCCCGCATCGCTTTACTTGTCTCCTGCAACTCCGTAATACGTCATCGACCTTCAAATGAAAGAAGAGTAAGGAAGATATTTGTACTACATCATATTACATCTTATTTAATAAAGCGCTAAAACAACAATAAAAAAAGGGATCCGACCTGCTGTGCTCCTCACCGGTTGATGATTCTCTTGTTACGTGTGCGTCGTCTATTTGTTGCTGGTTTGTGGAGCTGAATCAAAAGCACTTTCTTACAACAATCATGAAATCAATTATACATACCACTTTTTAGACACTGAAGGATTTATTCAAGCCGCCCGCCGATGATTAAGTTTCAATTAGGCAACATCGTTGCTAATCATATCAGCCGTAATTATGATCGTCTCGTGGTAGTCGAGAGAGAGAAAGATTGCGAGAGAGTGTCAGATATATTAAGCACATTGCTTAGTAGGTTACTATTTTCGCCGGATCATATTTAACGCGTGCTCTTAGTTCAGTAGTTTCTCCAGTACTAAGGAGAAACGTCGTCCATATGACGCGATGCCCCCTAATTATCATCGTCTTCATAAACTTCCTTAATTGATAACACTCTAATATTTAACACTCTGAAGATATAACACTAATATTTAACACTCTGAATATATAATGTTATATTATAACACAATCCCATCACACCCCTTCGCCCATAGCTCACGCAGCACACAACAACTCCAGTGCCGGGGCCATACATAAACATTTCGTATATTCTGTGGTATTGTTGATATATATATATATATATATATATATATATATATATATATATATATATATATATATATATATATATATATATATATTATCGCAAGCATGAATGGAAGCCGAATTTTATCGTTCATAATTTTCACCCCCCTTTTTTTTTTAAATCCCTCGTTTTTTAAATCCCTCGATAAGCCTTTGTTAAGAGAGGGCGAAACCGGTCGGCTGGCATTTTTTTCTTGATTAACTTTTAATCATGAACGATAGAATTCGTCTTCCCTTCATGCTTGCGATAATAAAATTTTGTACTCCCCAAAAAAATGATATATATATATATATATATATATACATACATATATATATATATACATATATACATATATATATATATATATATATATATATATATATATATATATATATATATATATATATTCATTATTTTCTTTTCTTTGTCTATTATTTATTAATTACTATTTTTATCCATTATTATTTTTATTTTTTAAATAATTTTTAATAATTTTTTATAATTTTCTTTAAAGTAACTTTTACTTCTACTTAGTGCAACTTTTAAAATGTAAATTATATTAATGTTTTTTTTTCCAACTTTTTTGTTATTAAAATATGTTGTGAGACTATGTGTCTTGAAATAGTTCTATAAGATGAGAATCTCTTCAATTTATTTAATGGTGAATTTATCTATTAATTAATTTTTGAACTATTGGTTGTCATATTTTAAAATTTTCATCCTGAAAAAATAAAATCTGTAATTGTTAAAAAAAAATCCTTTTTCTATTATATGTATTTTTATAAACAAATAGCAATTCAGACAAGTCCATCAAACTGACCTCGTCTCCTAAAATGAATTTGGAGAGAAAGTTTATAATATAAAGGTCAACGGTGGGTGCGTTTTTTTAGGTCATCAGAAATGATAATAATAATTTATATATGAAAAATTACATCACTGACATAATTCTATGATTTTATATAAATATTTTAGTAATATATCTAGATAAATAACGGGTGCCAATACTGGCGAAGCATAATTTTTCCGCATTTCTTTACGTAGAGTGTAAACTAATAATCTATATAATGAATGTGAACGTACATGTGTCCTGCTCGCTTCAATAATCACGTATACAAATTTATTCTTATGAGCAAAGAAAGGGAGGCTTAATCTTAATAGCTGATAATAAAATATAATTTAAAGAAATTCTGTCACTTTTAATAGAAACAAGCAAATATTCTCTTGCTCTTAATATTTTTGTGGCTAATATCGGAATTAACCTACGGGCACACAAATTCTGGGTCGAGCATTGGCGTTGGGTGATGTCTCCTGCTGCTTGTTAGCGTAACGCGAAACTCTTTGTAAATAAAGAAATTTAGCACGGTGAAGCGGCGGTCAGTGTTTATATAAATAGACATTTTAGATTTCATTTACGAGCGCTTATCTCGTTGGCCTAATGAATAAAACTGACGACTATCAACTTGGTGGTTGAAGGTTGCCATAGCTTCCCAAGCGCTTTGGGAAGCTATGGCAATTTTATAAGCCAGTTTCCGTCTGAAACTAAGAACCTAATCAGAAAAACGGAAAGGATGTTAGAAAAAATAACCAGACACAAGATGTCCGTTATTTTAAATGATACTTGTATAAAAGAAAAGATGCTGCCAAGATACATATATATATATATATATATATATATATATATATATATATATATATATATATATATATATATATATATACATACATATATATATATATATATATATATATATATATATATATATAAAGGGAGAGGGAGAGAGAGAGAGAGAGAGAGAGAGTGAATGGATGACTTTTTAAAAGTTAAATTTATCTTTCGTATTCAAAAAAAACTTTTTTGTTCTCTAAGTAAGATTCCATGAAAAATGCCAGTATGCTGAAATCATATGCCCTTAATAGGGTTAAGATGAAAATTCATATACATTAAATGTACAAAAGCAAGGAAATTCCCAAATTTTTACACTTTTATTGTCATTAAGGGCATGACTACATATCAACCAAACCATTTCATTATCACATCACTACAGTATAAATCTCTATGCATGAGTGGATGAAGTGTGTGAGGTGCGCTGAAGAAAAATTCCTACCAGTAAAATACATAGCACTGTTGTGCTCGCATACCCTTAATGACAATAAAAGTGTAAACATTTGGGAATTTCCTTGCTTTTGTACATTTAGTGTATATGAATTTTCATCTTTACCCTATTAAGGGCATATGATTTCAGTATACTGGCATTTTTCATGGAATGCCACTACTTTTGTAAAGGCTATGCCTCATTACAATGCCTTCTCATAACTGATATAGTTGATAGTTTGACTAATAAAGGTATACGGTAAACTGAAATTAAAATTCCATCAACTAGACACTAGAACCTCTATATTTGCCAAAAATCAGCTGAATCCATCAAATGGTCGATAAGATATAGAATAAAGTGTATGAATACTGGTCATTTTAAAGTTTTTTTTGAATTTTCAGAAAACTAAGATATATGGTAAACTGAAATTAAAATACTATCAACTAGACCCTAGAACCTCTATCTCTGCCAAAAATCAGCTGAATCTATCAAATAGTTGATGAGATACAGGGTGGCATATACGTACGTACACACAGATTACATGATTTCATGATTGAACTTTCTGGATCTCTGGGTTGCCTTGACTAATGATGCTGAAATTTTACCCACTTATAGAACCTATCAAATAAAAATTTTGTGATAAGCTTTAATTAATTTGGTTTATTGGTTTTTGAGTTATGATTGATCAAAGAAATGAGATTTCCAGCATAGGCCATTCGTGTAGTCTATTAAGGGATAGAGCGCTCTCGCGCCTCCCTTGATTTAACTCAAGTATGTGTTTTGATGGGGGTGCGGAGGTTTAACCTGATTAGTTGTTTCGTTTTTTTACAGTAAGATTTACCTCGCATGTAATAACAGTAGGAAATCAATTGTTATTGATAAAAATAAATTACTTACTATTCCCCCCGGACAACGCCGGATATCCCCGCTAGTACATAATAAAGTACGGTATTAATATCACGTTTTGTTGAGATTCTCGTCCAAAAAGCAGCATACAGATTCACACCTGCAATAAAATGTTCTTGTAAAGCAAAAGAAAATAAATAAAGAAAAAAGTCAACTCAAGGTAAAAATAAAATAATAAATTTTAAAATGGAAGCCAAAAAAGCAATAAAACGAAGCAAAAATAACAAACAAAATACAAAGAAAATGAACATATAATTGTCACTTCTGGGCTTCCATAAGCAAAACGCGTAGATCAGCACACATTGCGTTTGCACTATTTTCAAAGAATAGTGGCACGAACGTCTCCTATAGACAATTAGTTTACAACATTTTGCGTATATAACGCGCCATTTTCTATTTTAATCCAAGAATATTAAGCAACATTTAGGAGGCAGGCCTGGAATTGCATGGAATCAAAGTTATTTTATTTTTTGTACAGTTGTTCTCTAAAAAGCGAGGAATTTGAAATTTTTAACTTTCTACACTCAAAGCTTCTGTCTTTGATAAATTGAGGTTCTCTACTTCTAGGTTAAAACCCTTTGCGAGAAATGGGGATGAAAGTAGAGCCAGGCAAATGCAAAATGCAAAATTATTTTTTTCCTCTCGGGATAATATTTCAATAAAAAACAAAACGGTTTTAAAAATTTCGAAGATTTTGTGTTTCTTGGCTCAGTGGTTTCATGATCCTAATCTGACATTAGCAGAGGAATAGGAATGGCAACTTCTGTATGTTTACGACTAAAAGAAAAGCAAATAGAGCAGGAAGGACATATCAACATATTTACAATGCTTTGATAGTTCCTATTAGTGAAGTATGAACTCTATTGGCAAAGACTGAGAGGAATTTCAATGTCTTTTTTTTAATGAATTGTTTAAGTACCCTATTTGGAGTAACACTGTGAAATAGACGAAGAGATGCAGATATAAAAAAATAAATCTAAACATTAACAGATCCATCAACGACCTTGTTTAGAAGAAATAGATAAACTTTGAACATTTTTACCAGCTACCAGACTCCAGCTATGTAAATAAATCATATAAAGAAAATTTAATTCCAGAAGGATCAAGAAGACAATCACCAAAGAGATGGGCCAACCAGATAATGGTTGAGACTGGTATGCCGTTCCTGACAGCTGAAAGACTGACCGAAGACCGTGACAAGTGGTTGGGGTTTTGTTCTCAAGAATGTAGCGAAACTCGAGTATGCACATAAGTCGAGTAAATCAATTTCCTACTCTGAACGTTTTCAATATTTGTCGCCGGATCATTACAAACAACCGTTCTTTTTTATCTTCGAATTTTAGTGAAATTTTTAATGTGTACATTAAAAAAATATATTATTAGATGATATAACATGTGTAAAGTATTACCATTTGACCGTTGGAAATGTCTGATATTCAAGATGGCGGCGTCAAATCAAATACAGTATTGAACATTGTTAAGGATTTAGATATCATTCATATTTGAATAACATATTGGAAACGCAGACGGAAGAACACAGGGTATTTAATTGTATTTTTCCTTAGAAACATTTGTCTATAAAAATTCGAACATTTATATTTACGAATGAACCAAATAACTATATTGTTTTTTCACCTCTCCCAAACACTAGCCCAGTCTAATTATAACCCATAAAAGTATAGGGTACTCTACCAAATGTCACCCATAAAATCGTTAATAAAATTCACAACCTTTTTTGCGATCTAGCCATATTTCGTACAAATAAATTTCAGCCGACGCCTGACTTGTCCACCAAATTTTTAATGTCCCAACAGTCTTTGTTTTTATCGCTGTTCAATTATAACCACACCTGGATATGATGTGTAGAATAGTCAATTTCTCTGACGTCCCTCTTTTGGCACTGCCCTGATTTCGGCTCTGATGGTCCCCTTCAGTTAAAGAATAGTCTGTGGATTATTTTGATAGACATTATCTTTGAGATAACCCCATTAACAAAATTTTGGAAGGGGATCGCATCTCCTACTGATGAGACAATCAGCAAAATGCTCTCACATACCACTAACCGTCGATAAAACAAACTGTAGGAATTAATGACTGAAACTTGGTGGACAAGTCAGTCATAGAGTGACGTTTTTTAATTTTTTTTATTTACCAAATATGGTTGGATTGCAGAAAGGATTGTTAATTTTCTTAACGATTCCATGGATGATATTTGGTGGGGAGTCACCTTGTATTTATTTATGAAAATCAAAATTCTATAGTCGCAGATGAATTAAGTCAGCCTATAATATTTCTCTATATCTATTGAAAACTGTCAGAGTCTAACAATACTAAACCAATGATAATGGATGTATAAGTCTAGAAGTGAGGCAAAGAAAAACGTCCGCAAATTCATTAAATAAGACAAACAGAAAGCATCCAACAAAAAAGAAAAAAAAAATAACTGGGGAGAAAACAACAGCAGAAAGAACGAAGAGAAAAACAATGCTAAAAAGTAACACATGATAAAAACTAGAATACGACACTGAATATATACACATATGCCATTGTTACTGCTGGCTTAGTATTATCAAACTAGTCTAGTTTTTTAGGAGAGCCGAAGAACAGTACACTATGGTTATGAGAGCCTTCCATAAATTGGACACGTTATTATAAGAATGAAATTGCTTTTTCTGTTTCACGGAATATCAGCACCATTTTGGATCTTTTTATGCCAAAGCACAATAATTATTGTAAACGATTCATTTTATACGATTAATTGAACACAAGTTGCTATTTTTTTTACATAACTGGGGGAAATGGGGGTTCATACCTATTCCAACACTATCAGTGAGCAAATGATCGCAATAGATCAGATAGGAATTTAATTCGGCATAGTTGATTACACAGCCCGTGATGATGTATGCACATGTATTCCAACACGTGACGTTTATTCTGCATTTTGTATGACTGGAAATGAAGCTTTCATCGGTTACAACGTGGTGAATTGGACCCTAACCCTAACCCTAACCCTAACCCAATGCGTTCCACAGTGGCATTGATTCTACTTTTTGTACGGCGGGAAATGGGTGTATCATCGATCTGAACGTGGAGACATGGGCGATAACCCTAAAACTCACACTAACCTACTGCATTCCACAGTGGCGTTTATTCTGCATTTTGTATGGCGGGAAATCATCGATTTGAACGCGGAGAACTATGGCCTAACACTTATCCTACCCTAATTCTAACTCGACACATGTCTAGACAGGACTAAAAAAGCAGGTCATGGGCGTGTGCGCACACTGCGCATGACTGGCGAGGCTATTATTTGCAAAACTAATGTTTCCAATAGTTACAGGGCTCTTTTATAAAAGATCTGCGCTTATTTTTAAACTGGGTTAGTGTTCAGGAGAGATGGCGAAATATAGTCTGGTTTTTATAAACAAATACTTGGAAGCATTATTATCAGATTGGACTAGTGTCAAGAAGCGTTGTAAAAGAATATAACTGATTTGGACCAATAAATACTTGCAAAAACTTTTATTAGACTAGACTAGCGTTCAAGAGAGATGGAGAAAATATAGGTAATTTGTGTCATTTGTAGCTATTAAAGTTTGATTGTCATAAAAGCTTAGAGGTATTAACGTTTAGACGGCTTATGCTGAGGGGAGATGGCGAAGCAGTGTCGATGGGGCGGGGCTGAGTTGATAAGCCCAAAAGCCACGCGAACAGACGAATAGAAAATTCGCATTTATTAGTTTAGGTTTTTTCAAATTCAACTTTTATTTCTCAATATATTTTTTTTTTACCAATAATTTCTGTTTTCAGTACTTTGTTTTTCAGTGCATTGTTTCCGAGTACATTGTTCTTGAGTACTTCTATTTAGGGCCCGAAAAGGTCAAGATTAGGGAATCACCAATAAAACAAAAACAAAAAAACAAACAAAGAAGACGTTTCTTGCTTTTCAATGCTAGCAGAAAGTGTTTCGATAATAAGCCACGAGGATTTTCGCAATGAAGTCGTTTATCGTTTCCGTTTCCGGAAGTCGTATGTAGTGGTCTTCTTCCGGTTGAGACGCAAGGGACGAGAAACATTGGATCTGGGTGGTGTCTGGCTCCGGCCCGATCAGCAGTAGATACACTTCGGCGTGTTCTTTGATGAGGACAGCTTCGCCCAGGGTGTTCTCGTCACAGTAGTTCCAGGAACTGAGAACTAGCAATACCGCACTTTTAAAGAAGTTCTTTTTCTTCACTACAAATAGAGAAAAAACAAAAAAACAAAAAAAAACAAAATTAATTCATATTGAATGGATAGTAGAAATTCCACGTTTTCCATGGTTTTATTCGTTTAAAAAAAATCACATTACGCCAGACATCACGCCAGCATAAAATAAATATCGGCGGCTCTATACATGTGTCTGTGTCATTATTACAACTAGTTTGTTACCATGCTTATCCACTAATTCCATAAAATTTATTGTGTCAGTCGTTATTTATATTGCAATTGGATTACACCTAAGCAACAGCAAAGACACAAATAATTTAGAAATGAAACTTTACTGATTTTATTCACCTTTTATTTCGTTGTTGTATTTCCAGACCATTTTTATGCCACATCGCCTGTTTACTATCAAGGAATAAGTAAAGTGAACGTTAATTTGTTTGAAAAGGGAAAGCACTAACCAGACCTTCACTGGAAGAGTGCGGAGAGTACTGGGACCTTGGGGAGGTTTATTACCATCCAAATCCCAGAGAAGACTAAGGGCCGTTGCCACAGATAAATCAATGATAAGCGGCTGTTGCAATAACGCAAAGTCATTTGCAAAGGTTATCGAAAAAGATTTAGAGTACTGGAAATTTGGAGAGACTTGTTGTCACCAAGACTCCGGGAAACACCACCGGTTATTCTCACTCAGCAATCTCTGATGATGCCATGTGTGACAGAAAAAAAAATGAATAAAAAAAAAAAAAAAAATAATAATAATAATAATAATAATAATAATTATTATTATTATTATTATTATTATTATTATTATTATTATTATTATTATTATTATTATTATTATTACTACTACTACGATGATGATCACCATCATGATCATCATTATTATTATTATTATTATTATTATTATTATTATTATTATTATTATTATTATTATTATTATTATTATTATTTGTACTTCAATTCACCCTGAACAAGGCATATCCCCACTGAAGTGTAAAATTCCACTGTGATAGGGGCCAGATTTATAGGGGGGGGGGAAGATGGGTAGGAAGTTGGGCAGCGAGATGTTTATTCACATTACATTAAAATTTTTGCTTGCTGGTACGGTCGGGGAAAGGGGGAGCAGAGAGCGAATTCCAAATGCAAACAGTCTAAGGAAAGAATCAATTCGAGCAGAAAAGCTTCCCCCAGCGACTCGAGTTTCGCGCCCTTATCACTGGGCCACGAAAACTCGCTAGTAGCAGAGGAGATATATCGCATATAAATGCTGTCCTATATTAAACACCCCCCCCCCCAAACACACACACACATATATATGTGTATACATGAACATGTTAGAAGTAAATAGACATCACAACAACGTACACTGCAATTCTTAATTTATGTATAAAACAAATATAACTTGTTTATACTGTTGTTTATACCTGGTGATGATGCTGCTGCTGCTGATGATGATGATAATAATGATGCTGCTGATGATGATGATGATAATGATGATGCTGATGATGATGATGATTGCCACTTCTTTACAGAAGAAGGCCATCCCTGCATTGTCCGCTCGTGGTCATGCAGATTGTTCAGCAGGCCCGACTTATTGCCGTGAGTCTTGCAGGAATACCTGTACATGTAGATGGGCATTCTGTGCGCTTCGACACCGGAATTTGAACCATAACCGCCAACACCATCAGCACGGAGAGACGTTTATCAAGTAACAAAGAAATACTCAATACTTGTCAACTCTGATGATAAAATTTTATTCCGAAATTAATAAGATTAATGTAAAAAAAAAATTAATCTTGCATTGTTAATGGCTTATATTTTCAATTTTATTAACAAATCCAGCAATGTTTTAAATGAACGACCAACCCATATATATATATATATATATATATATATATATATATATATATATATATATATATATATATATATATATATATATATATATATATATATATATATATATATATAAAGAGGTGTACTAAAAGCGAACTTTTAGGAAAGGTAAAACCCTATTGTGAAGAGTATACAGCTCAATTTTCTTAACTAACCTCCATATAACTTTTTTTAAAATAAAATTTCAAAGTTTATATTTTCCCATATCTATTTGAACTAGCATCCCGTAACTGCTTATTTACTAACCCATAATTCTTTTCCACCTTGGAGACTCCCATTCCGGATATCCTCTCTAGGTCTTGTTTTCCTTTTTCTTTTTCCTTATTCTAATTTTCATTCTTGAGCTCCAATCTTATCGACTTTTCCCTCATTCTATTATTAGTATCTTATTTTTTTATTTTTTTATTTTTAATTTTTTAATTTTATTTCTTATTCTTTCGGTCAATCCTCAATTTTCCCTGCGAGCTTAAGACTAATCTTATTATCTATTTTTCATTCTTTACTCTTTTATTTTCTTATTTCTACTTTTTATACTATTTTTATCTTTATTTTTTATCTTTACTCTTTTAATTTTTAACTCATTTTCCTAGTCCTACCCTTCATATATATTTTGCCTCATTGCTTATATCTAAGGTCATTTGATTAAACTTCTAAACCCCCGAACTCTGTTCTTATACATATTCTGATATTTTAACCCCTTATCCTAACATTCGTTAACTTACCCCCACTCCTTTCTTCCCATTTTCTAGTTGAATCCTAATTCGCCTAACTTCCAATTTCAACTTTATGTTTCACCCCCTACTTTCACACTCTTAGTTTTATCCGCATTCCTTCACCGCATCGCCCCCTTTCTCCTCCCCCTCTCTTTCCTCGTACCCGTCCCTTTCTCCTCCCACATTCCACTTACCCGTCTCCTCCCTTGCCCACTGGTCGCATATTATACTCCTGTTCTCACTGTCTCTGCTTTTCTTCATTTATAGCCGGCTTTCTCAACTGGGCAGACTTTAAATATTCTCACTGCCCCTTTTTCCACTTTAAAACACTTTCCTTTGTCATCTCTGCCCGGGAAGTTACTTTAATGGCGAATATTTTACATCTTAATCTCCTCTGACGCCTGCCTGCATCATCGAATGTACCTCTTATTGGACTTTTTACCATTCCTGGATTTTCCATTTTCGCCGTACCTGAAGTTGTGGCCTCTTGGAATTTAACTTTGAAACTTCTCTCTTTACTTCTCGTGCCTCTAACGACCTACCTATCTACATCGTATCCTCTCCGCTGGACTCTTCGACACCGGACTTTTTGGCAATCGGACATTTGCTTGCACCCTGGCACAGTTTTGCCCTACGTTTCCTTCCCTACAACTTTTATTTTATTTCATTTTTTCAAATTTTAAATCTTGGCCATTGCCAATTTATCTATCCCAGCGACTTCCTCTGATGATAAGATTTTGATCTTTGAAAAGCCTGGCTTAAGGAAAATTTAACTTGAATAAATTGCCTTTTTGCGGAATATACCTTGCTTTGAACTTTTGAATTGAATTTTGATTTGGCTTTTGCTTTCTCTAATTCCTTTCCACTCTCCTTCATTATATATATATATATATATATATATATATGTACATATATGTATATATATATATGTACATATATATATATATATGTACATATATATATATATACATATATATATATATATATATATATATATATATATATATATATATATATATATATATATATATATGATTTTAAAACGGTTAAGAGACCAATAAAATGCGGATTAAAAAATATATATTATTTATTTTTAAAATTCTAATTTTCGATCCATAAAAGAATCTTTATCAGGAGGATACGGACAATATTTTTCTTTCTTTTTTTTAAGCGACATGTTGTCACTTAGTCTTGAACTTCTGTTCTCATTGAAGTCTGGTGTGTAATATCCGATAAAAGTGGTGTAAGTTATGAGTAAAATATTTCCACTGTTTGAATGCATTTAGATTTGTAATTTTTAAAACTGTAAAGAGACCAATAAAATGCAGATTTTTTAAAAATAAAATATTATTTATTTAAAATTCAAATTTTCGATTCATAAAAGAATCTACATCAGGAGGATACAGACAATATATATATATATATTTTTTTCTTTTTTTAAAATTACAAATTTAAATGCATTCAAACAGTGGGAATATTTTACGTGTCGCCTAGAATATATATATATATATATATATATATATATATATATATATATATATATATATATATATATATATATATATATCACAACATTCATAATCATCTGTTCATTAGTTTAGGAGATTATCCCGTACATGAAAAAAAACTGGCTATTATTACGTTTTCCGGTAAAGATAACCTACTAAATCAAAGGGATGAAATAGGTGTTAGCTGTAGACACTTCTAAAAGATCCACCTTGGATAAATATAGTAATAACCTAGTAAAGTAACCATAACGTTCTATAAGAACACTTTAATTAACTTACTTTCGTGTATAACATAACAATTAAAACATCAGTGGAAACGTCGGGTGTGCTTGGCCCCGAGACTGTTAAATTTTTTCAGGACATTGGACGGAGGATTTCAACGTCTAGGCACGAGCCCCGTGAGTCACCCTGGTTGTTCCAACGCTTCTTCCTGGCTATCGTTCGTGGCAACGCTATGTCAGTAACGGCGGCGTCACTTCCGTTCTAATCGTCATCTGTTGACTCTCTTTCTTTCTCTGACAATTGTTTCAAGCCATTAATAAAATAAAAACAATTCAGAAAAAAATACTTTCTTGTTTTCCCTAAAATTTGAAATGTCGTTTTTACACAATAATTAAAACATTCCCGACTAAGTATACAACTTAGATCTTTTAATAATTGTAATTAAATTAGAAATTAAACTAACTAATTAATAGGAAATTTAAATTTATAAACCACAGTGAAGGGTAGTGTGGACTGTAACATTTACTAAGTTAATCGAACTAGATTATAGTTAGTAATTAAACTAATAATTGAAGTGCTATTATTGAATAATAGGGAGGTGATGGTGGTTAAGTGGATAACGACACGGACTGAAGACCTGTGTGTTCCAAGTTCGAATCCAGTCGGTTCCACATTATCACTTTCACTTAGTACCCGATGTCATTCCAGAAAGATTTCTTACTAGAAAAACATCGGGGAAACTAATGCCAACACCAGAATCATCTGATTCACACGAAAGAAGAAGAAGCTAAATCACCCCCACGAAAAAGTGAGATTTTACTGGTTTAGGCATGTAAACACCTTGGCAGAAAGAAGAAAAATCACAAACAATAAAAAACAATGTTGTTAGAATTAGTGGGGGATCAGTTTCAAAACCTTGCTCCAATTTCCGGACCATCTAGCTTTTTGGGGCAGTTAACCAAATATTTGTTACCACTAATCTTAAGTCCGAGCGAAAAGATCGTAAAACAACATGTAATAGCAAAAAAAAAATAGACATGAATTTATCTTCCAGAGACAAAAAAAAAAAATAAATAAATAAAATGATGATGACGTCGTCGTCGTTGTCGTTGTCGTCGTCGTCGTCGTCGTCGTCGTCGTCGTCGTCGTCGTCGTCATCATCATCATCATCATCATCATCATCATCATCATCGGTTGTCCGTAAGCAATCACTAAAGAACTCCTAGTGAGTACTACTAATACTAATACTACTACTAATAAAAAAAGATAAAAAAATTGATTAGCTGCCCTATATTGTTGCATAGCCGTCCCGGAATGGGCCGTGGCAGTTCTAGCTTTGTATACTCGTCCCGGAATGGGCCGTGGCAGTTCTCGCCTCAACAACTGTTTTTTTAACACCAAAAAGGAACATATTGCATAGTCTTTAAATTCTCGTACCTTCTCTTCTTCGTCGCGTGGAGGGCTGTGCCGTCTCGATGTCGTCTAGTGGTTGAGTTTCTTTTATCCAGGCGTCAGTTTCTGTCGACCTTGGAGACGTTTTACTAAACGTTGAGGGAGAGATCAAAATACTACTTTATTGTAGTTAATTTCTAGCTTAAGTCCTTATCCATTCGAGGTGGGGGAAGAAGGAATCTCATGCCTGTATTCTCTTAGGGAATGTAATTTATCCTAATCATTTGAAGACTACATAGAGAAATCGTCTGTTCGGCTTGCTTCCAAAACCCAGACTCACTAAACTCAGTTTCCCACACAAAGGCCCGTGACGTCACAGAGCCCCTATGCGCAAGTGTACCTTGACCCTTGATCTGAGGTCTCGTCAACGTGGTGGCCCTGTCAACGTCTGTGAGCTCCGACTGTGAGAACCAGTTTATTTTGCACTCGACTGTACGGGTCTACCCGCAATAAATCGCGCAAGCCAAACCAAATGATCTCCCACATATGCCCACTTCAAAATGCGTCCGGCCTCACAGGGTCATTATACAACAATATAAGCTAGACTGGTCCGGAACGGGGGTCTCATTTCGCGTTAAATTTATCTAAAATAATTGTTTTTTTTTTAGTTTGTTTTTTTAATTTCCTGCTAAGTTTATCAGGGTGTTCACACGTAATCGCCCCCAAAAGAGTAGAATTTTTTTTAGTGTGTGTGTGTGTGTGAAGAGAAGTGTGTTTTAATCTACAAAAATCTGAAAGCAAATATTACTAACTTGTTTCGTTGAGGATAGATACGGTGCGTTCTAATGCTCGGTCGAGCTGTAGGTGCCTCACCGGTTCTGTTGTGTAGGCCAACACGGAATGGCGCAAATTTCTCTTCGTTTTCGGACGTTGTAATGGCATCACTATTTTGCTATCCACCGAATACGTCTGCAGGCCGACAGTCGGGGCGTTTTTATCGTAGGTCGTACCACATAGCGACTCTAGTAAGCTGAGCACCATAAATTTCGTCTTCAGACCCAGGCTGGTCTTGCGCACGCAGAGACTGTCGTCCAGCACGGTTAAAAGCAAACGTTCCGGCCAGACGTAGTGCTTTGTCAGATAGGTAGTTGACAGCTTCTTTCGTTTGGATCCGGCGTTGCCCCGCCGTCGTGGCTGGTCTCCTTGCAGGGTGCCTCCACGAATGAGACTACCGAGAAAACGGCGACTGGATTCATCAAAGGACAACCTGGCAGCACGATATTTATCTAAAAGAAAAGAAAAGAAAAGTTATTATTGTATTGTTTTGTGTGTATCTCACTTTCATTTTTGGACACGCATATAGTATAGTTAACAAACGTGAAATCGAAAACAAACAAAATATACAATCAATAACTTTTACCAAACGCGAGAAAATTTAATTTTCTACCGATCTGCATAATTTTAAAGTGTGGATTGTAAGATTTATTATTTCTGAATTTCTTATTGTCATTTTTTCTTAGCCAAATACGAGTAAATAACAATAGCGGTTAATTTTTTAGGGTGGTCGCTAATTTCAAGTTTAAAAAAAGCCGAACCTAATTTAATTAGCAACCACTCCCGGATTTAGGGCTATTAGTATTGTGAGCCTATTTTTTCTTGCTATCTTTTAAACCTGAAATTAGCGACCACCTTCTCCTCCAAATCGACTGCAAACAAAAGTAACAAAACAATGTTTGAAAAAAAACCCCTTAGAGTTTCAGATCTTGAAAACTATACAGGTCGATAGAAATCTAAATTTTAATGCGTTTGGTAACAGTTATTTGTTGTATATTTTGTTCCCCCGATTTCTGCTCTGTTAACCATACTATACGATTGCCTATTTTTGTTTCGCTTTAGTTTAACTATGCCGTTTATATTTATTTTACTTAAATTATTATTTAAAAAAAAAAAGATTTGCAAAGTTGAATTATTACGGTATTGTTTGGTCATAAAATTATGAATTGAACCAAATTGCTATAAAACTGTATCTAATTTTGTGAAGTATATGTTGTTTTAGTCTCTCTTATTAAGATTTTAGGATGTAAATTATTTCCAAGACTTTCAATCTTTTAATGGATGCGCATTTGCTAAGAATTTTAAATTGACTTTCTATTAGACAGCTTAAATGCTTTCAAATTCCTTTTAAAATGTTGAAGCGTCACGAAGTAATTTTTTATTTTTCAACTATTAACAAAAAATCAAAACGGCTGACTTGTTTACGAAGAGACAGAAATTAATACTTCTGGATTTAATTTTTTAATTAAATTATTAAAAAAAAATAGAATTAAAAAAAATCGTTTCAGTTTTGCTACTGCATTTTTTTTTATTTCAATAAATAATCGATTAATAGTAAATAAGAAATAATCTGTAAGTTCCGTAGAGACGATAAACACACACACACGAGAAATGGTCATAGACTTTTATTAATATAGAGATGTCGTGTTTTTTTCTTATTCATCGTAACACTTTTTCAGTAAAACTGAAGATATGACACAACCTCATTTCTTGTCCAACAACATATTTGTTGCTTTTTATGCGATTTATGTGCAAAATAAATGGCTAAAAATGTATGTACAAAATAAATGGCTAAAAATTTATGTACAAAATAAATGGCTAAAAATTTACGTGCAAAATAAATGGCTAAAAATGTATGTACAAAATAAATGGCTAAACATTTATGTACAAAATAAATGGCTGAAAATGCATTTAATTTGTTTATTTAATTTAATTGTGAAGGATTGGTGTGAGTTGAAGAGTCCATTTCCTGAGACGAGAGATCGCCATTTTGTTGAGTCGGCCATGTCTGTATTTATCTGACTGAGCTGGCTTGAAATGAAGAAGAAAAAGAAGAAAGTCTCCAAAGTTGCATATAAGAATATCAACATCTTCACGATAATGAAATCAACTTTATTTAACGTTTCATTAAAACAGGAACATAAGCATGTAAGGCAAGTTTGCTCGGCAGGCACAATATTCAGTTGTGGGTTTCATCTCGTCTTGCCGTTTCCTGGCAAACAACGAGAACATTTTTAGCGTCTTGTCTACACGGCGTCTCGTTCAGGAATTGAATTGTCTCTTCTCACCAACGAGGTTGACGGAAATTAGGAAAAAGCCGAGCATGTGCAGAAGTGCTCAAATTTCCCAGTGTATCTCTACGAGAGTTTTAACCTGCCTGTTTTAGCCAACCGAACTACAGCAAAGCATCACGCAAGAGATTGCCTGTACATGCAAAATAAATAGACCTAAGTCATGTTACTGCAACAACATCGTTGTTTTTCTTTACATTCATTGATATAATTTTAATTAAAATTAAATCTTCTATATCTAAACGAATAAATGCGAAAGTTTTTCCACTTATTCTAACTATATTCACATCAAAACGGGTTATTTTTAATTAATTCTGTTACACAACTAAGAGTTTGAAATACTGTATATATATATATATATATATATATATATAGTAATCTGCAAACACCCATGGACAGCTTTATATTTTGTTAATTTACATATTTATTTTTAAACAGTTTCTAATAAATCAATATTCTTTAATATACATTTGTAATTTGCATTTTTATATTTTCTTGTATATATGCAATATTTTCGTCAATAATAAAACGTCTAGTGTTGCGGGAATGCTGAGAACAGATACTATATTTTGATGTTAGCCAAAAAGCCAAGGAACTATGAAACAATAACTGATTTAATTAATTATTGTATCATCTTTTAATAGGTGTGGGTAGTGTAGTATGAGTTCTGGCTGGGAATTACCTCAACCTTTATATGGAGGTAGGGCTAATATTCCAAGATATTACATCCTATTTTAGAGAGGGGTCAATGTAGTATCTGTTCTATTGTTATGAGACCACCTTTCAATGGGAATATCTCTCCTTTTTTTTGGAGGGGAGGGTAGTGTTTGTTCGTTCGTCATGATATCATCCTTTCAGTAATGTCCTCCTCCTTTGTGGGTCAGTGTATTATATGTTCGTTCACCGTGATACCATCTTCCCAGTATAGCAAAAATATGCGGACAGAGGGAGCTAGCATATATATATATATATATATATATATATATATATATATATATATATATATATAAAATTGAAATAAAAGCCAAATCAGCAATACAAGATTAATTTTTTTTTTTTTCTTACATTAATCCTATCGATTACGGAATAAAATTCCTTCTTCAGGGGTGACCAGTATTGAGTCATTTTTTTTTTTTTTTTTTTTTTTTTCATCAAAAAACAAGAATAAAGAAACAAGTTTCTTTATTCTTGTTTTTTGATGAAAAAAAAAAAAAAAAAAAAAAATGACTCAATACTGGTCACCCCTGAAGAAGGAATTTTATTCCGTAATCGATAGGATTAATGTAAGAAAAAAAAAAAATTAATCTTGTATTGCTGATTTGGCTTTTATTTCAATTTTATAAACTTTCCATGCAATACTTAAAACTTGAACGAAAAACACACACATTATATATATATATATTATTCTTATGCTTTTTTTTATTCTTATGCTTTAAATTTTAATTTAATTTTATTTTTATTTTTACTTTTATTTAAAAATTTTTTTTATTCCTTTCAATCTTGAATTTCCTCTGGTTTTAAATCTCAACGGTCTCATTACACTAAATTTTAATTTAAACAAACACACACAACACACTGAGCAAATAATGCGTCCCAACGAGAGTGTCATGTGACTTCACATTTCCAAACCAGATGCCAACAGAAGCTGAAGAGAGCCGGATGGGTAAGACCTTCCGTGCTTGAAACCGACGGTACGAATGTTGTACTAATTTTTATGTACCAATATATATATATATATATATATATATAAACTCAATGTCTGTGTGTTAGTGTGATGTTTGTTTGTTCCCTGTACAAAGAAAGGTTAAAGAATCTACATGAAATATAAAAGTGTATTCTTATATAAAATTCTCCGGAGAATGCAACGGAAGTTGTTTAGAACCTCTGCGTTACTCTCTATGTGCTGAATATCTACGCCCCCTTCTAAGTGACTGATGGGGGTCAACAGAATTCCTTTAAAAATTAAAATAGGTATATCCGATTTTAATGCAATTAAAATCATATGCATAAGACACTAATTCAAAACATTTTCTAAGAGCATAGTGAAAACGTACATAGTAGTGATCCGTATTCAATCCCGAGAAACGTCGGGTGTTCCTGCTACTTAATAAAGAACAAGCATTTTTATCGCCCATCCCAATAAACATCGAGATTTCTTTATCGTGGAAAAACTAAAAAAGTAAAAAAAAATGTATACCTTGATCAAAAATCGGTTCCAAATTTAACAAGAATAAAATAGAAGAGAATGTATATTTTTTTTCAGCCAATGAGAAGAGCTAAAAAAAATGATTAGATTATTCGCCATGTATCACTCTGGACTTCCTGTCTTTTGACGTAACTTCCTGTACTCGTTGCTCGAACTCTTACTTTTAACTTCTAATAGAATTTTCTATTCTCTGCTTATTTTTAAACTTACGGGGGAGACGTCCATTTCTAACCGCATTTTGCACATACGAATCTAAACATTGCTATATTGTCAACATTTAACATGGAATTAGTTTAACATACAAGTTGTAATCATCAGGGAAGCAGTCCCGTGGTCACGTGTACCAAAGGCGGGGTGCCATCGCAAAGAAGCTCTGACTATGGGAATTCTGCCTGGCGCTAGGCACATGGAGGGAGAAAAGAAAACTCTTTCTCCGTTGTGGTAGGAAGACGAGTTATTGCTATGAATGGAAATAACACTAGAGTATTGATTTACTCCTCTCCAGGAGTTAGGCACAAGGCAAGTTTTTATCTTACTCCCACAAATAAGATGTGACCCAAGGTCGGGTCGGGAAAATGGGGTTTAAAAATTGTCTGGGCAGCCCCGTCGGCATTCCCCGGTAGGGGCGCCTCAGGCAGTAAGAAATAAACTTACTCCTTCTCAAAGAGGGGAGGCGAAGCCTGGGAGGGTGGACCTCTTAGAACTGCACAGGACAGACCCATAGACCGGCGTAAATCAAGCCCCGAAGTCCAAGACAATACCAGTTTATGGGATGCAGTATCCATCGGAACAGATACTACACTTTGATCTTAGCCAAAAGTAGACAAAGACTAGAACGTCTCTTCTGTGGGGAAAGTGGTTGTAGGAAAGAGAAGAGATCAATCCCACTAGATTTCGAAGGCGATTTTGTAATCTGTCAAGGCAGTAAAGAGCGTTCTGTGCGGCGCCTTCCGAGACGTGACAGCAGTATTTAATCTTAGGACGTATCTGACTCTTATATAGGTATAGAATTGCCCCTGGAGTCAGGTACTTTCTGGAGCGGTAGAATGATCCAAACATTTCTCCAGTAACCTTAGCAACATATTGGATGTAAGTCTTCCATTTAAGATCTGGAGTTAACGTCTGTCGTAGGAGCTTATCAAAAGCAGAAGTTTCCTCCAAGAAAGAGCCATTCATTTCGACCGGGGCAAAACAGGGATCTGAGCGTTGGTAGTGAAAGGAGAGAAGCTTCGTTTTAGCGGTGTATAAGGTAATAAGCCACTTTTCCCCAATGCAGGGAGAGAAATAGAGAGAAAGAGAGAGAGAGAGAGAGAGAGAGAGAGAGAGAGGGGATCAGCGAGAACATCATTAGTGCTCTTCGAGGTGCAGCCATAGATAATATGCTATTTTACCAATGGCTGTGGGGGAATTGTGAGTTCATACCATTACCAGCGGTAATACTGTGCAACTGAACATTGTATCTCAACTCTGCATAACCGATTCCATGATCTGTGACAATATCCATTAAGACAACCATGCACCCATTTTCGTTCCGGACTTACATATTATTTTATTTTATTGAACGTTGGTGCATGTTGTTTATAACAATTAAATATTCATTACAGATTTACTTCCCTTTGTTTGGAAGACAAAAATACTGACACCCATAGTTGCTAACGAGACTAAGAGAAAAGAGGCTATGCAAATTTGAGGTCAGGGTCTAACACAGGTGGTGATAAATACCCTGATGATTTTAATTTTACCGTCCCCCACCCGACATATATATATATATATATATATATATATATATATATATATATATATATATATATATAAAAGGAGATTGTAGTTTGCTTGAAGCATTGCTGGTAAATGTAAGTGCAGATTAGTCGCCCGAGGCTATAGCAATGCGATGTGGTTGCCGTAAGATGGAAAAGTGAAAAGAAATAAACGCAGGGAGAAAGTGAAACTCAAAACGATTTATTAGTAATTTCACGAAAACTGATTAAATACCAAATAGTAAATACTGTCCGGTAAGTAACAGTTCGGCAAAGGGTAATCTTAAATTTTCGAAAGAAAAACTTTCATTATCAGAAGACAACAATAAAAGACCGAATGGGTCGAAGAAAAACGGGAAAAACCGGTGTCAGATCATCGAAATACGGCAGAAAAAAGTATTTACTATTTGGTATTTAATCAGTTTTCGTGAAATTACTAATAAATCGTTTTGAGTTTCACTTTCTCCCTGCGTTTATTTCTTTTCACTTTTCCATCTTACGGCAACCACATCGCATTGCTATAGCCTCGGACGACTAATCTGCACTTATATATATATATATATATATATATATATATATATATATATATATATATATATATATATATATATATATATATATATGTATATATATATGTATATGTATATGTATATATATATGTATATATATATATATATATATATGTATATATATATATATATGTATATATATATATATATATATATATATATATATATATATATATATATATATATATATATATATATATATATATATATATATATGGCCTAGCGATTAGCGACGTTGGACGGGAGTTGGAAAATACTTGTTGTCCAGGGTTTCGAATCGTGTGACCGGTGATGAATAGTCGTACTTCTATGCTGATGAGTCTTGATTGAAAAAAGACGAAACGTATACGTCCATAGATATAAACAATAACAAATATTTTATATTTGAAGCTCCTCGTTAAAAAGTAGAGCACCGTAAAATGGTAGTAGTAACACAGCGTAGCGTCACTTGCTTTATATGCATCGTTCCTTCACTTATATAGAAGTTTGAATGCCTCTTCGCTTCGCCGCCGTTAACGTGTTAAAATTATCATTGTTTATAAGCTGTTCAGAACTGGCCTAGCGGTTAGCGACGTTGGACGGGAGTTGGAAAATACTTGTTGTCCAGGGTTTCGAATCGTGTGACCGGTGATGAATAGTCGTACTTCTATGCTGATGAGTCTTGATTGAAAAAGACGAAACGTATACGTCCATAGATATAAACAATAACAAATATTTTATATATATATATATATAAAATATTTGTTATTGTATATATATATATATATATAATGTCCGTTAGCGACTCAAGGGAACCTATGCACTTGGCAATCTGATTTCTTTCTCAGAATTATACATATGAACCCGGTTCGGCGCATATCATAATAAGGTAAAGTCAGTCGGATTCTTGATTTTTGTCATAGATGGGATCATTCGTACAAAATTAATATTTCATTATGAATAGCCATTTTATTTTGTCTAACGTTGGTTCATGTTATTAAGTACAATAGAATGTAATTGAAGGTGATTAGTTTCAGGTAACGCTGTCATTGTTCATTACAGATTTACTTCCCTTTGTTTGAAAAAGAAAAATACAGACACTCATATTTACTAAAAGACTAGGAGAAAGGCGGGTATGCAAAGTGAACGGCAGGGTTTAACACGGGTGGTGTTAAATATCCCGATGATGTTAAATCTTTCCGACTCGTTCACCCCCCCTCCCGCCCCCCTTCACGAGTATGTTATGTCCGTTAACGACACTAAGGGAACCTCTGCAGTTGGCAATTCGATTTATTTCCCCGAAACACACATACACTCGGCTCTACTCATTTATTATATAAAAGTCAGTTGTCTGTGTGTATGTGTGTATGTCCAGCTAAAACTCCAAAACTCCAAAACAAACACCCACAAAGTTGGTATATTATTGATCGGCGTTGCCCGGGATAAATATCATCTAAAATTTAAACATAATTATTCATTTTTTAGCCCTAAACTAACGCAGATTTCGTCAGAGGTCTATTTTTCATTTATTTTATCTACTAACTAAAGGGGAGTAACTCTGATTTTTTAACCAAGGAGTTACTTCCCTTATGTCTCGATAAATTTATAAAAATGAGTTGTCCGTGTGTTTGTGTGTGTGTGTATGTAGAAGGAAGAGGAATGGGATGGCAGAGGGGAAGGAGAATGTGTGGAAAGGGAGAGAAAACGGTGGAGGGTGGAAGAGAGAAAGACAGAGAAACAGATAGAAGGGGTTAAGCGATAGAAGTTAATAGAAATAAGTTACATTTCTACGCCGAACAACGCCGAATAGCCATGCTAGTATCATAATAAACTAAAGTTAGTCGGATTCTAAATTTTTGTCATCGAAATCTTCCTTCATACACAATTATTTTGTGAACAATAAAATATAATTGTTCATTACAGACTTACTTCCCTTTGTTTGGAAGATAAACATACAGACACTCACATTTGCTAACAAGACTAAGACAAAAGCAGGTATAAAAAATCTAGGTCAGGGTTCAACACGAGGAGGGTGCTAAATACTTCGATTATATTGAATCGTTCCTGCTTGTTCCCCCCCCCCATTTTCTGATGAGTACATAGTGTCTGTTAGCGACTAAACGGAATCTATGCACTTGGCAATCCGATTTCTGTCTCCGAAATTTACATATGCACCGGCTCTACTCGTATCAGAACGCATATTTATATCTGTTCACCCGCAGACCGGTTTTAGTTAGACGGAGAGAGTGAGGGTTACACACAAAAGAAAAAAAGAAAAGAAAATAATATTTTAAAAATAGTAAGGAACAGATTAAACTCTGTGGAGTCTGTTTTTTACATTATAACTTATCAGAAATGTAATCTGGATCTTTTTTCCCTTTTTCTTGTCGCCATTCCTATCGCCGACATTCTAAGAATGTTTTCTTGTCGTTTAACATTTTTCATTTTACTTTAATCTTTGTACTTTGTATCTTCGTACTTTATATCTTTGCACTTTATATATTTGTACTTTATATCTTTGTACTTTGTATCTTTGTATCTTCGTACTTTATATCTTCGTACAAAGTACAAATATATAAAGTGCAAAGATATAAAATCTTTGCACTTTATATATTTGTACTTTATATCTTCGTACTTTATATCTTTGTACTTTGTATCTTTGCACTTTATATATTTGTGCTTTGTATCTTTGTACTTTATTATATATTTGTACTTTATATCTTCGTACTTTATATCTTTGTACTTTGTATCTTTGCACTTTATATCTTCGTACTTTATATCTTTGTACTTTGTATCTTTGCACTTTATATATTTGTGCTTTGTATCTTTGTACTTTGTATCTTTGCACTTTATATATTTGTACTTTATATCTTCGTACTTTATATCTTTGTACTTTGTATCTTTGCACTTTATATCTTCGTACTTTATATATTTGTACTTTGTATCTTTGCACTTTATATATTTGTGCTTTGTATCTTTGTACTTTGTATCTTTGTACTTTCTATCTTTATACTTTATATCTTCGTACTTTATATCTTTGCACTTTATATATTTGTACTTTATATCTTTGTACTTTATATCTTTGTACTTTATATCTTTGTACTTTATATCTTCGTACTTTATATCTTCGTACTTTATATCGTTGTACTTTATATATTTGTACTTTATATCTTTGTACTTTATATCTTTGTACTTTGTATCTTCGTACTTTATATCTTTGAACTTTGTATCTTTGCACTTTATATATTTGTGCTTTGTATCTTTGTACTTTGTATCTTTGTACTTTGTATCTTTGTACTTTATATCTTTGTACTTTGTATCTTTGTACTTTGTATCTTTGTACTTTATATCTTTGTACTTTGTATCTTTGTACTTTGTATATTTGTGATTTGTATCTTTGTACTTTGTATCTTTGTACTTTGTATCTTTGTACTTTATATCTTTGTACTTTGTATCTTTGTACTTTATATCTTCGTACTTTATATCTTTGTACTTTATATCTTCGTACTTTATATATTTGTACTTTATATCTTTGTACTTTGTAGCTGCTATACTCGTCTTCCCTGGGTTCCAAAATGTGTCTTTTCTGCATGGCAACTCAATTTACAAAAACATTTATACCATAATAAAACCCATTTAAAATTACTATTTTAAAGCTGCATTTGGTAATAAAGCTTTTTTCCTTCAACAACTACAAGAAACCTCTTTAACCACTGATTGTCATGTCAAATAACATCCTACCTGTGAGTCCAACGTTAAAACTTCTCAGATAACATAGATTGGAACAAATACATAGAAGACATTGCCAAGGCTGCTGCAAAAACAGTTGGCTCCCTCTACCGT
>OY744529.1:15391220-15418720 GCA_963556195.1 Sepiola atlantica | reverse complement strand
TATATATATATATACAGATAGATATATTTATAAGATAATTTAATATTATCTATTTAAATTAATAGTGGTACATACATATATATACATATATATATATATATATATATATATATATATATATATATATATATATATATATATATATATATATATATATACAGATAGATATATTTATAAGATAATTTAATATTATCTATTTAAATTAATAGTGGTACATATATATATATATATATATATATATATATATATATATATATATATATATTCCGGCGTCTACCGTCGTAAGAATAAATATGTCCGATATACAAGAGTGTTTAATTCATCCGATTTGCTCGAATCAAGCAATATGAGTTGGTTACATATGGGCCTTACCTTGATGTTAGTGTCAGTGCATAAGTAAATAATTCTATCATGTTTAATGAATACGATTCTGTTTTTAAATAAACATGACCTTTTTCGGATAAGGTCAAATGACAACCGTTGTGCATCTACTGTTATAAAACGTGTGATTGTTGTTCAGTTTGTTGTCTGTGGTGACAGCCACGACAACAATTGAAGCGTTTACTGAAATGTCAGCAGTCATAATTAACGGTGAGAAACAGTTGGGCAACTGTTACGGTCACGCCCAGTGGTTGTTAGCATTCGTTGCAATCAGACGCCATGTTTTTTTTTAGAAACCGTTCGGGCGTTCCTGTTTCAGTGATGATTATATCATCTCTCTAGCACCCTTTTCCCCATCTCCCTCTTTTCTTTCTCTCTCTCTCTCTCTCTCTCTCTCTCTCTTCCCTTCTGTCACTGTCTTTAACACGCATTCTCTCTCTTTCTCTCTCACTTTTCTTTCTCTCTCTCTCTCTCTTCCCTTCTGTCACTGTCTTTTACACACCTTCTCTCTCTTTCTCTTTTTCTATTCTTCATCCACTCTCACACACTCTCTTCCTCTTTCAATCCAACTTTATCTTTCTCACCTCTTCCTATTTATTCCCTCTCCCCAACCTCTTTCTTTCTCTCTCACTCTCTCTTTATTTCTCCTTCTCTCTCACTGTCTCTCACACTCTCTATTTCTCATTTTCTTTTTTCTCTTTCTCTCCCTTTTTCCTTGTTCTAGTTCTCCTCCTCGCTCTCTCACTGTCTTTCACACAATATCTCTGCTTTTCCCTCTCTCTTTATTTTTTCCACATCTCTTTCACCCACTCTCTCATCCCTCTCTTCTCCCTCTCTATTTCTTTCCTCACACTTACACAAATTTTCTCTCTCTCTCTCTCTCTTTCTCTCTCTCCGCTCTACGACGATCTTAAACTATCTATCTGTTCGCTGTTCACGCATCCTCCATATACGCAGACTTAAAACTCATATCAGTTATAACTCACCGTACCCTAAGGATTGTTTATAGCCAGACCTATTGGGACTAACACGAATCCCATAATGCATTTGTCAATCTAAACATCGGATCCTTACATTTAAAAAAATAATTTCAAGACATTCTCATCGGGGATTAATTCCACAAAACTGAAACATGTCTATACCTATAACATTAGTTGTGTTCCAAATGATGACCGTGTTTGAATGGACAAGTTTGAGCTACCAAAGTGTAGTATCTGTTCCGATGGATACTGCACCCCATAGACTGGTATTGTCTTGGCCTTCGGGGCTTGAATTACGCCGGTCTATGGGTCTGTCCTGTGCAGTTCTAGGAGGTCAACCCTCTCAGGCTTCGTCTCCCCTTTTTGGGGAGGAGTAAGTTTATTGCTTACTGCCTGAGGCGCCCCTACCAGGAAATGCCGACGGGGCTGCCCAGGCAATTTTTAAACCCCACTTTTCCAACCCGACCTTGGGTCACATCTTACTTGTGGGAGTAAGATAAAAACTGGCATTGTGCCTAACTCCTGGAGAGGAGTACATCAATACACTCTTAAGGGTCAGAGGTAACCCCAGACAATCAAAGGTAACCCCAGTTGCGAAATCACGTGATTTCCTTGCGAAGATTTTCTGCCTCTTTGGCTGGAGATACTTCAAGCAGAAAAGACATTTCTAGGCGTTGTCCCTAATAGGAGGAGAGGGCAGCGTGCACAGTGTAGCTGAATGTAGCGTGACGATTTATCCGTCTGTCTGTCCGTCAGTCTGTCTGTCTGTCTCAAGTAACCCGTCGATCTGATGTTTTCTGTGACTGTCTCTCTTTTTAAATACACCTTTTTATAAATCAACATCGGCGTCTGAGTGGTTTTGCATCTGCAGACAGGCAAGAACTTGGGTTGACGACGACGACGACGACGACGACGACACGGGTGTATAAACCATTATACACGCATCCGTAACTGCAACATATAACAATTGTTCATGTTCTAATGTCGCTATTCAGTGGCGTTGAGTGTTACCTGGTGATCCCCGGGATTGTAAGATCCAAGTATGCGGCCTAACATACTGATAACTGGATTTAATGCATATCATAAAATTCAGTATTACTTTTAACTTTATTCAAATATCAGCAGGAAGACCCGACGTTGCTCGGGATTGAATGAGGACAACCACTATGTACTTTTTCACTCTGCGCATAACACCATATTACTTTCTTTGTTTTTACTGTCCTCTCCTCTTCCCTGTCTACATGTATGTATGTGTTTCTGATGATTTTGTAGATGTTGCAGAGACGATATTGACATACAAATGTTGTTTGGCACAAGGCAAATGAAACGGACCGTTAAAAATATATCTCACAGAAATTAAAATTTTTTGGAAATGTGAAAAAATAAAAATAAATGTAATAAAATAAACCATGGTTATTGGAATATAATATAAACTGTATTATATATATATATATATATATATATATATATATATATATATATAAGTCAAAACTGAACGCTATCATCACCTATACAAACTATTACATAAAAATACCTAAAATATAAAGGTGATAAAAATCGTACATATTTTCGAGTCCGGAGGTAAAACTCCAGACTATAGACATTGATATCGAAGGTTCGATCCTTGTCCAAGTTAGCCATGCTGATGACGGCTGAGAGCCAGAAACACGTGTCCTTGGATTACTTTTATGTACGTATAAAATTAATAAATATATATATATCAACGAAAGATACGCCCTATAAAGTAAAGGGCGACCAATTATGCAATCTTCGGCATTACTTTTTATCACTTAGGAAGTGAAAAACAGATAAGACAAAGTTGAAAGCTATCACCACCGATACAAACTAGTACATAAAATACCTATATATATATATATATATATATATATATATATATATATATATATATATATATATATATACAGAGAGAGAGAGAGAGAGAGAGAGAGAGAGAGAGAGAGAGAGAGAGAGAGAGAGAGAGAGAGATTATCATGGTGAGCATATTAAGGAATGATGTTTACCATGACGAGATGAAACGCCATAATAATTCTTTGATCTCTCAGGCTTTGCACTTACCACATTCGAATCACACGCAACGATGATATCAATTAAAAAAAAATGAAACCGTTTTAAACTTGTTCATTGGCATGAGTAGGGAATACATACAATCTAGTTCAAAAAGAGCTAATGGTAAGATCAAGAATTCACCGAGAAAAAGCAGAAGCAAACAGTGACGTTTGTTTGTTGCGCTTTTCTGATAGTTTCACCACGATACATTATGCAGATTAGTGTTGGGATAGAGTTGTCCATCGATATATCCCCGGCAAGAGTATTTATTTACGCCTCTCCAGGAGTTAGGCACAAGGCAAGTTTTATCTTACTCCCACAAGTAAGATGTAACCCAAGGTCGGGTCGGGAAAGTGGGGTTTGAAAAGCCAGCGCCCGAGAGGTGAGCACTCTGGCCATTAAAAATTGCCTGGGTAACCCCGTCGGCATTCCCCGGCAGGGGCGCCTCAGACAGTAAGCAATAAACTTACTCCTCCCCAAAGAGGGGAGGCGAAGCCTGGGAGGGTGGACTTCCTAGAACTGCACAAGACAAACCCATAGACCGGCATAAATCAAGCCTCGAAGGCCAAGACAATACCAGTCTATGGAGTGCAGTATCCATCGGAACAGATACTACACTTTGATCTTAGCAAATCTCCGGCAAGAGTAGTCAGACAAGGCCTCAAAGTTGTCAGCCCCAAATATCATCACCTCGAGAATTTCTATTAATAATATTACTTTGCCTTCTTCTTCTATAATATAAAAGGCGGTTAGCTGTCTGTCTGTCTGTCCGTCTGTCTGTATATATGTCTGTATGTATGTCTGTATGTCTGTATGTATGCAGTTGACCCTCACAGATCAATAATATATACACTTTGTGAGTTCTCGATGTATGAATCGGTAATTTCTTTCCAAATTAGTAGATAACATGAGAAAATGTATTAAAACAGCCCCCTCCTGACGTAATCTGGCTCAGTTGACCCCCTAGAGAATAAATATATCTTTTAAAATTTTAGATATTATCTACCCGGTGAAACACCGATCAAGAAAATACCAACTTTGTAGGCATTTGCTTTATAGTTTTTGAGTTTTAGCTGGACGTACATTTCTAGGGAAAACAACTTCACAATGTTTTATTATGCTATTTTATGCAAAAAAAATAGATACTCGGCGTTTTCCGTGAGTCATAATAGTAATCTTACATCATTACATTTGGTAAGCGGTATATAGTAATCCCAAAGTGCTCAATATACTTGATAGAGCAGGGGTGTTTAAACGCAGCGTTGCCTGGCAGAAGTAATTTTTCGTTTTTTTGTTATGATATTTTATACTAGACAAAGAACACGGTGTTGCCCGGGAGACAGAATAGTAACACTCTAGTATTATATTTGGTAAGTGATGTAAGTTAGTCAATCCAAAGAGCTCAATATCCTGGATAGAGCAGGTATGTTTAAACGCTGTGTTGCCCATGAAAAACAACATCATTGTGTTTTGTTATACTATTTTATACAAGAAAAGGTACTCGGCATTGCCCGGGAATCATAATAGTAATATTATAGTATAACATGTGGTAAATAGTATATAGTAATAAAAAGTGCTCAATATCCTAGATAGGATAGGTGTGTTTAAACGCAGCGTTGCCCGGGATAAAAAATTCTTGGTCTTTTGTCATGATGATGTATAATAGACAAGAGTCTCTTTACTTTTCTCTTTTTCTTCTTCCGCTCTTGATTTCCTCACCCCTTTCCCTTACTTCACTTTTACCTCAATTTTATTTCTTTTTTTCCTTTTTCTTCATTCGTCTTCTTTTTCACTTTCCTTTTCTTTTCTTTTCTTTCTTTTCCTTTTTATTTCTATTATATTTAAATCATATTCTTAATTTAAATCATTCTAATTCATCCGTTGGACTATCCACTCTGCATTTGAATTCTGCTTGCCAAGCAAGCTTTGTTCACGGCATAATGACTCTACCTATATACTGATTTTCTACGGACTCCTGGATTCAGATTTTGGTGGGGTCATTCACATTAATGTTCACTGATTTCTTGCTTTGGATTTTATTGTAATCAATCTTTTCATTGTTCACGGATTTGGCCATTGGATTTTATTGGATGTATGTACTTCTCTGCTCAACTTCTTTCTAACATTTTCTGGTTGCATGGACACATTGTTTTTCCATCCAATTTTGACATTTTTCTTGAAAACTTTTCTTTAAAAAGATGGTAAAAATTATTTTGCTTGTAATATTTAAATTTTCAAATTTATGCTAACCAGTAATTAGTTATTTTGTTGTTTTTTTCTTTCGATGGTAAGAGTTTATCTTTGAAAATCCATTGATTAATGTTAAAATTTTTATTTTTATTTCCCTTGCTCCAACACTTGATGAATTAATAAATATGATTTTATTTTCAAAATTTCATTTATTCTTTATATATATATATATATATATATATATATATATATATATATATATATATATATATATATATATATATGAGGAAATGAGTGATGAGAATAAAAATTGGAAAAAGTACAATATTAAATAATCAAATAGTTTAAACAAGGAATATATCAGTAAAGCTTTTTTTTCCTTAACCCATGCATTTTCAAAACTATATGCTTTTATCATCCGGGGATATCATAGGGATAAAACATTAATTTATATTACTGTTTAGCACAGATTGTAAAATATAAAAATGTTAAAAAATGTTAAAAAATATTAAAATATGCAGATTTATTTGAGCAAATCCTAGAAATCATGAATGCTCAGCAAATGTAGTAGAATGTCTTCAAAAGTGTGAACACCATTAGCACCAGTTACACACACACACACACACCCACACACACACACACGCACACACACCAACACCCACACACACACATACCCCCCCCCCCACACACACACGCACCCCCCCACACATATATATATATATATATATATATATTATCGATAGTATGATAGACTAGCAAAATTGTAGGCCCGAGGAGCGTATATATTTGCATATACCCTACTTTACGTTGAATAAAAAACTTTATCAAGGGTATTAGTGACGTTGACTCAACAATTCGACCAGGATTCATTACCGCTTAATCAAATTCAAATTCACAAAACGTTTCATCCATTAAAAACCTCTGTCTGAGAAAGTGTGTGTGTGTGTGTGTGTGAGAGAGAGAGAGAGAGAGAGAGAGAGAGAGAGAGAGAGAGAGAGAGAGAGAGAGAGAGAGAGAGAGGGAGAGATAGAGATAGAAGACGTTTTAGTTAACACGCGAGTTTCTATTGTTATTTGCGGGTGTACAAAGCTGAGTCGTCACAAGGATTCAATTCTCATGTCCTTGTACCACACTTCGCTATGCACAGTAAATCATAAATATACTATCGTATGGATTCTTTTTTGCATGTGTGTATAAGATATACGCGTGGGAATGAATTATGAGGCAAATACACAAAACAGTAGATAAATTTTGATCGAAAAATTTCACTGTATAATGTTTTCAATAATATCTCGGTTCCCAACTCTGAAGTTGTTCGAAATATTATAAACTAAAAGAATACCCTAACCCGACGGGTAAAATTAATTCCTCAAACTAAACATGTTTGCACCACTTTTACGTCCCCTTGCGAATATTAAAATCAAAATATAATGATACTATGTCTAGAATCCCTATTCCAATTTTGATCAAAATCCATTAAATGATTTTCATTCTAGAAAATGTCTAAAATTTAAGCTTATTTTAAGAGATCTTGAAAAGAAATTGAAATTCAGAGAATCTCGCTTAATTGGTATCTCATAACCATAGATCAAATTCAATGCAAATCTGAAATATTTGAATTTGCAAAGTGCCCATATTATGTCCCCAGAAAAGCCTTTAAAATACTCCAAAGAAACTACAATTTGGGGAATATTTTTTAATTGATGTCTAAACCGGAACTATCTGGATTTTTACGAAGGGCTTTCACTCCGTTTTGACCATCCTTTGCATAAAACTAAATTAAGATAAAGAAAGGTCACATCACAACCCCTTACGCCTAGCAGCTTCGTTCAAAATTCATAAGGATCGGTTAATTAGTTTAAGATTGAATCCTGTAAATACAAGTCTATGAACATATCTAACTTTTTACACTAGAGATATTTAGAGTTAACTAGTAAGCGAAGAAACAGAGATTTAGTGCGTAGATTAGTCAAGTGAAGATTAATATTTGGTTGCATACCGTCGACGATGTTTTCACTGTGTGCTTAATTTGTTTGGGACAAGCTGTAAATAGCAAGATCACAGCTACATATATTCATAAAACTACTGCTGCGGTGTACCCAATAAAGCCGATACCATTAGATGGTGATCTTTGACTAAAACATGGTTTCAGGATGGAAATATCATGACCATTAATCAAAGCCAACCCAGCTGTGCCTCAGCTTGCAGCCATGATTTATTATCATGCCGACATGTAGCAGACATGTTAAACCCATACAAATAAAAATCTGTCTCCGATAGGGGGAGCTGTTAATACATTTCGTCTGTTTGTGAAATAGTATGCCACGCTGGGCTGGTGCATCAACCACTAGTCTCTCCCTCTTAGACAGGGACGCCAAAAGAGCCTCTAATCTAATAGGTCCCACGCTGTCTACCAAACTCCAGCCTCTGTCCCATCACCGCAATGTTGCATCTTTGAGCTTGTTTTACAATTACTTCAATGGAATGTGTACCCATAAACTTGCAGCACTGGTGCCCCCTCGACTTAAATACCCTCAACCAACGCGACAATCAGCAAAATCCCACCCCTTCAGTGTAGAGGTCCCCAGATGCCGGAAGGCTTTCTACTCTAATAGTTTCTTTTCTTCAAACTGCTAGCCTTTGGAATTCCCTTCCGCTCTCTGTTTCCCTGATTGTACCAACATGCAAGAATTTAAATGTAATGTCAACAAACATCTCGTTATAGTACTTCCTTACGTCTTAATGGCAATGCGCGTTGTTTTGTGTGAATAAAATAAAAAAAAGGACAGGCTGGTCTGAATATCGAATTCTTCAGAAAAATTAAAATAAAAACTTTAACTATGTGAGGGAGCAACTTTGAACATGCTAGGCATGGGCGAGCATCTTTTTTTATTTATACAATTGTGCGACAACTTCACGTGTGTGTTTTTTGTGACTACGTGACTTACATATTGAATTATTAGTTTTTTCTTTTAATTCACTATTAATCGAATATTTATTGAAATCAAAAACGCAATAAAGCAAAATAAAACTTTAAATTTTTTTTATGGATTACGTCATCATTTAGTGACGTCATCCACTGTACACGGCTTCGCCTCCCCTCTTTGGGGAGGAGTAAGTTTATTGCTTACTGTCTGAGGCGCCCCTACCGGGGAATGCCGACGGGGCTGCCCAGGCAATTTTTAAATGGCCAGAGTGCTCACCTCTCGAGCGCTGGCTTTTAACCCCACTTGCTCGACCCAATCTTGGGTCACATCTTACTTGTGGGAGTAAGATAAAACTGGCCTTGTGCCTAACTCCGCGAGGAGTAAATAAACATCCACTGTACACGGCTATACCTCAAAATGATTATGTAACAAAATGCAGATGTCACAATAACTACAATTATTTGGTCCACTTTGATTTCATTCAAAAATTCATAAACTGTGATGTATCTGTTCAGAAATATTTCTTACATAACTAAAAATAATTTTTACTCTATATTTTTACATCTATATTATCCTTATGGAGAATATAGAAGTAAAGCGACTTATTATTTTGCTATCTAATTTACATACGTGTTTATTGAAATCAAACATGCAATAGCATAACAGAAAATAGTAAGAACTTGTATTTAAAAATACTTTACTTTCGTAAAAATCTGTCAGAATGCATTTCCGTTACAAAAATGTTCCCTTTCCTTCGCTTGTACGCTAGACTGACAAAAATTAACCAGTCACATCCTCCCTGAATTCGTCACTTAATTAGCACACGTATTGATGTTATTTTAAGTTTTCGTCTTTTCTGAATCTAAATCGGCTGCCATTCTCGTTTCAGGTGATCTTTTGGATGGAGCAAACTCATTTAGGCTCGGAACGGACTGCCGAAACGAATCCGAGTGTTCAGTCGGTTCGAATCGATCCAATTATCGAGCTGCGGGGTTCCCACACCTGCTTTGTTTTATCTTCTCTCAATTGATCTTTCTAAACAAGAAAACTTAATATATTTATGTATTTATGTGAGTTAAAGATGTCCGATCGATTTTCTTACAAAACCGATTAAAATATATATATTCCTCCATTGGATTATATACCCAAAAATGTAAATGTTTTCTTACAAGAAATCAATTATGAGAGGGGGGTTCAATAAGCGAAACAAAATCCCGGGCAATGTCGGTTTGGTAAGCTCACTGTCCATAAAATAATGAACGAAGACACACAATAAAAAAAGAACAAAAGACAGATGTAAGACCACCACATCAGTGGGATTCATTAACTATCCTATAAAAGCTTGTGATGTTAACCCTCGCCTCGATCTCTTTACTTTAACTCGAATATATCTGGCGAAAAACTTGTAAGTGCCATACGAAATAACTTTGGTTGTGGATATAAATACCACGAATAAAGAAAGACTTTAATTTTGATAAAGTTGCTTTTTTTCTTCGTCACCGACAAACTTGACATTTAACATGTTCAGTTGAAGCTAGTTCAAGTTTTGTCAACTACGTCAAATGTCGAGTTTGAAATAGATATTCAACAGGAAATATACTAATTGTCAAGTCATTTTTTTGGGGAAGTCTATCCGCACGAGTTTGGCAATTCTTCAAATTAACAAGCTCTTTTCTTTTCTCTCAAGCAAATTGTCTGATTACCTTTAGAACGACAGAAAAATGTGATGTAATTCACGTAACAAGTTGATTAAATTAAAAAAGCTTCCTAAAATAACGTACAAAACGTCTGTTTTTCCTGGCATTGACTTTGAAAACTAAGGCTAAATGAAAATAGACGCGTCTATCTATCTATCTATCTATCTATCTATCTATCTATCTATCTATCTATCTATCTATCTTAACTTAGTTCATCAACGTTTGTTTCCCTAAGTCCTTCTCATATATATGTTAGCCAAATGGACCAAAGATAGAATACTGTTGCCACATCTGGGGAGGTGCAGCTCATAGCATCCTTTCCTGCCTTGACAGAGTACAAAACCGACTTCGAAATCTATTGGGAGGTGTCCTATTCTCTACAACCTCTTTATCACAGAAAAGAGGTTGCTAGTCTTTCTCTACTCCATCGTTTTTTTCATGGTAGGTGCTCACCTGAGTTCCAATCTTTGCCCATCCCCTGATGTAAAACAGTCACAACAAAAAACTCGTCGAACTACAACCACTGTAAATAATTTTCCGTTCTTCCTCTGTGTACTTAAAACTAAACAGAACTTCTCCCATGAGCAAAGTTTATTTCCAAGAACTATCCGTCGGTGGAACACAATACCGTGGGACTGCTTCCCAGCTGACTACAGCATGGTCGTTTTCAAGTTCAATGTAAACAAATTCTTGTTGAGCTGTCCTCTTAAATAATCAAATTCTACCCAATTTCAACCATCGTTACCAATCATCATGGTATTGTCTCATTGTAAACCTGACAAACATAATAAACCTTATCCTCGAGTGGTCTTTAGGTCTTGATAAACGATGACTCTTTAGTACATAAAACAATCGCATGAAATATATGCTAAACATTCCTGGATTTTGGGATTCAGTTATGTTAAAAAAACAATCTATTTTAATTCTTCTAATCAGTCGTAATTTGTAATTAACTAACCAATTGACCTACTTCTTACTAAGTTTCTGTCTATCGCTTTCTTCCCCTCTCGTTGTATGTTGATTCAATCGCTCTCTAATAGTTTTAATTAATGTCACTGCGAGCATTTGGAGAAAGAGTTACTCCCCCCTCTCTCTCTCTCTCTCTCTCTTTTATCTCATTGACATAATGTGTTCGTACACACCGTAAACAAGTATGCAAATTAGATAGAAAAATAATAGGATAATATAAAAGTAAAAAGACTTATTACTTTTTTGTTATGCAACAAGAATTTCTTAATAGATATCTCAAGGGACGGGCGAAAAACAAAATGAAACAAAAAAGTTCTAATTAGATTACCCTCTTCATTTTAAAGACGAAATCCGTCTTCTTATACCCCCAGTCGAAACTAAGTGACCACGCTTACAAAGAGGTACAAATTAAACAACAACAACAACAACAACAACAACAACAACAACAACAACAGCAACAGCAACAGCAACAGCAACAGCAACAACGACGACGACGACGACGACGACGACAGCAGCAGCAGCAGCAGCAACAACAACAACAACAACAACAGCAGCAGCAGCAACAACAACAACAACAACAACAACAACTACTACTACTACTACTACTACTACTACTACTACTACTACTACTACTAGTAGTAGTAGTAGTAGTATATTATAATAATCATAGAAACACCGTTCCAATGAACAACTCAGAAAGCACCGAAACCAGAAACAAAAAGACAACAAAAAGAGAGAAGAAAAGCAACTATATGGACGTTTCATAAGAATGACAAGAGAAGAGACACACGAAAATAGCTGGTCATGGATAAGAAAAGGACACTTGAACAGAGAAACGGAATCTCTAATGACGGCTGCACAGAACAATGCGATCAGGACAAACTACATTAAAGCTAAAATAGATAAAACCCAGGAAAACAGTAAATGCAGACTGCGTGGACAAAGAGACGAAACAGTAAATCACATAATAAGTGAATGCAGCAAACAAGCCCCAAAAGAATACAAGACCAGCCACGACTGCGTGGGAAAGCAGTACACTGGGAACTATGTAAACAACTGCATTTCGAACACTCGGACAAATGGTACAAACATAAACCAGAGATAGTACTGGCAAATGAAAAACACAAAATCCTCTGGGATATTGAGGTGCAAACAGACAAACTCATACAAGCAAGGAGACCGGATATCATAATAGTCAACAAGAAGGAAGAATCCTGTCAAATCGTAGATTTTGCTGTACCAACAGACAACAGGGTGAAGATCACGGAGACAGAAAAACGAAGCAAATACACAGAACTTGCTATAGAATTAAAAGGGATATGGAGTACGAAGAAAGTCAATATAATACCAATAATCGTAGGAGCACTAGGAACAGTATCGAAAAACCTGGCAAAAAGACTGTGAGAAATTGGAATCAAAGGGAAGACTGAGACCATACAACGGATGGCAATGATGAATACAGCTGAAATCTTAAGGAAAACCCTTGAATGCGGAAACTAACCCACATAAACTGCGAAGACTAATCATTGAATTGTTGTCACTCAGACTCCAGGGAACACCACCGGTGATTATCAGTGAACAATCACTGATGAAGACCTGTGTGAGAACTCCTAGTGAGTCCAAATAATAATAATCATATAAATGTCCTATAAACTGTGCCTCCCCAAGAAAAGGCACCAGCTTCGGCTGATACCACACAAAATAGGCGTGAAGGATCAAGGAAGATGAAAAGACCGAGGAGGGAGAGCACTAACTAGACCTCCACTAGATGAGTGCGGAGGGTACTGGGACCTTGTGGAGGCTTATTGTCATCCAAATTCCAGTGAAGACGAATTGTCGTTGCCAGTGAGAAATCAAAGCAAAGCGACTGTTGCGATAACGCAAAGTCATTTGCAAAGGTTATCGAAAGAGATGGAGAGCACTGGAAATCTGAGGAGAGTTTTTGTCACTCAGGCTCCAAGGAACACCACAGGTTATTATCAGTAATCTCTGATGATGACCTGTGTGAGAGCTCCTAGTTAGTACACATAATAATAATAATAATAATAATAATAATAATAATAATAATAATAATAATAATAATAATAATAATAATAATAATAATAATAATAATAATAATAATAAACTTGCGCCTCTCTCCGGGGAAAATACAACCGCACGAGAGAGGCGCAAGCATAGGCTGACGCCACAAAAATTATGGACAGAGGGTCGAGGAGGGAAAGCGCAAACCAGACCTCCACTGGAAGAGCGCGGACAGCTCTGGGACCTTGGGGAGGCTTGTTGCCACTCGGGCCCCAGAGGGGACCAATGGCCCTTATCAGCGGGAAATCGGTGGTAGGTGGCTGTTGCGATACCGCAAGGTCATCAGCGATGATGAACGAAAAGAGGTGGAGCATACTGGAGGCCTGAGGAGACTTGCTGTCACTCGGACTCCAGGGAATACCACAAGTTGTCGGCAGTGGGTGACCACTGACGATGACCAGTGTGATAACTCCTAGTGAGTAAATAATAATAATAATAATAATAATAATAATAATAATGAGAACAAGAAGAAGAAGAAGAAGAAGAAGAAGAAGATTAAAAGAAGAATAAAAGAAAAAGAAGAAGAAGAAGAAGAAAAAGAAGAAAAAGAAGAAGAAGAAAAAGAAGAAGAA
The DNA here is from genome assembly GCA_963556195.1 of Sepiola atlantica. NCBI lineage: Eukaryota > Metazoa > Mollusca > Cephalopoda > Sepiida > Sepiolidae > Sepiola > Sepiola atlantica. Next base: position 15,404,855 of record OY744529.1, on the reverse strand, counting down.
GAAGAAGGCAACTCTCGGTAGAAAATGATACTAAAAATATGAAATTCAAATGTAAAAATAAAGATTGAATATCTTGAGGACTTTAAGTACGAGCTGTTCTTAAAAACCATTCTCTTTCATTCACACCTTCAGGGCGTTATCTTTTTGTAAGGGTGGTCACTTAGTTTCGACTATAGGTATAATAAGATGTATTTCGTATTTGAAATGAAGGAGGAGATAAAGTAATCTATAATTTTTAAATATAAATTAAATACTTTATATAAAAAAAATAACAGAAAATAAAAACAAATAATAATTAATAAAATGTCTTTTTTCTAAAACTAATATGCAAATATCAGAATGTTTCACCTTTCTAGCTTGACAGGCCGAGAGAAGGCTTAAGGCGTTTCCACATGTTTTTAAAATCTTAATATAAATACTTTATATTAACATTCATTTATACTGAAAATTTCATTAACATCGGATAATTCTTTAATTTTTGATAGATTATTTATTTTAAATCATCAGGGGTAAAATTCATTTCTTAATTAAAAAAATTATATTTTCACTTTCATTGTCCGTCCCTAGAAATAACATAAGTTTATGAATTTTCGAATGAAATCCAAGTGGAAAAAATAGTGCTTGTTGTGACCCAACGGGTCACGGTTGTTCCTCTTATTACACTAAAGCTGAACTAATCAACGTTTGTTTCTCTAAGTTTATTCCTACATACTTTAATAAATGAAAATACATGCTAAGATATCCCTTAGTTCTTGGATTGAGTTATGTTTGAACAAAAAGTCCATTGCAATTCTTCTAATTAGCATTAGCATATCACTCAGTAAAATCCGGGCCTAGCGTATAGATGGCGAAACTAATAAAAGTTCCATATGATTTTTTTAAAAATACTCATCTTAAAATGTCACGTGTTAAAATGTTAAGATATATGTAAAAAAAGAAAGTTTGTTCATCCCCAAAGAATTTTATCAACGCATTTAGCCTAACGAGTTTTTTTTCGGGATGAAACACAAACGTTTCTGTAAAACTCACTACGTTATATATATACAATTATTTAAAAAAAACTATTACTTTATAATTGACCCATATACACATGTGTTTCATGCCAGACCGGCAATCATCATCGCACGATTCGAACCTCAATACGAAAGTCATTCTTGATTCAGTAGTCGGAGCGTTAGCCGTTACGTGGAAATGCGAGAGTAAATTAACGTCTAAATGGCAAATTCAGCGGGCATGTTCGCAAGCTGTCAAACAAAACTCAATAGGCAGGGCTTAGAGTATTGCATTGCATTATATATATATATATATATATATATATATATATATATATATATATATATATATACACACAAAGAGAGGGAGAGAGAGACAGAGGGGGGAGGGTCAGACATACTCTTTCGCTGTATAACAGATTTTTAGTGTGGTTAGTCAAGCAAGTGCCCCAAACAGTGATTGAACCTGACAATCTAGACAACTGAGAGTAAGCGAAATCTCTGTGTCAATTACTCGAGAGCTCTAAAAAACAAAGCGTTAAAAGCTAGTGGTAGTGCCATCGACTGAAGAACAGGCACACTTGGTACCTTTAGCCGTGTCGGCTAAGTTACCAATGTTTCTGTGAAACCGAAGGTATCCATAGACGATCTAACCAATGTATAGTGTTCTTTGAGATAAAAATGTATACTTATACGGAGGTAATTTAGCACTCAGGTCATTTCTTTTATGCTTGACGATTCCCCACGGAGATGAAACGCGAACGCCCCCGTGTATCTTAATTCCCACAAATATATTTTAATACTATTACTGCTAAGCCTTACTTACGCATTGAGCACTGTTAAATATTGAAAATCTATACACAATATATCATAACACTTTATTATATGTATATATACATGAAATAATAAGTATAATATATATATATATATATATATATATATATATATATATATATATATATATATATATATATATATATATATATATATATATATATATATATGTATATATATTTAGATTTTTCACTTATAAAATAGATCATTCAGTGAAGACCGGGGTTGTTCCAATAAAAACAAGCTCGATGATACTCGATTACAAAGTACAGAGCATTTATATGTGATTTTATGAAGGCTTACCAAAGCATTCCTTTCAGGACACCAATGATCACCATTAAAGATTTTTTTTTTTACAAATACTATTTATTCAAATTAAATGTTTTTTCCTACACGTGTTTCACTACCAAGCAGTTACTTGCTTGGCAGATCATCAGGGAAATTAAATGTCTGGAATACTTGCTTTTTAATTTTTACTTTTATTTTTATTTTTTTTCCTCTTCTCTTCTTAAGTGACCTCAACTATTGCAACGCCACATTGTGTATTGTCGGCAGTTGAAACCAGTATTCCAGACATTTAATTTATATATATATATATATATATATATATATATATATATATATATATATATATATATATATATATATATATATATATATATATATATATATATATACATTTTTCGTGGTACAAAATTTAATTACAGCAAGGAATACAGACGTGTATGACATTTTTGGGGGTGGAATGAAATTGAAAAAGTTTTTATACTTTTTCAATTTCATTCCACCCCCAAAAATGCTACAGACGTCTGTATTCTATGCTGTAATATATATATATATATATATATATATATATATATATATATATATATATATATATGTATACTTGTTTTTATCTACATACATTTCATCCTTTCGTTAATCGTCAGCGTAGAAATAATTATTCATATCAGTCGCAGTGTTCGTAACCCCGGAACACGAGTCATGTTATAACCCAAATTCCGACGCCTTAACCCACACGTCCACTATAAACAATCTGATAAATCAGCAAGAGTTTTAAACCTGTTATAAGCAGCTATCGCCAAGAGTGTTCAACTACTGAAGGAACATACATTAAAGCTACGGTGACAGCGCTGTGTTAATACTACTTACTACAGTGCCCAGCCTAGATCGGGGCGGCAAATAACTATTCATATTTGTGTTTATCTACATTATATATATATATATATATATATATATATATATACATATATATATATATATATATATAAAGATAAAACCTTTTTTGATCAACTGATGACGTAATAGATATTGTACGTTTACAATCTTTATCCCATCTTTTACTTTCTCTCTCTCTCTTTCTCTCCCCCCCCTCTCTCTCTCTCTCTCTCTCTCTCTCTCTCTATATATATATATATATATATATATATAATTATTATCATTTCATGTATCCACATAAAATGTTATAAGGAGATATAATCTTTTATGTATCAATTTTCAGTATTAACTTCAACAGTGCTCAATACGTGAGTAGAGCTAGGTAGTAGGTTATGAAAATATATTTATGGCAATTTAGCTTAATTGCCATAAATATATTTTCATAACCTACTATATATATATATATATATATATATATATATATATATATATATATATATATATATATATATATATATCTATATATCACAGTGTCCATCTCTCGTAGCCAGTTAAACATTTAGAGACCATTAAAAGAGCATTTTTACCGCAATATTTTCAACTTCGAGCCAACGCACCTCAAAGGGATACGCGTTCTATAATTATAGACATTTCGAATGAAGGCGAGTGGATATAGATAAAAAACATTCTCAGTTTTCCGAAAAAAAAAAAAACTAATTACCGTAGAACAAATCCCATGTGTCTGTCTTCAACTTCAGTATCGTTTAATGATAAGATTTTGGGGTGGGATTCGTATTTACTCAAAACTCAGATAGGATTTTCTGCACTGCGATTGGAGGTGCATCGAGTCGCGCATGCATAGTGATATTTTCTAGTTGCGCGAATAAGACGGTTCCTTTAACGTTGCTTAAGAATTGACATCACAGGCGTAAATAATTTAAGACCGATTTTCATAATTTATAAAGTTTTAGTGACAATTTTTATACGAAAGATCACCAATAAAAAAGTAACACTTATTTTATGTTTCAGAAGTTTTTAGATGAAGATTGATCATTTGTATTATTTGGATTACTTGCATGGGTCAATAGTGGCGTTGTAGACTTCCTATCATGACGTAATTTTCTGAACACGTCAGCTTAACTTCTACTCTTAGATTCCTAGTGGGAATTTCTTAATTGTAATTTATCTAATTGCTAATGGGAATTTCCTTTCGTGTCTCATTCAAGCACCTACATCGAATATTGCTACACAGCGATCTATCACCTGACGACTGCAACGATTCTTTAGATTCTGCTTTTAACAATTGCTTTATATTCAACTGATGATGTCACGTATATGACGTTATGCGAGGTATTTGAATAACTTAAAATTAAAATAGGTTTCAGGGATTTAAAGATTCATGTTCATCAAAATTATTAGAATAAGTGTGTATTATTTGGATTATTTGGACTATATATTTCACCTTGGATGTTATTCTCACAACGTTTTGGCCGATGTAACCTCCGACTTTCTTCAGGGGCGTCTCGTCAAACTCGGGAATATGTATGTCGAACACGAGAATCTGTACGGATGTAAGTGCTAAGTAATAATCAGTTGAAGTGACAATCTTCTGGAGGTTGAAGGTTCAATCCTCAGTAGGGGCGATACTAAGAATACAATTACGAATTACTTAAGACTTCTTCCCGGCCATGGCTGACGGAACGATGGGAAACCTAAACCCGTGGATTAAATAAAGGGTTGCGTTCGAAATTCTCTACAGACTCCCGAGTTCAACATACAGATTCCCGAGTTCGACAATTTTTTTTTATTGCAGTCTTAATCTCCCACTTTATAATAAAAACCAATATCAGTTTAGCAAGTTTCTGTTTTACTGCCCCATCCTCCAGTTTTGTACGATAATATAGTCAGAAAAAGCCGAAATCTAGGAAAACTCCCTGAATCAGTATCATATACATATGGTTTAAATGTCTTTAAAATCGGATATACGTATTTGAAGTTTTAAGGGGTTTCTGTCCCCATGGGTCACTTAGAGGTAGAGGCACGTAGATATTCGGCACATAGAGGGAAACCTAGGGTTTCGGGACCACTTCCATTGTCTTCCCCGGAGAATTTAATATATATGATACAAATTTAATCAAAATAAGATGTATTTAAAGTTTTTAAGAAGTGCACTTAGAAATTCTATTGTCTTCCTCAGAAAATATTATAGATATAATTTAAATTTCATAAAATAGGATATATTTGAAGTTTTAAGAGGATTATGTCCTTATAACTCTTCCCTTAGAGGTGCACTTAGAGATCCGGGTGCGCTTCCATTGTCTTCCCTGGTAAATTTTACATAAGAATACACTTTTAGATTTCATGTAGATTCTCTAACGTTATTTTATTGGTGTTTTATGCACAGTTCCGTAACGATTAAATTTTGCCTTAGTACAGCCCCCTTCAAAAGTAAAATCTAGCGAAAACTTTTAGCAAACACTAAAATGTCATCATGTAGACGAATATATATTTAAATACAATGGAATGTTGACACAACTTAAGAACGTAATACAAGCAGAGACATTTATTCCGCATTAATGTACGTTCGAAGGAATTTTCGTTGGGTGGGAACTCAATGTCGCTACAAAAACGGAGTACTCAAATTACGATCTATCTATCAACTCCTTCACATCTATCTATCTATCTATCTATTTTTAATAATACCGTTCATAACAGTCAAGGATACGCCCTCGACAATCAGTCCATCAGTGGCTTTGTTGCTGTCTGGCTGAGGCATGGTTCTATTCAGTCTCCCAAGCTTTACCCTTTGCGAAGGAGTTAGTTCATTGCTGATAGCCTGATGGACCCCTACCGGGCTGCTTGATATTTTTTGTAGGCCAGAGTACACTTCCTCGAGTGCACTGGCTTTTCAAAATCCCACTTGACCTTGTGTCTAACTTTCTGGCTAGTAGATAAATCTATCTATCTATCTATCTATCTATCTATCTATCTATCTATCTATCTATCTATCTATCTCAGCTGATTTTTTTTTTTATCTATATGGGTATCTAAACTCAATTAATTCATATCTATCTATCTATTTATCTCAGCTGGTTTATCCATTTCTTGGGTAGAGCTTGTTTGTAAGGATATCGCCAACTGTCATTAGCTTTAAGGCATAGCTCATTGTGTAAAACTAATTCGAGCTCCCGGCATTTGACAATGTTTACATTGAGATATCACTAACATTCAAAATCAACGTCCGTTAAAGAAGAGAATTATATTTAAAAATTAGATTTTAACTTCATTTTATCCTCATATTTAACTAACCATGTCACAATTTTATCTGCATGCTGTGAAGTTGTATTCATTGCATCATTGTTTTGCTCATAAATTGACTTTTCACAGGCTTCTGCTTTTGGACTTTATTGGAATCAATCATCTCACTATTAAACCACATTTTTGAATATTTGCATAGCTTAAACCGGATTTTTGAATATCTGCATAGCTTAAACCGGATTTTTGAATATCTGAATAGCTTAAACCGAGTTTTTGAATATCTGCATAGCTTAAACCGGATTTTTGAATATTTGCATAGCTTAAACCGGATTGTTGAATATCTGCATAGCTTAAACCGGATTGTTGAATATCTGAATAGCTTAAACCGGATTTTTGAATATCTGAATAGCTTAAACCGGATTGTTGAATATCTGAATAGCTTAAACCGGATTTTTGAATATCTGAATAGCTTAAACCGGATTTTTGAATGTCTGCATAGTTACAATGACTTGCTACTCATCTGTGAAACTTTCCTTGAAACTTTCTTAGAACTATTTTGCTTTAAGTATATTTAAAAAAAATTATTTCATATTTTCAAATTAATGCTTACCAATAATTAATAATAAGTAATTTTATTGGTGTTTCTTTCTAAGGAAAGAAACAATTCTTTGAAAATCCATGGATTAAACGACAATTTATTATATTCCCTGCTTGACAACCTGATGATTTAATAAACTTGTAAACTTTCATTTTTTTTATCATTTGAATATTTACAATATTAATGCTCTATCTATAGTATCGAGCATCTCCTTATCACGATAGGATCTACTATAGAATATTTATTATTACATTATCCGTCGGAATTTGAGTTTTAAACATGACTCGTGTTCCGGGGTTCGATTCCGACGTCCGGTATGACTAATTTTCTCTACACTGACGAAGGAAACGTATACATATTAAGATAAAAACAAATATTTATAATTATTTGTCGCCCCCTTCCAATCTAGGCTGGGCTCTGTAGTGAGTAGTATTAACATAGCCGTTATCGGGATTCAATGCATGTTCCTTTCAGTAGTAGAACACTTTGACGACGGCTGCCTTTAAATAAGATTTATCTCTCGCTTATTTACCATGTTGTTGATGATGGCCATATGGGCTAAGACGTCGGAATTTGAGTTTGAAGCATGACTCGTGTTCCGGGGTTCGAGTCCGGCGACCGGTATTAATAATCTTCTCGACACTGACGATTCCCGAAAAGATGAAACATTATATATATATATATATATATATATATATATATATATATATATATATATATATATATATATATATATATATATATATATCTTGTATCCACCCCAAACAAGATAGTTTGCCACTGAGACGTAAGGGGTTATTGTGAATTACGGGCATGCTAAGCAGGGGCGTTGTGCAACGAGATGTCTGCTCACATTACATTTAAATTTCTGCATGTTGGTACCGTCATGGAAACAGTGAGCAGGGAGGGATTACCAAAGCCAAGCAGTTCGAGGAAAGAAGCTATTAAAGTAGAAAGCTTTCCTGCATCTGGGGACTTCTACAGTGAAGGGCTGTGATTTTGCTGATTGTCGGGTTTGTCTGGAGTATTTATGTTAAGGGGGCACAAGTGCAGCAAGTTCGTAGGGGCACATTCTATTGAAGTACTTGTAAAACAAGCACAGGAATGCAACATTGTGGCGATGGGACAGGGGCGGGAGCTTGGTAGACAGTGTTAGATTATATGGTTGCTTTTTAGCCCTGTCTAAGAGGAAGAGACTAGTGGTCGATGCACCAGTTGAGATGTGGCAACAATACTCCACGCATGGGTGAATGGTGGTTTTGTATAGATTTATATAAAAACTAACACATTGAAATCGTTCTACATAAAGAAATAGCAAGACCCATTGTATCCTTAAAATACATTATTCAAAATAATTTACCCCACGTAACATCCAACAGAAAAGACCGTATCAGTAGAAATTAGTAGAAAAACTATGTTACCTAGTAATCCAGCGATAAAGAAATAGTCTAACGTTAATTTTAAACACATGTATTTGTTTATCAGATAGCCGAAGTATGAAGAGAAATGACGAAACGTTAATTTTAATAAATGACTTAAGCTGATGCCTCTGTTTAAACGAATGAGGAAAAATGTCCCCACTTTAATATCATTCTTACCCGGCCCGAGTATTATCTGCACGAAACTTAAGCGAACCAAATCATATCTGTACTAATAACATAGTAAAAGAGAAAATAGGGTAGTCAGAATTAAGTATAGATTTGTCAGATGCATTGCTATTTGGGTCTAACGATGGACTTAATTCTATATCTTGCATATAAGCTTAATATATAGGCTTAACATATAAGCTTAACATATAAGCTTAACATATAAGCTTAACATATAAGCTTAACATATAAGCTTAATATATAAGCTTAACATATAAGCTTAATATATAAGCTTAACATATAAGCTTAACATATAAGCTTAACATATAAGCTTAATATATAAGCTTAACATATAAGCTTAATATATAAGCTTAACATATAAGCTTAACATATAAGCTTAATATATAAGCTTAATATATAAGCTTAACATATAAGCTTAATATATAAGCTTAATATATAAGCTTAATATATAAGCTTAACATATAAGCTTAACATATAAGCTTAATATATAAGCTTAATATAAGCTTACTATAAAGATAACATATGACAATGTATAGAAAATAGAAATGCAAAAGTTGACAAACCGCAAGATATAAAAGAAAAAAAAATCACACCAGAAACACATCAGTACACTAATATGGATTATTTGGATTATTCGGACTATATGAATTGGCTACTCTGGTGCCCCCTCGACATAAATTCAGTAGACAAACTCGACAATCAACTAAATCTCATTCATTCACTGTGGAGGTCCCCAGATGTCGGAGAGCCTTCTACAAAAATAGCTTCTTTCCTCGTGCTGCTGGCCTCTGGAACACTCTCCCTGCCCCCTGTTTCCCCGACATTATAGACATGCAGAAGTTTAAAACTAATGTAAACAGACATCTCGCTGCGCAGATCCCAATTTAGGCTGACCCCCCCAACCTTCTCTCCTCTTTTTTTCTCAGTTGCCTCTTACGTCTACAGTGGCGTCCTGCCTTGTTTGGGTGAACTATGTTAAATATATATATATATATATATATATATATATATATATATATATATATATATATATATAAATATATATATATATATATAAAATAGCCTTAATATTATACAATCTTAATATTATACAATCTTAATATAAGGCAATCTTAATATAATGCTGCCATAATGTAATGCAATTTTAATACAAGGCAGCCATAATATGTAGTTTAAATATATGAATGATCGTTTTAGTCATAATTCAAAGTAGTCACAACCCTCGTGTAAAGCATCGTTGCACTCCGAATACGTATCGTTGTAGCCTTAATATAAAGTCACATAATAAGTAAAACACAATATTTGGTTTTCAATTACATTACGTCCTCCGTTTTACAATCTAATTCCCAAGTGAAAACTATTGGTATCTATTAGCAACACATGCTAACAATTATGTATTGAATTCAATGGAAAGTCGACACAGCTTAAGGATATACAAATCTACATTTATTACATACGCGAGTAGCCGTGACACGTTGGGTTAGCATTTGTTTTTTAATTTCTTAACTTTGGCATTGATTGATAATCATGTTTTTACAACGATTACAAAGTCAAAATACATTCGGATGTATAACATCCGAATAAGCCCTTCCGACATCACATATACAGAATACATTGTGATGTCATAATAGATCCTCTCTCTTCTTTCTCTTCCACGCCCCCTTCTTTCTCTTCCCAGCTCTCTCTCTCTCTCTCTCTCTCTATGCTTTCTACTCTCTCTCTCCTCTCCCCTATCCCTTCTTTTTCTTTCTCTCTTTATAATGGTCACATCATTCCATTCCTATCACCTTTTATCTTAGAAGTCGTAATTTATTTACGTTGTTTGCCATCCCCTCCAGCATTTAATATCTTTTAACTTTGGCATTGATTGATAATCATGTTTTTACAAGAATTGCAAAGTCAATAATATATATGTTATAATGAACTATCTTGTTCCGACATCACCAAGCGAAATACATTGTGATGTCATAATAGACCCTATCTCTTTTCGTCTCTATCTCCCCATCTCTCTTTTCTGCGCCTCCTTCATGCCCTCTCTCACCCATCATCTCTCTTTTCGTCCCCCTCTCTCCTCTTCACTCTCTTCTCTTCTCTCCTCTCTTTTAATTATTTATATCACTCCATTCCTCTCACCTCTTCTCTTATCATTCACACCTTATTTACTGTTATGGTATCATGTTGATCTACCCTATTTAGCGAATAGATGGACTTTTCCAGACACTATAAATAGAGTCCCGACTAAGTGTTGTGGCGTGGCCTCTTGGTCGCGATCAAAGTGTAGTATCTGTTCCGATGAATACTGCACCCCATAGACTGGTATTGTCTTGGCCTTCGGGGCTTGATTTACGCCGGTCTATGGATCTATCCTGTGCAGTTCTAGGAGGTCCACCCTCCCAGGCTGTGTCTCCCCTCTTTGGGGAGGAGTAAGTTTATTGCTTACTGTCTGAGGCGCCTCTACCGGGGAATGCCGACAGGGCTGCCCAGGCAATTTTTTAAAGTCCCCTAAGTACTCTTCCTCTAGAGTGCTGACTTCTGAACTCCCACTTTCCGACCTTGTGTCACACTCTGCTCCGTGGGAAGTAGATAAACAGGGTCATTGATGGCAGTCATAGTCACAGTATCTGACGCAGACTTTCTGCAACATAGTATTCTGTACTTCTGTAAATACACTCTTGTAAATATACCACCGTGTTGTCTTAATTATTGCCGGCTTTTGAAGGTCACACCATTTACTTTATTCGCTCTTCCTCTCATCATGTACAACATTAATGTGCGGGTGAAGTGTGCACGGTAACAAGCAAACAATATGACATACAACATCCTCAGAGTTTTAGTAGTAAACTAGATTAATGTACCTTGGAAGAACGGAAGGGGTGCTTTCTAGTAACAAGCAAATAAAGAACTGGTATTATTTAGATTATTCAGACTTCTGTTCTTATCTTGAATGTTATTCTCACAACGTTTCGGCCGATGTCACCTCCGACTGAATTTTTTACTGATCTTACTTTGCTTCTGATTTTGTACACTTTAGCCGCAAATAGTTAAGAAAGTGTTTACAGATAAACACATTTCAAAATAATTAAACAATGGCACCATTTAAAAATATTTATGAACTTCTGAGAAAAATCAAATTAAATTTAATTTGTCCACCTGTATTAATATGATGTAAGATGTACTAGTTCTGTAGAAATGTAAAAATTCCCACTACAAATTAAATTAATGTGTTCAAAGAAGATGACGTAACAGGAAGTCTCGCGTGAGACGTTTCAAATAAGCTAATAAAATCTTTCTCTTTGGGTTTTAGTTTGTGAGACGAGCGGACGTGTTTTCTGGAGAATATCTCTAGAGAGACGTGTTATTAATAATGTATAATCGTCTACGGAGAAATTTAAAGAGAAAATAAAACGAAAAATAATATTAAATCCCAAATCGAATTTGTTATTATTTTACAACTTCGACTGCGGACAACAGTACAATGATGATACTGTTGTTATTACAGCTAAAGAGACAGGCTGCTACAACCAACACACAACTAAAAGAGAGAGAGAGAGAGAGAGAAAGAGAGAGAAAGAGAGAGAGAAAGAGAGAGAGACGCAGAATAAACGTACATTCTGACTAAAACGACAAATACTACGGCCACGACGTGTCAACGACACAGCTGTAATGAGAGGACGCTGGCATATTTGTTGAGATCCAAAGATTTCCAACCACGACGGTAATGTTACACACCGGCCTCTTGGTTTGGTTTGGTAGTTTTGTTTTACGGCATATCAACCCTTTTTGGGTTATTTAATGCCGAATCTGGTCATTATAGTAAAAGTTTTTATGCTTCAAGTTCTTTATATCTTCAAATGTTTAATCATCGTTTTTGGTTTGGTAGTTTTGTTTTACGGCATATCAACCCTTTTTGGGTTATTTAATGCCGAATCTGGTCATTATAGTAAAAGATTTATGCTTCAAGTTCTAAAAATAAAATAAAAAAGGGGAGGGAGAAAGGGAGAGGGGCTGTTGTTTTTGGTTTTGGTTTTGTAGAACATAATTAAGTTTTACAAAAAAAAAAAAAAAAAAAAAAAAAACGTCAATGTAGGTGAATGTCGTCTCAGGGAGCCACAGGGCAGCCTGACCTGGTATCACCAGCCGGCCTCTTGTCACCGCCACAACGCTACACATCTGCTCGCACTGACAATTGTTTCAAGATGCTTTACATTGCCAGTTTTTCATTCCATACAAATAATTTGGGAATTATCTATATAATTATAAAGCAACCGTCCCTATGCACACAAAATGTCGTTCTTTTTCTTTTAATATGCCAGAAATATTTATATTGCTTAATATATATATATTCCCTTTCTTTTTTCGTCTTAACTTTTATAACATTTTATGAACATTGTTTCTTTGCACGTTAACTGTACCGTTTTTGTCAGCAGCGTCTCTTTGCACGGTAACTTTAAACTGTTCAAGTTTTTTTTATTGTTAAATATCCAATAAGAGTATTTTTATGTTGTAAATTTATTTATCGGATTTAGTTGATTATTTGACATATTCTTTTCTGATTAGCGGATTTTTTATTTTTCGATCATAATTGAAAAATGTTTCCACGTTACCAATTGTTCGGGTGGGATTACAACTTTTAAAAAGTAAACTGTAACGAAGTACGTTATTATAACACTAATAACATTGTACAACAATAATAAATAAAAATTGGCTAGCCAGAATCAAAGTTATGTTCTAATGTTTTGAATACTTTTAATTCGTTACGAGATTTCTACGTTTACTTTCTTCGAATAATACGACCCGTAGAATGTATCCAACGGTGTAAAGCTAAAATACGCCCCCTCTGAATTTTTAACCGGTAAATGAACCGAACAATCATTTACGTTTAACTTCAGAGCATACAACTAGTAAATAATAAAAGGCATTTCGCCTTCACACTTTACCCCAAGGTCCAAGTATTATCTGCACTCTTCCAGTGGAGGTCTGGTTAGTGCTCGGTTTTCCATTCCCCTTGACCCGTCACAATTATTTTGTGTGTTTATCAGCCGAGACTGATTCCTTTTTTTCCGTAATATTTTGACGTAAGGTTTTGACGTCAGTCCGACTGGTTTATAGTTCGATTTAAACCAACCTCTAAGATTTTTTTCTACATCGAATGGGGGGGGGGGAGGGGGGAGGTAGGGAGGGGACGACG
>OY744529.1:15378720-15386220 GCA_963556195.1 Sepiola atlantica | reverse complement strand
TCATATATATATATATATATATATATCATTAAAAATAACGGATATCTTGTGTCTGGATATTTTTTCTATGATCCTTTCCGTTTTTCTGATTGGGTTCTTAGTTTCAGACGGAAATGGCTGATAAAATTGCCATAGCTTCCCAAAGCGCTTTCGGACCCTTCCAGGTCCATCGTCAGTGGAGTAATGTTAACCAGGCATAGACCTAGGAGTGAATATATATTCTATTTAGGCGGGAAAAATAAAGGACTGTGTTTTATCAGCCAGTTTCCGTCTGAAACTAAGAACCTAATCAGAAAAACGGAAAGGATCATAGAAAAAATATCCAGACACAAGATGTCCGTTATCTTTAATGATACTTGTATATATATATATATATATATATATATATATATATATATATATATATATATATATATATTGTTGTAATTTAAAATCCGTTTCTTAGCTAAAAATAATGAATTATTTCACATTTGACAAATAAAAAATAGCCTCATGGAAAACATAAAAACATGTGAACTTATAGATCTTATTATTATTTTGATTTTAATATATTTTATAATTTTCTGATCAAGAGCAAAGAACCACGCGAAATATTAACATTAAACTCATAATAACACCGATAATTTTACATATTTTTATAAGGTTATCTTTATTTCTCAAATGTGAAGACATTCATTATTTTAAGCCAAGAAACAGATTATATATTAACTTTTATTATATATATATATATATATATATATATATATATATCATGGACGGCGGCACCGGGGGGGGGGGGCGGGGGTAGGGGGGCCCAAGCCCCCCACCCCCACACACTTTTTGACTTGCTCCCCCCCACTTTACGGTCATCAATAATGAAGTTATATATGCATGTGTTTAACCGCCCCCTCACTTTTTAGGAGAGCCACCCCCACTTTTATAATTTTCCCGCCGGTCCTGTATATATATATATATATATATATATATATATATATATATATATATATATATATATATATAACCACTTTCAGAGCTAATGGCGGAGGAAATAATGGTGTTCATAAAGCATAAAGGCAATGCTCTTCAGTAAAATGAATTGCGTACTTTCGGTTGTCAGTGTTGCAAAAATATAAACAAACAAATAATTTCGTTGAATATGATATAATTTCTTCTACTAGTAGTAATCGGTTCGGTAGCTTAGTCGGTAGAGCACCATATCTCAACCACTGGTTCCCGCATTTCGATTCTCGTTACGTTAGCCACGCTGATGATTCATATACGCCCGTGGATATACAACAATAATACCAACCACTCAATTGGAACAGAATTAGTGTAAGTCAAAAGATATAATAAAAAATAACAGAAAACGAATTATATTCTGGTTCAACCCACCTTGAGATAATTTCTTATAACAAAGATTGACAAAATATTCTTCAGGATAATAGATGAACATTTCTCTTAAAATTATTAATGATAATAGCATTAAAATTAGTTATTGTTGCATCGAAAATATTCAATCCATATTAAATAACCGAAATAAAAGATTATAATTAATAATAGTAACATTAATAGCAGTGCTAAGTGTGTTAATAATATTACCAATTTATGTAATTGTAGAATACTTGTGCATTATGAATAAATGTTAAACCGCTAATGTTATATACAAAGCAATAGTAAATAATAATATTAATAATTAACAGAAAGTATACATAGGGGTTACAGAAAATAAATTCAAGTGTAGATATAATTATCATATGATGAGATCCAAGGGTGAAAGATATTGAAATAATATCACAGTGTCTAAATATATATGGAGAAAAATAGAAATATCAGTCCTAATAGCAATTAAGAAATATACACATCGGTTCTATAAATTGTAGAAACAGCAATTACTAAATTGCAAACTTCAAAAATCAAATTAAATTATTAAATAAAAAGCAGAATGCATAACTGAAAGATGACATATAAATAAATAGTTGCTTTGCTATTTAAACCACGATTAATTAAAAATAAAATAATTATGTATTGAATAGTTTCTGTAAAAAAAAACACACTAAAAAACGCGCGAAATGCGATGCCACGTGTATAAGTACTGGTAATATTTCGGTTTCGCTTTTTGATTGATGCCAATCAGGTACATTTCTGATGATCGATGATGCCGTGAATCTGCAACAAATCATTAAGCTAAGTCTATTTTATTACCATTTATTATTATTATTATTATTATTATTATTATTATTATTATTATTATTATTATTATTATTATTATTATTATTATCTATATAATAACACGCTAATGCACGTCATGTTCGTACGTACGTTATCATCTTCGCGCACATTAAAAAAATGAGATCTTCCGATTAGCATGATGATTGGTGATTAATCTAATGTCGCTAAGATAAAAATCCTACTTTACCGATTTTAAAATGAATTGTTTCAAAATCAAATTATGTCATTCCATCAACTAAAAGAGATCAATTTTAAATAAATACAATTTTAAAAAGTGACATTTGTTTTAATGATTTGGCTGACTATTTAGAGAATATTTAGAACATTTGCGGTAAGAAGACAGAATATTTATTGCTTTAAAAATAATTTCATTGCTACAATTTTGAATAAATAAGGAAGGGGCATATTCGTTTTATTTAGTTAAAGAATATTTAGCTGACAATGAAAATTACTTTTACGGAAGAAGAAAGTGTCATTTTGTTTATAGTATTGACCCTGGCAGACATTTATTTCAAAAGAAATATTATTATTAACTATAAATTATACAGATTGATGCAGAAAGCACCGTGGAATTTCCACGGGTTCCGCTAGTTATTATTATTATCATCATCATCATCATCATCATCATCATCATCATCATCATCATCATCATCATCATTATTATTATTATTATTATTATTATTATTATTATTATTGAATTGTACCATTTTTTGTTCATGTTGAACACATATTTTTGTCACAATTAAAATGTAAAAAAAAAAAATCTATTTTAATTAAAAAAAATAATAGTTTTTTTTTCTCTACTCACTTTTGATTTTCCGTGCGGTCACAAGAGGTGGACATTTTAATCCTCCGTTTTTCGGATTCTGAAGTCGAGTCCGATGTCTCACCTGGAAATATCCGGAGCGGATCCACCGACTCCAATCGCCGACAATGCAATCCGTTCGGTCGATGGGTAGTGTTCTCGCGGGGGGCACGGTACTACTCCCAGACACGCCCGGCCGCATCGGCGCGGTGACGTGCGCCCCCGAAGAATGTTCCATGTGAGAAACATGGGAAAGGTTTCCGGTCGGTGATCCTGCCGAACTGAGGTCAGATTTGGTATTTGTTATTTTCGTTTTTGACGGAACGATAATGACCGAAACAGAAGTGGTCGGATCGGTCAGCGAGACAAATGTATAGAAGAAGAGAAGAAGGAGATGCGATATATCCCGTCGGTAGTCCATATCGACACGCAGGAGCACTGATCTCGGAAAAAAAAGATTTTTCGGTTGTTTTTTAAATAAATTTTATTCTTTATTTATTTAATAAAAAACACACTTTTTAAAATTTATTTTCTTCTGTATTTGTTTTTCTTTTCTGGTTTCCTTTTTTCTACCCGTCCGATCACTGCCTGCCCGACACCCAGCAAGAGTTTTAAGCTGCTATTTGTGCAATAAATAGCCACCTCCGTGTTTAGAAGAATCCGCGCACAAAGTTGCTGGCTTCGACGACATTCTTCTCTTTCTTTCTTTTATTTTTTCTCTCTCCTCTATCAGTGTGTTTTCCCGGCCATGTTTTTCATTTCGTTATACAGTTCATATATCTTTTATTTATTTACTTATTTATTTATGTATTTATTTATTTATTTACTTATTTATTTATTTATTTCATTCTTTATCTACATGTTTATATTTCGGGGCTGGATTTTATATTTTCCCTTTCGGGTATGTTCACGTGTTGTTTTGTTTGGGTGCAAATCATAGTAACAGCTGACTATAACGATGTACAATAACATACATATAACAATTACCCCCCCTCTCTTTCTCTCTTTCTCTCTCTCTTTCTCTCTCTCTTTCTTTCTCTCTCTCTCTTTCTCTCTCCCCCTCTTTCTCTCTCTCTCTCTGTCACACGCGCAGCCGCGTGCGCACACACACACTTTAAGCTCCTATAGTAAAAACAAAAAATCTCTATCTGCCTTCCACCGAAGCAAAATTAGACATTACTTAAGTTTATAATGAAGGAATCCCCCCCCCCCCTCCAAAGGAGCACTCTGTATGTTTGCAAAATTTGATCTAGTCGGAATCGTCGGAATTCCCCGGTGGTGAGCGTCTCAAGCGACCAGTACTAAACTATAATAAACTATCCGAAGGAGGAGTTAATGCTTGGAAGGGTGTTCTCCAGAGCCATATTTCACTCTGATCCAAGAGCGACGCCCCTGTGCCAGATATATATATATATATATATAATATATATATATATATATATATATATATATATATATATATATATATATATAAAAGCTATCATTTCAGTGGTGAGGTTTCTACATACACGCGAACACTGCCTACTTTGAATATGTTTAATTCACACTACGTTCACTAAAAGAAGAGAGAGAGAGAAATTAAGTAAAGATATTTTATAGAGAGAGAGGGAGGGAGGGAGAGAGAGAGAGGGAGAGAGAGAGGGAGAGAGAGGGAGAGAGAGGTGGGGGGGGGTCATGCACCCAAGGGTTGTCAGTTATGAAGAAAAACCACAACATAGCTTTATAAAAATAAAAGTCTTTCTTTATTCATTCTATGTACCTACAACTAAACGGAACTTCCATGAGCAAAGTTTATTTCCAAGAAATATCCGTCTGTGGAACACAATACCACCAGGCTGCTTCCCATCTGACTACAACATGATCGTTTTCCAGTCCAGTGTTAACAAATTCTTGGACGCCTCGTAAATAATCAAATTGCGTCCAGTTTTAACCATTGTCACCTATCCTCAAAGTGTTGTCATACCGCCAACCTGACAAACGCATCACACCTTATCCTCGAGTGGCATTTAGGCCTTGATAAGCTTTGATTCATTAGTAGATAAATGATATCTGCATTTTGTGTTACTATCTTAAAATATTTATTATTATAATGAAGCTTTTGTGCCTGTTTGTAAACAAAAACACATCACAATTCTTAAACATATTACGTCATATTCGTAAAAATCTTATTATTTTTAATATTAAGAATAATTGTCTTATTTTACAGCTGTCATTATCGAGACACATGCTAAGATATATTCAATTCAAAGCAAATTTTATCATTAGTATTTATTATTAACATCCAATATTAATTACGTACCAGCAGGAAGACCTGACGTTGCTCGGGATTGAATGAGGATCAATACAATGCACCTTTTCACTATGCTCATAAAACCATATTACTATCTTTGTTTTTACTGCCCTCCTCCTCCCGCCTCGCCTCCTAATATAGTCGGAAAAAGCTGAAATGTTGGAAAAACTCTCTGAATTAATCTCTTATACATATGGTTTAAATTCCATTAAAATCGGATATATATATAATTCAACGACCTATGGAATTCAACGACCAGGTTGGATCATAAAAAAAATTCTCTGCCTGATGAGACCTCAGCTCTTGAGAGCTGTAGATCGATAACATCGACATGCCAGTGTAGCAGACCTTGTACATGTTTGAATAAAAGCATTCACAATACAGCTCTATATTTTTATTGAGCACTCTTTTATAAGCCTGGTTTGATTCCCTTTGGATTTCTACCCTGTGGATTTTTACCCTACCTGGATTATATATATATATATATATATATATATATATATATATATATATATATATATATATATATATATATATATATATATGATCATTTTTATTTACACAGACATGTACAAAATCTGCGACACTGGCATGTCGATGTTTTCGATCAACAGTTACTATAAACTGAGATCTCATCAGGCAGAGTTAGAATCCGATCTTAACCTCAGATCATATTTGGATATATATATATATATATATATATATATAGTCTCGGAAGTTTCTCAATCATTAAAACTATATAAAGAAAAAATTTTTAGTCCCAAGTCGTTCAGTAGAAAATCACTCATGTAAGTCAATTCCTTTTTTGTAGTTACTATATTAGTTTGCTTTCAAGAATTTACACTAGTCTTAACATTATTTAAGGGATCATCAGTTGTTTACCATGAAAAACTGTTTCGGGAATTTAAAAACAAAACCGTATTTTATTTCATGGCTTCCCAGCAGAGTTGATCAGATCCCACTTCCCTTAAAAAACAAAAACATAATATATATATATGTTTTTATCTATATACGTATACGTTTCATCCTTACGGGAATCGTCATTGTAAAGGAGATTATTAATATTAAAGAATCACCTTAGTATTTATAGCAGGCAAAAATATGTAAACATATAAAAAACTGTTATTTCTATCCCCATTCATATAGTGTTTTCTTTAATTTTATTCATTTTAAAGAGATGGTTGAACTCTATATCTAAAGACTTACCGAGTTTATTATAAAGTCGTTATCAATTTTCAATTTTAACAAACGGTGCAAAAATGAACGGCGAATCTCTGTAAGCTTCTACTACTGAAAGAATTGTCAGGTTGGATAGAATTTGTAATTGATGAAGTCGATTGAAATTTCTTTTTTATATTTAGAACACAGACTGAAGATGTCCGTATTTCACTGCCTAGCCAGAATCAGATATCAATTTTTAGATGTAATGCTAATGCTAATGTTAGGTATAAAGTCGAAAATCCGACTGACTTAATTTTATATATTAGATAACTACAACACCGATTTTGAATAAAAGTTTCGATGCTATCGCTACACGATAATTTAAGTTCCATTCTTTTAGAGACAAAAGAATCCGTTTTATTCTATCAGAAGCAACACATGGAAAGATGTAGATTTACTGCAACTATGTAATCAGCGAACGTAAACTGTTAAAATGGGCAACTTAAGCATCCGCTTACATTCAAACATCAGTATGCACGGCCAATGCACACCCACACACGTGAACCATAAAAAGTAAAAACAAGTTTGTTCTTTGTTTAATTTTAAAGCAGACATTTGTTAGTGGTTTGAGTGATTCTTTTCATTTTCTTTTTTCTTTTTGCTTTTAATGTTTGATAGTCCTCGGGGATATTTTATTTCATAATTACAGGGCCATATAAATACTTTCATATAATTAACATGAAATAAAATTGCAAATAAAACATAGTTTTATTTTTTCCATTTTGTAAAAAAATGTTAGTGGAGCGGGAGTAATTTCCCTTCCGGCATATTACGAACAGACTTATTTTCCTACCGTCTTACACCGTTTATTTACATCGGCCATATTAAAAATCCATTGATGCGCTCTTTTCTCAGCATTTTGCATAAACGATTGAACTTACTATAACTTACTGTCTTGTTTTGAAAAAAAACCCAAAAAACAAACATCTATTATATAAAATAAAGTCATATTTCTGTTTGTCTGTGTGTCCGGCTA
>OY744529.1:15368720-15373720 GCA_963556195.1 Sepiola atlantica | reverse complement strand
AGAAAGAAAAAGAGTATGCATATCAAAGTACTCCAAAAGCAATAAAGTTATTCATATTAGTATAACGATTATAGAAACGAAATACGGTCTTTTAAATGAAGTGAAGGGGCGAAGGTGAAAGACGCGCGTGCATTGCACGATTTATTACTGGAAACTAATACAAATAAGAAAAAGGAAATTCACATTTCGCGCTAAAATGCACTATTACTACTAAAACAAACAGTAGAACAAAACCGTACCCCACACACATGTACGCACATATACATATACATACGCATATACATACACATATACATACGCATATACATATACATACGCATATACATACGCAGTCTCTGCTTACACTGTGATACCAGCGCTGTTGCTGCTGCTTCAGCGTATCACACATCGTACACAAAATAAACACATACATTAATATATTATTAATGTCATACACATCGCCGCCGTTGCCGTCGCTCTCTTTTATGAACGCACGGAAAACCAATGTGCGCACATTGACTGTATATATGTGTCCAGAATCTAACAAATGTAAAATCCTGATGTTTGGCGGCATTATTATCTATAGTGATATGTGTTTCGCCAGTACTAACAAGTGAACACACATTTGCAATTATGCTTAATGGTAACAAACGTTATTCGAGTTATGGATGAAAAAACTCGGCGTTGTTCAAAGCATTGATTCACTCCTCTCCAGGAGTTAGGCACAAGGCCAGTTTTTATCTTACTCCCACAAGTAAGATGTGGCCCAAGGTCGGGTCGGGAAAGTGGGGTTTGAAAAGCCAGCGCCCGAGAGGTGAACACTCTGGCCATTAAAAATTGCCTGGGCAGCCCCGTCGGCATTCCCCGGTAGGGGCGCCTCAGGCAGTAAGCAATAAACTTACTCCTCCCTAAAGAGGGGAGGCGAAGCTTGGGAGGGTGGACCTCCTAGAACTGCACAGGACAGACCCATAGACCGGCGTAAATCAAACCCCGAAGGCCAAGACAATACCAGTCTATGGGGTGCAGTAATTATCGGAACAGATACTACACTTTGATCTTAGTCCAAAGGCCAAAGATTGTTCAGAGTAATTCACATGTATTATTATCATCATCATCATCATCATCATCATCATCATCATCATCATCATCATCATCGTCATCGTCATCGTCATCGTCATCGTCATCATCATCATCGAATATATAGAGTCTGTCTCTATATCGTTTCTTTGTCATCGATAGCTTTCTTCCTGCAAAATCAATATTTGTTCTGGCTGGGCAGTTTTATTTTGAGGATCATTGCAGTATGTTGTTAAGAAAGAATAAAATGTAACTCGATTTTATTCCTTCTAGAAAATACTTTGTCCGGGTGAGATTTTTTGTTTTAATTAGCCATCATATTTAAAAAAGAGATGTAATTCGTCCATGCAGTGTTACTTTCTTTTGATTGAAAGAAGAAGAAAAAAAAATTTGGAATAAGCAAATCGAAACAAACTGCAAGTAAATCCACTACCGGACAACGCCGGACAAGTACAGCTACGACATTAACATTCTAAATAATGTTAATGTTAATGTTAATAATAAATGTTAATGTTTGACCCTTTGGCTATGACCAAAGTGTAGCATCTGTTCTGATACGACACTTCATCCTTTTTAATGCTCGGTCAGTAAAGGAGAATCCTTCTAGACTGAGGCAATTTTAATTTTTGTCCCAATCCAGAGTGCCTATTTTTGAGGAGCTAGATTTATTCCACATTAAAAAACGACTTTGTGTCTAACTCTACCCTCGTGGGGAGGCAAGTAAATAGGAACATTCTAATAGATGTGCCTTTCAGTTAGTATTTATCCCCCTCTCACCGCGGGAAGATGTGACACAAGGTCGGAAGGTGGGGACTGAAAAGCCAGCGCTCAAGAGGCAGAGCACTCTGGCCTACAAAAATGCCTGAACAGCCCCGTCGGAATGCCCGAGTCGGGACACCTAAGGCGATTAGCAATATACTAACCCCTTTTCAAAGAAAGAAGGTAAAGCATGGGATGTGACTTCTCCAAACTGCACAGAACCATAACCTTTAGCTGACCGAAAAGGCCACTTAACTCAAATGGTCCAGACTTTGTCGGACTGATTGTCGTGGACGTATCCTCGACTTGGTGTGAAAAAAACACAAACACGGGTATGGTTAGGTTGACCCCCGGGTTGAGTTTGTCCCTCGGATTCAGTTGGTAGAAGTATCGGTAAATGAGTGCAAAATATCGGTCAAAGCAGAAATGACAATGTCGGCCATTTTGTACTTTGAAATCTCTTCCTGGCGAAGCTGAAATCACTAGACACGTAAATATGCTAAAGGGATTATAATGATTTTCTAAGTTTGGATGAGTACAACCTACATTTGAAATACCCCCTTTCGAAGGGACGGGAGTTGAGATGAGAGGTATTAGTATCTCATTCAAATCGTTGAAACGTGAATTCAGGTTGATTCAAAGCGCCCTCTGTGGAAATCATTAAACGGTTCTGAAATTTAGACCTAAAAATACTTTCACAGAATTTTTCTTTCTCATTAAAGAAAATCAAACAGTTTTTTTTTGTTTCTTCGTTTTCTTCTAGACGCTGTTAAATATGATGCGCATCTTCATCCCCATCCTGAGGTTGGCATATTTTCAGAAGCTGAAATTTAATTTGTCACCGTTAGGGTTTCGTAAAAAAATCGTTGTGCCTTTTTTTTTATTCGATACCTCTTACAACTCCGATTTCAATTACAAAATAAAACACGCGCTTTTTATGAGAGTAAAATAATAAAGTAAAACGCCAATTTCAGTTATAACAAGAACATAAGTCGTGAGACCGCATAACTCCGACTGACAACGTAAGGATAGACCAAAGTATTATCTGGGCCTTACTTCTCCGTATTGGGTGAAGTATTCTCGAAGTAATTCCATGGAAACGTTGATAACTCAAAAACTATTTATCTGATCAGGCTGAACTTTTGTATGATGTTTGTATTTGATGCTCTTTGATAACGGCAACCGTTAGCAAAGAGTAGCAAACACATACATCAAATTTGCAAACGTAGGAAGTTGAAACCTCGTCAAAATTTCGACCATTACCGAACTTTTCAAGATCAAAAGTCAAGTTCAATGTCATATAAAATGCAGGACTTCATTGACTACAATATGGACCAAGTAGCGAGTTTCTACGATAAACAGAACCGATGTTATCACCGAACATGGGACTCTCACCTTTTCGTAGGCTTAATGTTTGACCTAGATATCCCAAACTTAAATCAGTTCTAAGTAAGATTATGACCTATATTTTGACCAAGTTTGATGGCAATTGGTCAAGCGATGTGGACGCTAGGCTGTGCAAAAACAAATAAACAAACAAACATAATGACAAACAAACATACTGACAAACAAACCCGACCGAAAACATAACCTCCGCCTTGGCGATGATAAAAATAAGTACAACACCAATGTCAGCTATAATTAAAAGTCAAAATATAATGGGACTTTCGAGAGCGCATATCTCCACAAAGCTTAACAGTAAAATTAAAATTCTAAAATGAACGAATTAAATTAAGAATGAAAAATATAAACAACTACAATTAAAATAAACATAAATTATTATAACAGGTTAATTAATACATTAAGTTCTGAATAGTCAGAAAATCATTTTACCAAGAAAATAAGTTTTACGTAATACAAGGTGGTCGCTAGAAAAACGGGAAATTTGAGGTTGTAAATTTTATTGTTTCAATTTTATTTTGTTTAAATTTTATTGCGTCTGGCTTATTCACTTCTTCGATTTGCACAGACGACATTTTGAGCATCTGTGAGTATATTATAATATTAGGCTTTGCAAAACTTTATAAAAGTTATTCTTTGTAAATATAAAATTATCGTTTGACAAATTTCCCGCTTTTCTAGCGACCACCCTGTAATTGAATTGGAGAATTAAAATAGTTACATTTTCTTAGATTACTTTCTTGTATAAATTATATATAAATTATGTTTACTTTTCGACACTAAAATCCCTATTAAAACCCACAGGATATTTTTTATAAAAATGATAGCAGTATTTATTTATTGAAAATGATATCGATTTAAAAAATATTTCAAACTCAATATTATGTAGCTTACCACTGGTTATTCAGTTTTTAATTATTTTGTTTTGTTTTGTTGCAGATCGACCCCCCCCCCCCCAGGGTCATGTAATGCCGAAACGAGATACTTACTGTGGACGATTAATTGTATAGTGTGTAATCGAACACAGTCGATCAGATAGCCGATCCCATAGTCTGTGACGGTATCGATTATACCAATGGCTTTTAAATTAAAACTATCACTGCTATGCTCGCTTCCGAAAGAAAAAATATATTGAAAATTTCTGCCTAAACAATTTTATCCGATTCCGCAGCAAATTTAAATGGTTTCTGCTGTGGCTCCGTGTGCCACTACATTTTCGGTTGCTTAAAAAAAAAATCCTGTGAACAAACAAACAAACAGACAAAAAAGCGGATGCTTAGATCCGTGAATGAAACCGGGACTTTTAGATCTTCAGTCTGACGCTAAATCAACTGAAATATTTTGGGCTGGCTATATCGCTTGTAATACTAAGCGTTTTGTAATTGTACTG
The DNA here is from genome assembly GCA_963556195.1 of Sepiola atlantica. Classification (NCBI taxonomy): domain Eukaryota; kingdom Metazoa; phylum Mollusca; class Cephalopoda; order Sepiida; family Sepiolidae; genus Sepiola; species Sepiola atlantica. The sequence goes on along the minus strand of OY744529.1, from coordinate 15,369,114 downwards.
GCTGAAGATTATGTAATTAAAAAAAAATGTCCATAGGCAGATAAAATATTATTTGAAAGAAATTAAATCGAACTATATAGTTGTTAAGAACGGAGAGCAATGATCAAAAACATAAAAACAAAAATAAAACCCTGACGAATCAGAAAAAAATATCTATTTTATATAATGAAAGTTATTAATCAGAAATATTCGAAAAAGAGATTAGCTTTACTTTATTATATAGATATAGTCATCCACAGAATAGCGGTTTCGTCGTATAACGGCTCTTAGGTGTGACTAGACATGGTGAGCGTTTCAAGCTGAGATTCGAAACCCGACCTCTAGTGTAGATGTCAAGCATCCTTACCTCTAGGTGACCTCTGCACCCAACGAAAACCTGATGAAATTATAAAAT
>OY744529.1:15341220-15361220 GCA_963556195.1 Sepiola atlantica | reverse complement strand
AAATAAATTATTGCATCGACAATTATGTGATTTCGTGTTATTATATTTTATTATTGCTCTGTTTACTACATTGAGCTCTCATACCCGAATTTCCTCCTGGAATTATTCCATTATAACACAAATAATTGGCTCCACTCCGTGTTGAGCTCTCTCAGGATTTCTAGTATCGGAATTACTTCAATTTTGAACTGAGGATGGAAAAATTCACACCATTGTATTCGCTGAAAAATATACCTTATCCCAGCTTGCATAGCTTCACTTTGGATCTTATGGACAGAATAACGGACTTTACCAACAGACTGAGATGGAAAGCGTATTTTTATTTGAAGGACGAGGAATCTGATCACAAAGAAACCTTTAACTTCAGATCACAGAATACCTGTAAACCCATTGAGGCGTTAAGGCCGTTCGAGAATGATTTGTTTGACCTAGTCAAAAGAATTAAGTTCCGAAGGTATTCAAACCAATTTCAGTCCACTCTGAAGAATGACATCGCAGAGATAAAGAAGTCGAACAAAGTTTGGGTGAAGGCTGATAAGTCAGCGAATATTTACAAGATGTGCCCATCCGAATATAGGAAAACTATTCTGGAAAAAATCTGTAATAATTACAGAAAGGATACCCACGACACTGAAAAAATAATCAATGAAGATACCAAGGAATTTGCATCCAAACTGAATATCGAGGATAGAGTGGGAAAAATTGATAAGAGAAACGCATACATACTCATCAAGGACCATAAGAAAAATTTCCACATTAAGAAACAAGCGAGAATAATCAACTCTACGAAATCGGAACTCGGCCATGTATCTAGGGAGATTCTACGAAATATTATTAATGTAACTCTAGAAGCTACCAAATTTAATCTTTGGAAGGACTCGGCGGATACTATCGAATGGTTTAAATCAATTGAAAATAAGAGGAATGCCTGCTTTATACAATTCGATATTATGGATTTTTACCCCTCGATTTCCAAGGAATTACTTACGAACAGCATTAACTATGCTGGGAACTTCGTGGATATATCCGATGAGCAGGTAAGATTAATTATGGCTTGTCGCAAGTCCATCCTTATAAACAATCGAGAAACATGGATTAAATTGAACAACAACAAATTTGATGTCCCGATGGGTGCTTTTGACTCAGCCCAGATTGCCGATCTGGTGGGCATTTTTATAATGTACACTATTAGCAGAATTGTAGAGCCTAATTTAGTGGGGTTATATAGGGATGATGGACTAATTGTTATCCCCAATAGTGACGGCCCCCTGGTATCCAAAATACATAAAAAATTAATAAGTGCATTCAAATACCTTGGATTTAAAATAGATATAACCCCAAATTGTAAAGAAGTAAACTATCTAGATATTACCTTAGACTTAGGAAAGGGGACATACAAACCCTTCAATAAAGATAATCACACACCATCTTATATCAACACTAGATCTAACCACCCGAACTGCATAATTAAACAAATACCTAAAACAATTAATACTAGAATAAATAAGCTTTCGGCTAACAGAGACATTTTTGAAGCAAATAAGCATTTATACAATGGAGCGCTAGAGAAAAGCGGATATAATGAAAAACTCAAATATACCAAGAAAGAAAATAAAAATAAATCCAGGAATAGAGGCCGAAAAATAATATGGTTCAATCCTCCCTACTGCCAACTATCTAACATCAACATCGGGAGAGTATTCTTGAACCTGGTAGATAAACATTTTAGCATAAATAATCCACTTAGGAAGATATTTAATAGAAAAACCATTAAAATCAGCTACTCTTGCACCAAGAACATGGACAGAATTATCAGCACCCATAATCGTAAATTACTTAACAATCCTAGTAAGAATAAGGTCACAGTAAATAAATGTAATTGTCAAGTGAAAAATAACTGCCCACTGGACGGTAACTGTAAAGTTGAGTGTGTGGTTTATAAGGCCACTATTCATCCGGAAGATAACAACAGGGATAAAAAGGTTTACATCGGCATCTCCGCGGGAAACTGGAAACAACGTTTTTATGACCACAAACACTCTTTCAATAACCCAGAACTCAAGAGCAAAACGGAGTTAGCTAAACAATGGTGGCATCTGAAAAATGAGAACAGGTCCCCGGTGGTTTCGTGGTCAATCTTATGTTTTTCGAATATTCCAGATGGATTTAGACAAAGATGCAACTTATGTCTAGAAGAAAAAATAAGAATCCTAAAATATGATCGAAATAACCTCTTAAATAAACGAGATGAACTTATGGCTAAGTGCAGACATAAATATAAATTTAAAATAATCAACGACTAGTAATCCGATGGACCTCTAGACTTATAACGGTGAAGATACCAAATTAAATAACATTATTTAAGGTAACCCCCCCCCCCACCACCAACATAATAGTTATAATAATATCTGCTATAGACACAGAATTGCCGACTTGGTGATATATAGTATTTGTGTGTATGCGTATATAATGGTATTTTGAAATATTTATTTATTATTTACTTAAAATAAGATAGTGGATTAAAAAAATTCTGCGGTTATTGAATTAATATAAGTATAAATGCCAAATATTACCACTAGACATTATTAGACTTGAATTAGTAATCCGATGGACCTCTAGACTTATAACGGTGAAGATACCAAATTGAATAACATTACTTACGGTAACCCCCCCCCCATAATATTTATAATAATATCTGTGATAGACACAGATTTACTGACTTGGTGATATATAGTATTTGTGTGTACGCGGATATTTATTATTTACTTAAAATAAGATAGTGGCATGAAAATTTTTTCTGCAGGTAATACACTAGTTTTTGAATTAATATAAGTATAAATGTCAAATATTACCACTAGACATTATTAGACTTGAATTAGTAATCCGATGGGCCTCTAGAATTACAACGGTGAAGATACCAAATTGAATAACATTAGGTACGGTAACCCCCCCCCCGCATGATATTTATAATAATAGATTATCAAATTAATCTAAAATATAAATAAGGTAAGACTAATTTTTAAAACTCATATTACATCAGTAAGAATATAGAGTGTTATGTAAATATTGTGTGTAGGTGTGTGGATATATATGTATGTGTGCGTATGTATATGTGTGTATATGTGCGTATATGTATATATGTGTGTGTGTATGTATGTGTATGTATGTTTACATGTGTGAACAACTACATGCGTATGCATTTGGTCAAGATTTCAAATAGATTCAGAGATATATATAGGTGTATTCATGTATGTATATATATATATATATATATATATATATATATGTATATATGTGTGTATATGTATATGTGTATAGATATGTATATGTGTGGGTGTGTATGTGTATATATGTGTGTGTATGTGCGTATGGATTTGTATGTATACATATATGTATGTGCGTGTAATCTTATTTCAATTAAATTCTCTTTCTTGGAACCCAGACGGACTGAGAATTTATGACACGCGGTCTGTCTATTTCTTCTCTGTGCCTGTTAATTGTTTCTTTCTTTCTTTTCTCTAACCGAATTTGAGAACACGAGTTTCGCCGGACGCATTCTGGCTAGAGATGAACAAAAGTTGCGTATGTGATTATGTTTAGTTATGATAATGTGCGAGTGAGATTATGTATGTGAGTGCGCATATGATGTGTGCGTATTTAGTTTTGTGTATGCGCGTGAGTAAAATTGCCTATATGTATGATATCGCCAAGTCGTATGTGTCATAATTTTGACATGGCAGTTTTTAGTTGATTAACTTAAAGATCCCTCCCCTTCGCCCGCCATAGTTAAATATAAGTTTTAAATTTCCCTCTCTCTATAAAAGATGTATCAAATTGGTTGCTACCACCACCATCTCTGATTGTATTGGAACTGTGGTAGGGAAATTCAATTTTCTATCAGTCTCAAAAATGTAATTGTCTGAGTGATGCTTGAAAAAACCGAACGGTTGAAATAAATTATTGCATCGACAATTATGTGATTTCGTGTTATTATATTTTATTATTGCTCTGTTTACTACATTGAGCTCTCATACCCGAATTTCCTCCTGGAATTATTCCATTATAACACAAATATATATATATATATATATATATATATATATATATATATATATACATACGAAGCCTGTCTAAAAGTATCCGATCTAGTCTAGAAAAAATATTTCAAATACGTGACTAGGTTGAGATCCTAATCTCCTTCAAAGTAGGCCCCTTGTGCTTGCACACACTTAGCCAACCGCTCCATCAACTGCCGGAAACACCTCTGGAGGTCTTCTTTTAGAATGGTGTTCATCTCCGCCGTCGCGTTAGGTTTAGCAGGTGTTTGGAGATGATCCGATGTGTAACACAAATTAAGGAGTTGTTCAACCGATTAAAAAATGGCCGCACATCAGCGGATAGTGACCAGCGTTCTGGCAGGCAACAAACTGCTCGAAGTGCAGATGTTGTTGAGAGGGTGCGAAAAAAGAGATAATGGGGAACGCGACGGTGGAGATGAACACCATTCCAAAAAAAGACTTCCAGAGGTGTTTCCGACAGTGGACTGATCGGTGGGCTAAATGTGTGCAAGCACAAGGGACCTAATTTGAAGGGGATTAGAGTCCAAACCTCGTCACGTATTTGAAATATTTTTTCTGGCCTAAGGTCGGATACGTATTAGACCGGCCTCGTACATATATATATATATATATATATATATATATATATATAAAATATTTTTTGAAAATTAACAATCGTGCTATATTTTTATAAATGAAAAATTCATTTATTTAAATTTTTTATCGCGAATTTTCGTTGTAAAATACAACCTTGTCAAGCGAGACTGTCCTATAGTTTTTTTTTCTTCCTCCTCATTTTGATGGTGGTATTAATCCCGAGGGGTCGAAAAAATATATGTATGTATGTATGTATGTATGTATGTGTGTGTGTGTGTGTGTGTGTGTATGTGTATGTGTCCCGCGACAATGTGTACCTGTCGTGGCTGTATGGTAAGTTCATGGGATTTATGACTGACTGAGATTGGACTGTCGTGTTTATGACAAGTCATGTTAAATTTTTTCATCACCTTCTGACTCTAACGGGTGCAAATTAGGCGAAATTCCATTGGTCGAACTGTCTTGTCACGTGACTAATCAGGGATTATCAATGAACGAGTATCTTTATGATAGAACCAATCGTAAAAAAAGTTGAGATCTTGATGCGATAAGAAGAGACCGAAAAGTTCCTTAAAGCTATTGAGGTTGACAATTGTTCAGTTTTCAACAAAATTTATATGCTGTGATATAGTACAAGGTGATCCATAAATAATGCCATCCAGTAAATCGTTAACAACATTCAAAATCCGTTCTACAATCCAACCAGTCTGTGTCTGACTTGCCCACCAAGTTTCAATCATGAATGTCCAACATTCTTTGTTTAATCACTGTTCAATGGTATGCTTCAAATGTGCACCTCTGCGTTGCAAGCACACCTGTATACGACGTGAACCGCTGTCAAGAACCCTGACGGACTTCTCTCTTGCCCCATTCGGTCGAAACCACTGGTAATCCGTCAGAACATCACTTCATCTGGCCAAGGTTGGCTAGAACTTCCTAACGACCACTAGGTAAGGTTCAGTATTGATTCATTCTCATCTTGAAACTAACAATGACCAATGCTCCCATGTTTGATATTGCAACCCATACAGAGCACGTGATAAAGTGCAGTGGTCTTTACAGGCAATCTTCTAGTGGAGTGGCAACTTCCCACAATTAAAACAAAAACTCGTTGGAATGACTTTAGGGATACTTTAGTGATCGTCTCATCAGTAGGATATTTGGATCTGAATGGGCTTCACACATTTGAACATATTATTAAACGGTGATAAAGCAATGACTGTTGGGCATTCATGACTGTAACTTGGCGGACAAGTCAGACATAGACTGCAGTTTATTTTTACCAAATATAGATGGTCAATAGAAAGAATTATAAATGTTATTTACGATTCCATGGGTTGCCTTTTGGAAGAGGGCGTCACCCTATGGGACCACTCTCACAAGAATGGATTAAACCAATGCGACATAAGCAAACACATCTAGTCGACAGTAGAAGAGATTCCAAGAGTACGAACCGAGGATACGTCTTCGACGATCAGTCCTACAGAGATTGCGCTATTTTGGTAATCTATTATCTGTCGGGCTTTAGTATTAGCCCTGGGTAGTCCAGGAGGTCCACACTCCCAAGCCTTGCCTTCCCTCTTTAGAAAGGATTTTGTTTATTGCTAACTGCCTGAGGCGACCCGACCTGGGAATGCCGACGGGGTTGTTTTGGCAATTTTTAAGAGGGTAGAGTGCCTCAATTCAAGGGCACTGACTGGTTCTCCCGAACTTTTCGGCCATGTGTCAGCGTCTTCCTGCGGTGGGAAGGAAGTAAATACTGAGGCAGTCTTTTATGAGATGCCAAGCTTACCAACCAGTCGAAGGTACGTCCTCGACAATCAGTCCAACAGTCATTGTGATTGCGGTGACCTTGCTTTTTTCGGGCTGATGTATGGTTCTGGGTAGCCCTAGGACCCCCCCCCCCCTTCCGAAGCTTTGACTTCTCTCGTGTACAAAGGGTTAGTTCATCGCTAACTGTCTGAATCCGCTTCTGCCGACTGGGCTGCTCAGGCATATTTTGCGGGGCCAGTGCACCACTTCTTGTGCGCTGACCTACAAACCCCACCCTCCGACCTTGTGTCACATCTTCCCGCGGTGGGAGGGAGGTAAATACAAGGCAGTCGAGTTAGATAAGCACTTGCTGTATTGTTAACCTTTCATTTCGACATTCATTCTGAAGAATACATACTGCTGATTTGTAGCTATGTCTTATTACGTTTTTTTTTAAAGACATAAAAGTTGTGACACCATTTCGATTCAAACAACTATTAGACTACACGTGACCCGTTGGGCCACAATAACTAATATTATTGTCCCACTTTGATTTCATTCGAACATTCATAAACTGAGATATTCTTCTTGCATAACTAAAAATAATGAGTTTCTTTACTTCTATATTATGTTTATTGACAAGATAGAAGTAAAGAGTCCTATTATTTAGCTATCTAATTCACATACGTGTTTACGGTGTGTATAAATACACTATGTAAATTAACTGAGAAGAGAGAGTCACTCTTTCTCTACATGCTCGCATAGACATTAACAACGATTAGAGAGTGGTTGAATCAACACACATTAAGAGAGGACGTGAGAAATACATAGATATCTAAGAAAGAGATGGGTACATTTTTCAAATATAAACTCATCCCAAAATCAAGGAATACATTTTAAGATATTTAAAATCTATAGGAAATAGCTTTCAGGAAACAAACGTTGATTAAGTCGGTTTTAATACGTATGGCCGGGGGTCCGAACAAAGTATAAACCAATGTGGCGATGGATGGCCGGACAAATGGTTATGGGAGAGATGCCTTTATAGCAGCATGTCATTCCCACTGTTCGAATTGAACCGACCACGTGTGGATATAATTAACAGATTAAAACAATCAAAGGGAAGAAAGAAAACATCATTATAATATCTGAAATTATATTAGAAAGGCGAAGGAATGATAAAGCTTACACACAAGAATGGTATTTTGTAAAATCAATAATTAGAATAAAACATTTATATTGAAAAACAAAACAATTTATTTGACTAAGCCATTTTGTAGAGTTCCTATTTTTAAGGAGTGAAAAAATTCCGTTTGTAAGTTGATGTTTGTACGAAGGTATATAGGCGAGCGTGTTTGATGTAAAGTGATTTTTGTGGCAATTGTAATGGTGTGTGTTTGACGGAATAGTTCATTATTCGTGGTAGGAATTATAAGATATTACCTTTTGCCTCCCCCACCCCCTCGGTCGATCCGGTGAGGGTGGGGTGGTGGTGGTGGTGGTGGGAGGGGGGTTGTCAACGACCTCCTCTGTGTGCGTTCGGCCGGAAAACGGAAGAAAAGAGGAAGAGAAGAGGGTGCGTGACTTCTTTTATAGGTAGTCAAATCACGCGTGGTCAAGCTGACCTGTTGGTCCCTGATTGGCTGGAATCTTCGACAAACGTGCTTTCACAAGATCATCCCCTTTTCTCTACCTCAGAGACAAAGAAGGGCTGAGTAAACAAAGAAAGAAAGTCGCAACATAGTAGCGTCTGCAACATACAAGAATGGATAACTCTTTATATGACAAAGCAAGCAAAGTACAGACATTTTTATCGGTAATACTATGTCCGTCTGTTTAAAATTCTTGTCTGTGTGTATCTGGTGTATGTGTGTGTGTATGTGTTTGTATATAGGTGTGTGTGTGTGTGCCTATGCCCTTATTTACTTGCCTCCTCGCGATGGCAGAGTTAGACACTAGGTCGGTTTTTAATGTTGGTAAAATCCAGCTTCCCAAAACTGGACACTCTGGCTTAGGACAAAAAATTAAAATTGTCTCAGTCGAGAAGGATTTCTCCTTCACTGACCAAGGACAGTACAGATGAAGTGTAATATCATAACGGATACTACACTTTAATCGTAGCCAAGTGTACCTATGTTTACAAATAGCATACGTCTTCATCAATTATACACCTAATCAATGTTTGTCTGTGTTTGTGTGTGTATATGTATATGTATGGGTCTATGCGTCGGTTTGTGTGTCTGTGCCACAGTCTCCTTATGTGGACGTAAAAGTGTATGTATGTATGTATGTATGTATGTGTGTCTGTGTTGATAAAGAGCAGCCGTATTTATCGGTTATACAACGTCTGTATGTCGGTGTGTGTATGTATCTCCCTGTGTCTGTCTGCACATATGTACGTGCCTGTATGTCTGTTTATGGACCTGTCTGTGTATGCATGTGTTTGTATATATGTACGTGCCTGTGTGTCTATTCGTGTGCCTGTCTGTGTATGCTCGTGTCTATATACATGTATGTGCCTGTATGTCTATTTGTGCGTCTGTATGTGTATGCACGTGTCTGTCTGTATATATGTACGTACCTCTATATCTATTAGCGCTCCATTCTGTGTGAGCATGCGTCTGTCTGTATATATGTACGTGCCTGTATGTCTATTTGTGCGTCTGTCTATGTATGCTTGTGTCTGTCTGTATATATCTGTTCACCTGTATGTCCATTTGAGCACCTGTTTGTGTATGCTTGTGTCTGTCTGTATATATGTACGTACATGTATGTCTATTTGTGCGCATGTTTGTGTATGCATGTTTCTGTCTGTATATATATGTATATATGTATGCCCTTGTATGTCTATTTGTGCACCTGTTTGTATATGCAAGTGTCTACCTATGTGCATATTTTAAAGGTTTGCATGTTTGTTTGCTTGTCTTTGTCTATCTGTCTCTGTGTGTGTTGGTGTGTGTGCCTGTCTCCGTGCCTGCCTCTCTGGGATTATCTCTTTGTGGGCAATGTATATATCTATGCTTACCTGTCTCATTGGTTTCGTGTATTTGCTCTGTATATTTATAAATGTCTATTATTGTCATCGTGTATGTGTGTGGTCAGAAACGAAGACGAAATTACTGGCTTTGATAAACCTTGTCATTCAATGACGTAAACCAACACAAATATCTAAAATGTTTATTTTAATCTTTAACAAGTATCGTCTTACAGTATGTAATGACAGGTGTTTTCGCCAAATCTTTAGACTGTTTAAAAAGATAAACGCGTTTTTATTACAACAAATACGAATCATTTTAACGTCACAAAATATCCTCAATTAAAACAATTGTTTATTCGACTATATCGCTCTTCCTTTATACATATGTCAGAAAATATTAATTTAGACATTTTATTCAAAGCATATATATTAGCCACGTGTGTAATAATTTAATATGGCGATTTACACAAATACGTGCAAAATGCAAATACGTGCGAAATGCAAATACGTGCGAAATGCAAATACGTGCAAAATGCAAATACGTGCAAAATGCAAATACGTGAGAAATGCAAATACGTGCAAAATGCAAATACGTGCAAAATGCAAATACGTGCAAAATGCAAATACGTGCGAAATGCAAATACGTGCAAAATGCAAATACGTGCAAAATGCAAATACGTGAGAAATGCAAACAACTAAGACGATCCCTCCAAAGAATATAGAACTTTTATTAGATGTTCATTAATTTTTCTTTAAAATAAAGTAAGTCTGTATTTTTTTATACATTGTTTAACTATAATCCTTTTTATAATGGAGATTTCATTTTAAATAACAACGATCATTATATATAACCATACAGCTCCATACATATAATGGCTGGTGTTAACACCACGATATGTTATGCGTTCGGTAAGAACACACACACACACATACACACACACACGCGCACATACACACACGAACCTACACATACATATAAACACACAGAAAAATACACACACACATACACACACGAACACAGACAAACACTCACAGAGAAGATCTTAATTAAAATAAAATTAGTTTTTAAGTATTTCATTTTTTAAAGAGCTTTAAATTCTGTGACTCCAAGAAGTATCCCGTGGACCGGTAAACTTAACATTTCCCCTAAATAGAACAGTTTTGCATCACTTTTATGTCCCCTTACGAAGATTAAAATCAATATATAATGCTACTAAACATAATGTCTAGAATCCTTATTCCAATTTTGATCGTAATCTATTACATAATTTTGATTCTAAAAAATGTCTACGGCATAAACGTAACGGGTTTTAGGAAGAAATTTAAATTCGGGGAACTTTGCTTAATTGGTGTCTAATGAATATGGATCAAATTTAATGGAAATCTGTAATGTTAGGGTTAGGGTTAGGGTTATAGGGTACGAGTTATAGGGTACGGGTAAGAGTTATAGGGTTAGGGTTATAGGGTTAGGGTTAGGGTTAGGGTTAGGGTTATAGGGTTAGGGTTATAGGGTTATAGGGTTAGGGTTAAGGTTATAGGGTTATAGGGTTAAGGTTATAGGGTTATAGGGTTAGGGTTATAGGGTTAGGGTTAGGGTTATAGGGTTAGGGTTATAGGGTTATAGGGTTATAGGGTTAGGGTTATAGGGTTATAGGGTTAGGGTTATAGGGTTATAGGGTTAAGGTTATATGGTTATAGGGTTAGGGTTATAGGGTTATAGGGTTAGGGTTATAAGGTTAGGGTTAGGGTTAGGGTTATAGGGTTATAGGGTTAAGGTTATAGGGATATAGGGTTATAGGGTCATAGGGTTAGGGTTATAGGGTTAGGGTTATAGGGTTATAGGTTTATAGGGTTAGGGTTATATGGTTAGGGTTATAGGGTTATAGGGTTAGGGTTATAGGGCTATAGGGTTATAGGGTTAGGGTTATAGGGTTAGGGTTATAGGGTTAAGGTTATAGGGTTAGGGTAAACAATGATTTCGTAGACTGTGATTTTACTTTCTCTAATATACTTCAGAAAGTATGAATTCATCTCCCTTACCACTAGCTGTGGATGAAATAGTAGAGTAGACAAGATTCCCAAGCCTTGGTAGAGTAACTGGTCTAGGAGAATGAAAACTCCAAATGAATCCCAATATTGTTTTTAATACTAATTAGTCACTACTTGCTAAGATCAAAGGACACACTAGGATAAATGTTTATGAGATTCTCAGTTGGATGATGACCAATACTATGAGGGGATTTGAAGCGATTCAGTAAAGGATTATTAAAGAAGACGACTCAACAAATATTTGTTAACATTGGACTAGAAAACGACCATAATCAGCCGGGAAGCAACACCGAGGTATTGTATGTCACAGATGGGAAGTTCTTGGAAACAAACTTTGTCCATGGAAGTTCCGGTTGGTTTAAGGCACAGAGAGGAAGAAAAGAAAATGAGTGGTTGTAACTAAATGAGTTTTTGTTGTGAATGTTTTACAAGCGGAAGCAAGAATTGACGCCGAGTCAAGAACCGTCTATGAAAATAACGATAGAGTAGAGAAAGACTAGCAACGTCTCTGCTGTAAGAAACGGACTCTAGAGAAGCGAATAGATCACCCATTGCTAGATTGGGAAGTCGATTGCGAAGTCGATTTTGTACTCTATAAAGACAAGAAACAGTGTTGTCAGCTGTACCGGCTGCGGTACTCCATCTTAGGACGTATCTGACTCTTATACAGTTAGTGGATTGCGCCAGGAGTCAGGTACTTTCCGGAGTGATAGAATGATCCAACCATTTTTCCAGCAAGTTTAGCAACAGATTGGATATCCAGTCTTCCATTTTATATCTGGAGTGAAAGTCAGTCCTAGGAGTTTATCAAAGCAAGAAGTTTCCTCAAGGAGAGAGACACTCATTTTGACTGGGGCAAAACAAGGATCCGAGAGTTGGTGGTGAAAAGAGAGAAGTTTGATTTTAGAGGTGTTAAAAATAAGAAGCAACTTTTTTCCTCATTACACCAAAGAGAGAGAGAGAGAGAGAGAGAGAGAGAGAGAGAGAGAGAGAGAGAATCAGCAAGATCTTGATCATCAATGCTCTTCGAAGTGCTGCCATAGACAGTTGTGTTATCTGCATATCAACAAATGATCTCAGAATAGGATTTGGAAGATCATTAATGAAGAGAGAGTCAGAAAGATCTTGATCATCAATGCTTTTCGAAGTGCTGCCATAGACAGTTGTGTTGTCTGCATATCAACAAATGATCTCAGAATAGGATTTGGAAGATCATTAATGAAGAGAGAGTCAGAAAGATCTTGATCATCAATGCTCTTCGAAGTGCTGCCATAGACAGTTGTGTTGTCTGCATATCAACAAATGATCTCAGAATAGGATTTGGAAGATCATTAATGAAGAGAGAGTCAGAAAGATCTTGATCATCAATGCTCTTCGAAGTGCTGCCATAGACAGTTGTGTTGTCTGCATATCAACAAATGATCTCAGAATAGGATTTGGAAGATCATTAATGAAGAGAGAGTCAGAAAGATCTTGATCATCAATGCTCTTCGAAGTGCTGCCATAGACAGTTGTGTTGTCTGCATATCAACAAATTATCTCAGAATATGATTTGAAAGATCATTAATAAAGAGAGAGTCAGAAAGATCTTGATCATCAATGCTCTTCGAAGTGCTGCCATAGACAAGTGTGTTATCTGCATATCAACAAATTATCTCAGAATATGATTTGAAAGATCATTAATAAAGAGAGAGTCAGAAAGATCTTGATCATAAATGCTCTTCGAAGTGCTGCCATAGACAGTTGTGTTGTCTGCATATCAACAAATTATCTCAGAATATGATTTGAAAGATCATTAATGAAGAGAGAGTCAGAAAGATCTTGATCATCAATGCTCTTCGAAGTGCTGCCATAGACAAGTGTGTTATCTGCATATCAACAAATTATCTCAGAATATGATTTGAAAGATCATTAATGAAGAGAGAGTCAGAAAGATCTTGATCATCAATGCTCTTCGAAGTGCTGCCATAGACAGTTGTGTCGTCTGCATATCAACAAATGATCTCAGAATATGATTTGAAAGATCATTAATGAAAATCAGGAAGAGGGTTAGGCCGAGAATAGATACTTGCCGCAAGCCAGTGCTGATACTATGTGCTTAAGACTTCAACAACCACTTTTATACACCTAGTAACAGATTTCAAGTCTGGAATGAAAGTCAGTCCTAGGAGTTTATCAAAGAAAGGTGCTTCTCCGAGGAGAAAGTCATTCATTTCAACCAGACGAACTCAAGGATTCGAGAGTTGGTAGTGAAAGTAGAAAAGCTTGGTTTTAAAGGTGTTAAAATTAACAAGGCCCCTTCCCCCCCCCTTTTTACAGGGGGTAAAAAAGAAAATCAACAAGATCTTGGTCACCAATGCTCTTCGAAGTGCTGACATAGATGGTTGTGTCGTCTGCCTTCGTCGTTTATGTCAGCATTTGTCTTTGATTTTGGTTCATGACTTAACCGCCACCCACTTTCTCGCACACCCATTAGATGATACCCTTATTTTCTTCCCTTCACCACAAACCAAGTAACATCAAGATAGAGTTATAATAGATACTCCCCCACTTTTCCACGATTTAAATTAAAATAGGATATGAGTAACTTTTTCAACCCACAAATCTTCGACTTACGCCCCCACCCTAACCTACTTACGCCTTTTTCCTTTCAACCTATAACGGTTATCACACACATCTAAGCACCCAGTCTCCATCAACCTTTTTAGATGACTGTCGCCTTAATCGTTTGAACTTTCTCCAACTCTACCCAATTCCTGACTCAAGCTTCCTCCCCCGTTCATTTATAAACACTACCGTTTTCCCTGGCGCTTTCACTCCATATCTACTTAACCCGCCCCATCTACACCGTCCTTACCATGATCCGCCCTATCTTTCTCCAAAAAATATATTGCTTTTATGAATGTAATCGAATATTTCATTTTTGCACTTTGAAAAAGTTCCATCAATAAAAGGGGTGAAATATTACTGATCCTAAAAGTGATTTTGGTTTGATTTGTTTTTTTTTGTTTGGCGATTGTTCACTTGTAAATTTATGTTACTCAGCATTTTGTTGGATTTAACGTATACTTGTTTTTCTACATCATATAAATAATTGTTCACTTGTAAATTAATTTTACTCAGCATTTTGTTAGATTTAACGTATACTTGTTTTTCTACATCATATAAATAATTGTTCACTTGTAAATTAATTTTACTCAGCATTTTGTTGGATTTAACGTATACTTGTTTTTCTACATCATATAAATAATTGTTCACTTGTAAATTTATTTTACTCAGCATTTTGTTGGATTTAACGTATACTTGTTTTTCTACATCATATAAATAATTGTTCACTTGACAATTTATTTTACTCAGCATTTTGTTGGATTTAACGTATACTTGTTTTTCTACATCATATAAATAATTGTTCACTTGTAAATTTATTTTACTCAGCATTTTGTTAGATTTAACGTATACTTGTTTTTCTACATCATATAAATAATTGTTCACTTGTAAATTAATTTTACTCAGCATTTTGTTGGATTTAACGTATACTTGTTTTTCTACATCATATAAATAATTGTTCACTTGTAAATTAATTTTACTCAGCATTTTGTTGGATTTAACGTATACTTGTTTTTCTACATCATATAAATAATTGTTCACTTGTAAATTAATTTTACTCAGCATTTTGTTGGATTTAACGTATACTTGTTTTTCTACATCATATAAATAATTGTTCACTTGACAATTTATTTCACTCAGCATTTTGTTGGATTTAACGTATACTTGTTTTTCTACATCATATAAATAATTGTTCACTTGTTAATTTATTTTACTCAGCATTTTGTTTGATTTAACGTATACTTGTTTTTCTACATCATATAAATAATTGTTCACTTGTAAATTTATTTTACTCAGCATTTTGTTGGATTTAACGTATACTTGTTTTTCTACATCATATAAATAATTGTTCACTTGTAAATTAATTTTACTCAGCATTTTGTTAGATTTAACGTATACTTGTTTTTCTACATCATATCAATAATTGTTCACTTGTAAATTTATTTTACTCAGCATTTTGTTGGATTTAACGTATACTTGTTTTTCTACATCATATAAATAATTGTTCACTTGTTAATTCATTTTACTCAGCATTTTGTTGGATTTAACGTATACTTGTTTTTCTACATCATATAAATAATTTTTCACTTGTAAATTAATTTTACTCAGCATTTTGTTAGATTTAACGTATACTTGTTTTTCTACATCATATAAATAATTGTTCACTTGTAAATTAATTTTACTCAGCATTTTGTTGGATTTAACGTATACTTGTTTTTCTACATCATATAAATAATTGTTCACTTGTAAATTAATTTTACTCAGAATTTTGTTGGATTTAACGTATACTTGTTTTTCTACATCATATAAATAATTGTTCACTTGTAAATATATTTTACTCAGCATTTTGTTGGATTTAACGTATACTTGTTTTTCTACATCATATAAATAATTGTTCACTTGTAAATTTATTTTACTCAGCATTTTGTTGGCTTTAACGTATACTTGTTTTTCTACATCATATAAATAATTGTTCACTTGTTAATTTATTTTACTCAGCATTTTGTTGGATTTAACGTATACTTGTTTTTCTACATCATATAAATAACTGTTCACTTGTAAATTAATTTTACTCAGCATTTTGTTGGATTTAACGTATACTTGTTTTTCTACATCATATAAATAATAAAACGATCTTTGTAAAAATGAATGAAACTCTCATCGGTAGTTGACAGTGCTTATATAAACATTAAGATTTCGCTTAGTGAAGATCCGTGATTGACAGCTGAATGATTAGAAGCGCCGACTGTAAACTAAACGGCCAAGTTTCGATATCGGCTAGAGGCACTTGCCTGTCTAACCACACTGAAGTGATGTGATACAACGAAACAGCGAAACACTCTGTCTGTGCATGGCGCGCACACGTATTATATATATATATACATACATATATATATGCATATATATATATATGCATATATATATATATGCATATATATACAGGGTGGGCCAAAATAAGGGTCCTATTTTTTAAAATTCATAACTTTTTTATTTATTGATTTAAAAAAAAAATTTTTTTAGAATAAGTAAAGGACCCCTTCCGAAGCAAGCATGAGCCGTATTAGCCCTAAGGAACGTACCCTCATTTAGAAAACATTATTTTTGCTTAAAAAACTCAAAACAGTGTAAAAAACAATACTTTAGTTTTTGTAAGTTTTAAGAAGTGTTTTTCGGCTAAAATTTGTTTTGTTTATTTCAAAAAATCTCGGAAGGGTCAGTCTACACACACATAAAGTTTGGTGAGTTTAACTTTTATTTTGTGGAAGTTATTCAAATTCAAGTTATTCAAATTTAAAGATAGGACACTTATTTTGGCCCACCCTGTATATATGCATATATATATATGCATATATATATGTATATATATATATGCATATATATATATATGCATATATATATATATATGCATATATATATATATGCATATATATATGCATATATATATATATATATGTATATATATATATATGCATATATATATATGCATATATATATATATATATATATATATATATGCATATATATATATATGCATATATATATATATATATATGCATATATATATATATGCATATATATATATATATATATATATGCATATATATATATGCATATATATGCATATATATATATATATATATGCATATATATATGCATATATATACATATATATATATATATATGCATATATATATATATGCATATATATATATATATATATATATGCATATATATATGCATATATATATATATATATATATATATGCATATATATATGCATATATATATATATATATATATATATATATATGCATATATATATGCATATATATATATATATATGCATATATATATGCATATATATATATATATATATGCATATATATATGCATATATATATATATATATATATATGCATATATATATGCATATATATATATATATATATGCATATATATATGCATATATATATATATATATATGCATATATATATGCATATATATATATATATATATGCATATATATATGCATATATATATATATATGCATATATATATGCATATATATATGCATATATATATGCATATATATATATATATATATATATATATGCATATATATATGCATATATATATATATATGCATATATATATGCATATATATATATATATATATATATATATATATATATATATATATATATATATATATATATATATATATATATATATATATCCGCAAAAACTACCCGCCCTCTTGGCGGCAATTACTGACGCTGTAGTCTTCTTTACAGAAACCAAATAAGTAATTTTCATTTAACATTTTGGTAATTTAGAGGAAATTTAAAACAATGATGATTGTCGAAGTGTTATTTGATATATTCCAATGTGAGGGAAATATACTGTGCATGAACATCGTCAAATTTTGCTTTTAGGAAAAAAACAACAAAAAGGTTATTTTATTTTGTTTTAGTATAAAAATGAAAATTAATTCCCCATTTAAACTGGGTATATAATGAAATGAATAAACATAAGGGTTGAACGTTGATTGGTCAAGGAAACGATTTTATATTATTGAGTAATTCAAAATGGGTATTTGTACTTTTCACCTTTATCATAAAAGACAGAAAAATACGTAAAGAATATTTAAGAAAAATATATTTTTTGTAATTTAGAAAAGTTAAAAGAGGTTTATTTCTTTTCTATAACAAATTTTTAATCATCATCATCATCATCATCATCATCATCATCATCATCATCATCATCATCATCATCATCATCATCATCATCATCATCACTACCAACATGTTAACTCCTTGGCTTTTTGGCTAAAAGCAGAATGTAGTATCTGTATTGTATCTGCACTTAGTTTTTATGTTCTCTGTCAGTGAAGGAGAAATCCTTCTAGACCGAGGGAATGTACATTTTTGTTCCAATTCAGAGTGGCAATTTTTGGGGAGCTGGATTCTTCCCACGTTAAATATTTACATTGTGCCTAACTCTGCTCTCGTGGGAGAAAGTAAATAAGAATAGGAACAGCAACAACAACAGCAACACATTTATTAAAAGATAATAAACGCATGTATTTAATTATTAACAGATTAGAAAATATTAATTCATTAGAAACTTAAAAATAAATAGATATGCAAATGAGAGGCTGAGAGGATGATATCATGATGAACGAACTACATACACTGACACCCCGAAAGGAGGGGTTAATGCCTGGGAGGATGATATCATGACAACAGAATAGATAGTACACTAATCCCTCCTCCTCACACAAAACTGGTAATCCTGAGGAAATGTTATCGTGAGGAACGAATGTATACTGTACAACCTTCCCCTTGAAGAGGAGGTAATTCCTGGGAGAGATGTATCATGATAACAGAATAGATAGTACACTAACTCCCCCCCCCACACACAAAACTGGTAATCCTAGGGAAATGGTATCGTGAGGAACGAATGTATACTGTACAACCTTCCCCCCCCCCCACCGAAGAGGAAGTAATGCCTGGGAGGAATGTATCATGACGAATGAAAATATACTACAGAGAATTAAATAAGCATAAACCGTTTTAATGTCAATATAGTTAGAATAGGTGGAAACAAATTTTGCATTTATTTATTGAGATCACATTAAAAATCGTGACAAGTTTCACTGTCCACGTGAAACGCCTAAATGAAAATTGTCTGGAAAAATATAGTCGCCATCTTTATAAACAAAGATGAATATGCTAGCTAAGGAAGAATGATAACTTTCATAATTTTCTAGTTATAAAAAGACGTTTATTATAAACTTGAGTTATCGTTCTTCCTTATCTAGTATTATGGTGAACGAACATATACTACACTGAACCCCCTCCCCTAACAGAGTATAATATGATGATGAACGAACACTACTTCCCTCCACCCCAAAAGGAGAAAGTCATTCTTGCGTGGACGGTCTTATGAGAACAGAACCGATACTACACTACCCCCTTAAAAGATATTATGACTAAATCGAGTCTTGTTTTTTCTCATTCTGGGAGGATCCCCCCACACACCCTTAAAAACGGAGGAGGTAATTCCTGGGAGGACAGTCTTATGACAACAGAACTGATACTACACCGCCCATTAAAAAATATCCCAATTTAATAATTTTTTTTGTTTATTCTTTTTAATTTTAAAAATGCCGAGTCACAAAAACGTATTCGTTATGGTTTCTTGGCTTTTTGGGTAAGATCAAAGTGTAGTATCTGTTCTCGACATATCAGCGATATTTGACACTTGACTAAAGCCGGAAGTAAATTATCTCCCTTGAAAATGAAATTCTAAATAAGTTTTTAAAGGCCATCATTTTTTTTTCTAAAATCTCTTTATCTTATTTATAATTATAATAATAGTACTATCGATAAAACGATTGCGTATGTAGAAGAAAATTTTACAATACAAAGTAGAAAGGAATATTACAGAATATTAAT
>OY744529.1:15331220-15336220 GCA_963556195.1 Sepiola atlantica | reverse complement strand
GGCAGTACAACCCTCGCTTCAGACAGGAAGGAAGTGGAAAGTCCGGGACGCTATAAATGAGGCTAAAGAAAACCTAGCTCTCAAGGAAGTCATCGGACTCACTCAGACAGGAAGATCTGGGCTGGGAATGACCAGCATTCAAAGATAGTTCACGGCTTCAGTCAAAGATCAGTGAGAACTGGTCATTCAGGAAATGAGAAGCAAGGAGGAAAGCAAAAGACTCGTAAAAGGAGCCCAACAGTCACAGCAGCTTCATTATACGCTTAACTTACGATGTGCTCCCGCCAATGACCAACCTCGTCACATGGAAGAAGGAGAACGATTTAACCTGCCCTTTATGTAAGAAGAAACTCCTAAACAATGGAACATGTTCGTAATTCTTGCAGAGTGGTTCTTGCTAATATTCGATATTTGCGGCGGCATAACAGGGTACCGAATGAACTGATTAGAACAATAAGAAGTCATATGAAACTCGAAGCAGCTCATATAAGCCCACAGTTTTTTGCAGAGGGAAGAAAAATGTGGATCGGGTCTAAGCGTACAGCTGGTCAATTATTAATACCCGGCCAAAATATTCTTGGACTGGATGGCGATTGGATGGTAGCTGCAGATCTCCTTGGCTGGCTCAATAATTACTCCAAAATTATTAGTGAAAAGGAACAAAGGCTAGACATCGTTGTATCGTCAAGAACAAGCAAAATACTTATATTGGTTAAATTGACAGTACCTTATGGGACAAAATGGAGAAAGTAGCAACCCTAGTTGAAGTCAGTGTCCCTAATGATGCTGCTTTAAACAGAGCTGAATGTGAAAATATAACGAAATAACAAGGTCCTATGTACGACATGAAAAGAAACTTGAATCTAAGAAAGATCTCCATCATTCTAGTACTTATATGAGCAACCGGACTAATGAAAAAGAATTTCAAAAACTACCTGGCGAATGTACCCGGTGAAACAAGTGCAAGAGAGATTCAAATATTTGCACTTAAAGGGACAGTTAAGATCTTAAATAGATCTCTCAGGTGGAGTTCTGAAATAGAGGGTGAATGTCTGGCATCCGGTAGGATCCCTAATTTCCAACAAACATAAAAGAGAGCTGACCCATGAAGATTATAATGTTATCTTTCGAGCCGTTGAAATTGGAGCATAAAGTTTCCTAGCAGCCTCTCTGTATCAGCTCCTCGGGCAGATTGAAATTAAAGGCCGAAAGAGAGCTGTAGCTAGCAAACGCGTCATAGAGATAACCGAACAATGTGCTATGTGGCTCTGAGCGAAAACAAATATCACATGGTGATATAATAGCAAGTGTCAACTGTATAGTTATCTCTGCGAGGGGAAAAAGATTATTTTTCAAAAAAGACCGTTTTCACGCAACGAAGACGTGAGACACTCAGCCGTTAAACGACACGCGATACGCTAAGCCGTTTAACGTTCAGTTGTTTTGATTTTATTGAACAGTTCATTTGATTGAAATGCAATTCAGATAATGGGATCTCACATCAGTGAGGGGGCGGCAATACGCGAAAAAGCCGTCGAGAGGAAAGCCCCAAAACCATGCGTATTTTTTCCTAATGACACGATATTCTCTGGAGGCCGAAATAAAATATTGCACAAGTGAAATCAGCCAAAAAAAGATGAATATGTATACAATCCCTCAATATAAGCTATTTCTTCCAAACAACAATATCATCTGTTGTCCGTTCGTTTCATAGCGAGTTTCTGCTACTGTGCCGGTAGCAAGTTTCATAAAGAACCCAACTAATTACAAAAAAATAAATAAATAAAGGTAATATCTTTACTTTTCTTGTGAAACGCTCATTCTCTGAAGATGGATATGTTATCCGAAATTCATAAGGTAAATGTCAAGGGAAAAAAAATTGAATGATTTTTAATTAAAAAATATTTGTATTTTATACGTAGTTTCCATAGGCATTTTGCCTGCTGTTGTTTTCATATATATATATATATATATATATATATATATATATATATATATATATATAGTAATCCAGGTAGGGTAGAAATCCACAGGGTAGAAATCCAAAGCTCTCAAGATCATAAAAAAATTATCTGCCTGATGAGACCTCAGCTTTTGAGAGCTGTAGATCGATAACATCGACATGCCAGTGTAGCAGACCTTGTACATGTTTGAATAAAAGCATTCACTATATATATATATATATATATATATATATATATATATATATATATATATATATATATATATATATATAATTTTTTACTTAGAGACACATGTGTTTTATGCTTACGCAATCTTCAGTGTAGGAGATAATAATTACTGCTGGACGAAGGATTCGAATAAAGTTTCGAAGTCATCTTTGACGCTGCAGTCTGGTATTCAACTCCTCGACCACCACAATTTAACATGGGAAAGAAGAGAATTTTAATCATATACAATGTCGAATTGGCGGACATATACAGTAAGCAGAGTCATATGTACTGTTCAACAGCAGAGTCCGGAATATCGCGTTACGCATAGGTTGACAGCTTATTATAAATTCTCCTAGTAATAATAGTAGTAATAATGTTAATGGCTGTAGTGATAATAGTAGTAGCAGTAGTAATAAAAATAAAAAGAATGGAAATAGTAATAATAAGGATAGTAAATATAATAATAGTATTTACAATAAAAGAAGTAGTGATAATTATTACAACAATAGTAATAATAGTAGTCGTAGTTAAAATAATAGTAATAATAATAATAGTTATAATAAAAATGATAGTAACATTGATAATAATAATATTAATAGCAGTAATAGTAATAATGGTAATAATGGTAATAATGATAATTATAGAAATAATAGTAGAAATAGTAGGTGTGGCAACAATAACAACAATAATAAATACAATAGTAATAATAATAATAATAATAATAATAATAATAATAATAATAATAATAATAATAATAATAATAATAATAATAATAATAATAAAAATAATAAAAATAATAAAAATAATAATAATATATTATTTTTAATTTCCGTAAATGTGTCTTTATGTATGTGTGATAGTGCATCTTGAACTTCATAGAAATGAGAGAAACACCATCAATGTGACAGGATCACAGGTAAACCAAGCCTGGGCCTGGTGTTGTCACAAACACTAAACCATGATAAATGTCTACAAATACAAATAAACGCCGTAAGACTCAAAAGAAAGATCGGAGTGTCATGATTGGTAAGTGCTCCCTCGATTGCCAACATGGGGGACCCGGTCCGCATCCTGCGAATGTTGGCTCCTTTAACTCCAGGAACAAGATCACGGACAAAAAACAGGTAAGTAACCTCTCTAATTCCAGGTATGACAAGGACATGGACCAAACACAAGAAAGCAAAAATAAAAAGAACAAACCAAAAAGCCATAGAAAGAAATGGACCACAAAAATAACAGATTGGTAATGGAATGCTACTACAAAAGCCGCTACCCCATAGAAAGAGGATACCGGAAACGAATGAAAGATCTATGGGACATTTCTAATGACTACCATACAATGAAACAAAAGATAGCAGATCAAGCAAGGCAGATACTAAAAAGATGGTAGTTCTCGGAGATGGAATTAATGGAAATCAAACAAAAGATAAATAGCGTGACAGATCAAGACACATCACTTGACGAAAACTCCCAGGAAGAAGACGGAAAAAACATAAACACAGAAATTAAAGAGGGCAAATACTACGAAACCATAGAACTCATTGAGGAAATAGCAAGAGAAGGTAAAAACATCAAACGGTTCATGTCCAAAAACAAAACAAAACTTCCATCCCTAAGTTGAAACAGAGAAAGTAAACATCTCAACAGACACTATCACAGCCCCAAACAATTTGATATATGCGTGGGTAAAATCAATAAGTATGAAACTAAAAAGAGAAAGAAAAAAGTGGCCAAAAGAATGGACAGACGAAATCTTGATGGGAGATCAGACTGGAAACCCAGATCACCAAACTTCAAAAGGAAGCTAAAACCGTAAACAGGATGAAGGAAAGACTAAATAAGAAACATGAAGGACTAAAACAAAATATAGCAGCAAGAGAAGGATAATTGAGACGATACAGATACAAATCGGAACAGTACAAACAGAACAGGACCTTTGAAAACAATGAAAGCCAGTTTTACAAAAACGTAAATGGAGAAAGAACAACAACAGAACAACCGGACCAGACACAAACAAAACATTTCTGGAGCAAGATATGGGAAAAGGCTGAAGATCACAACAAAAATGCTAAATGGCTGAAAGACATGAAAGATAAACTACAAGAAATTGAAAAAGGAATAGAAACATAAATTAACGAAGAAACTATTAAGACAACACTAAATAAAATGGCAAACTGGAAAGCACCAGGTCACGATGGAATACATGTGTACTGGTTCAAAACATTCACGACCCTACATGAAAGGCTAGCACAGAAACTGAGAGGATGTATCCATAAAACAGACGTACTAGAGTAGATGACTAAAGGAAGGACAACACTCACACAAAAAGACGCCAAGAAGAGAACGACCCCAAGCAATTACAGACCAATAACCTGTTCATCGACAATGTGGAAAATCCTAACAGCACAACTGAGAGAGCAAATTTAAAATTCTCTGAACAGCCGTGGGCGACTTCCCGAGGAACAAAAAGGATGCCAGAAAGGGAAAAGAAGGACGCATGATCTGTTATACATAGCTCAAAAGATCCTGAGAGAAGTTAAAAATAAAAAAAGAACATATCTATGGCATGGATTGACTACAAGAAACCAACGACAGAATCCCTCAATCATGGATAATTGAATGCTTAAAATGTACAAGCTACCCGGCAGGATTATTAATCTTATTAAGAAAGCAATAGAACTGACAGATGGAGGACAGCATTTGACGGAGAGCAAAATACAGAGACGCATTTTCCAACGAGACTCCCTATCACCACTACTGTTTATCATAGCCATGATGCCACTCAACTACATACTCAGGAAATGTGATGTCGGATGCAAGTTTACA
>OY744529.1:15298720-15323720 GCA_963556195.1 Sepiola atlantica | reverse complement strand
AATGGAAATAGTAATAATAAGAATAGTAAATATAATAATAGTATTTACAATAAAAGAAGTAGTGATAATTATTACAACAATAGTAATAATAGTAATCGTAGTTAAAATAATAGTAATAATAATAATAGTTATAATAAAAATGATAGTAACATTGATAATAATAATATTAATAGCAGTAATAGTAATAATTGTAATAATGGTAATAATGATAATTATAGAAATAATAGTAGTAATAGTAGGTGTGGCAACCATAACAGCAATAATAAATACAACAGTAGTAGTAGTAGTAATAATAATAATAATAATAATAATAATAAAAATAATAAAAATAATATTAATATATTATTTTTAATTTCCGTAAATGTGTCTTTATGTATGTGTGCTAGTGCATCTTGAACTTCATAGAAATGAGAGAAACACCATCCATGTGACAGGATCACAGGTAAACCAAGCCTGGGCCTGGTGTTGTCACAAACACTAAACCATGATTAATGTCTACAAATACAAATAAACGCCGTGGGCCTCAAAAGAAAGATCGGAGTGTCATGATTGGCAAGTGCTCCCTCGATTGCCAACATGGGGGACCCGGTCCGCATCCTGCGAATGTTGGCTCCTTTAACTTCAGGAACAAGATCACGGACAAAAAATTCCAGGTATGACAAGGACACATACCAAACACAAGAAAGCAAGAATGAAAAGAACAAACCAAAAAGCCATAGAAAGAACAGATTGGTAATGGAATGCTACTACAAAAGCCGCTACCCATAGAAAGAGGATACCGGAAACGAATGAAAGATCTATGGGACATTTCTAATGACTACCATACAATGAAACAAAAGATAGCAGATCAAGCAAGGCAGATACTAAAAAGATGGTGGTTCTCGGAGATGGAATTAATGGAAATCAAACAAAAGATAAATAGCGTGACAGATCAAGACACATCACTTGACGAAAACTCCCAGGAAGAAGACGGAAAAAACATAAACACAGAAATTAAAGAGGGCAAATACTACGAAACCATATAACTCATTGAGGAAATAGCAAGAGAAGTGAAAAACATCAAACGGTTCATGTCCCAAAACAAAACAAAACTTCCATCCCTAAGTTGAAACAAAGAAAGTAAACATCCCAACAGACACTATCACAGATCCAAACAACTTGATATATGCGTGGGTAAAATCAATAAGTATGAAACTAAAAAGAGAAAAAAAAGAGTGGCCAAAAGAATGGACAGACGAAATCTGGATGGGAGCTCAGACTGGAAACCCAGATCACCAAACTTCAAAAGGAAACTAAAACCGTAAACAGGATGAAGGAGACCAGTAAACGATGGGAGAGCAGAAATCTGAATCGCAAGGAAAGACTAAATAAGAAACATGAAGAACTAAAACAAAATATAGCAGCAAGAGAAGGAAGATTGAGACGATACAGATACAAATCGGAACAGTACAAACAGAACAGGA
The DNA here is from genome assembly GCA_963556195.1 of Sepiola atlantica. NCBI lineage: Eukaryota > Metazoa > Mollusca > Cephalopoda > Sepiida > Sepiolidae > Sepiola > Sepiola atlantica. Next base: position 15,322,257 of record OY744529.1, on the reverse strand, counting down.
CCTTTGAAAACAATGAAAGCCAGTTTTACAAAAACGTAAATGGAGAAAGAACAACAACAAAACAACCGGACCAGACACAAACAAAACATTTCTGGAGCAAGATATGGGAAAAGGCTGAAGATCACAACAAAAATGCTAAATGGCTGAAAAACATGAAAGATAAACTACAAGAAATTGAAGAAGGAACAGAAACAGAAATTAACGAAGAAACTATTAAGACAACACTAAATAAAATGGCAAACTGGAAAGCACCAGGTCACGATGGAATACATGTGTACTGGTTCAAAACATTCACGACCCTACATGAAAGGCTAGCACAGAAACTGAGAGGATGTATCCATAAAACAGACGTACCAGAGTAGATGACTAAAAGAAGGACAACGCTCACACAAAAAGACGCCAAGAAGAAAACGACCCCAAGCAATTACAGACCAATAACCTGTTTATCGACAATGTGGAAAATCTTAACAGCACAACTGAGAGAGCAAATTTATCATTCTCTGAACAGCCGTGGGCGACTTCCCGTAGAACAAAAAGGATGCCAGAAAAGGAAAAGAAGGACGCATGATCTGTTATACATAGCTCAAAAGATCCTGAAAGAAGTTAAAAATAAAAAAAGAACATATCTATGGCATGGATTTACTACAAGAAACCTACGACAGAATCCCTCAATCATGGATAATTGAATGCTTTAAATGTACAAGCTACCCGGCAGGATTATTAATCTTATTAAGAAAGCAATAGAACTGACAGATGGAGGACAACATTTGACGGAGAGCAAAATACAGAGACGCATTTTCCAACGAGACTCCCTATCACCACTACTGTTTATCATAGCTATGATGCCACTCAACTACATACTCAGGAAATGTGATGTCGGATGCAAGTTCACAGGCAAAGAACAAAAAATAAACCATCTCATGTACATGGACGACCTGAAGCTATTGGCAAAAAGCAAAAAGGAACCGGAAAAGCTGATAAATACGACCAGAATCTTCAGCCATGAAATTCAAATGGAATTAGGAATGGAAAAGTGTCCACTGCCAGAGATTAAAAAAGGAAAGCTGGAGACGACTGATGGCGTGGAACTACCCAACCAAAAGCAGATGAGGGCGCTAGTTGAACAAGACAGCTATAAATATTTGGGAGTTTTGGACGCTTACACAATCAAATCTACAGAAATGAAAGAGAAGATTGGAAAAGAATATCTGAGAACTAGAAAGCTCTTAGAAACAAAATTATATAGCAGAAACCTAATCAAAGGAATAAATACCTGAGCAGTATCACTAATAAGATACTCTGGACCATTCATAAGCTGGACTAAAGAAGAACTCAGGCACATTGACGAGACGACTAGAAAATTAATGTCCATGCACAACGCACTACACCCAAAAGACGATACAGACAGACTCTACGTGAAGAGAAACGAAGGGGGAAAAGGACTGGTAAATATAGAAGACTGTGTGGACAACACTTAAAAAGAGCTTGAGAAATACATTAACCAGAACACAGAAAGGCTGATCACCGCAGAAAGAGACACCGTCCCAATAAACTACGCAGGAAGTATTGAAACTGGACACAAACAGACAAGAAAAGAAAAGTTGGGAGAAAAACAACTACATGGACGTTTCATAAGAATGACAAGAGAAGAGACGCATGAAAATAGTTGGGCATGACTGAGAAAAGGCCACCTGAACAGATAAACAGAATCCCCACTGACGGCTGCACAAAACAATGCGATTAGGACCAACTACATTGAAGCTAAAATAGATAAAACTCAGGAAAACAGTAAATGCAGATTATGCGGACAAAGAGACGAAACAGTAAATCACATAATAAGTGAATGCCCAAAACTGACCCCAAAAGAATACAAAAATAGGCATGACTGCGTGGGGAAAGCAGTACACTGGGAACTATGCACACAAATGCATTTCGAACACTCGGACAAATGGTACAAACATAAACTAGAGACAATAGTCGAAAACGAAAAACACAAAATCCTCTGGGATGTGAAGGTACAAACAGATAAACTCATACAAGCAAAAATACCGAATGTCATAATAGTCAACAAGAAAGAAAAAACGCTGCCAGATCGTAGATTTTGCCGTCCCGGCTGATCACAGAGTGAAAACCAAAGAGACAGAAAAACGAAGCAAATACACGGAACTTGTCAGAGAATTGAAAGGAATATAGAGTATGAAGAAAGTCAATATAATACCAATAATCGTAGGAGCACTAGGAACAATAATGGTAACAGTAGTAATAGTAGTAACAATAATAATAGTGGGAGTAATAATAATAATAGGTTAGATAGTAACAATGACCATAATAATAAATACTACAGTGGTTTACTATACTTATTCAAAATATTATAATGCTAACTCATAAATCACTGGTCCATTACGTGCTAACACCTCGCTCAAATTAATAGTAATAGATTAACTAACATTTTTATGATTTCAAGATATTTATTAGTATTATTTAATATACAGTTAATTATTATGATCAAATTTATTTGATCATGACCTTAAACATTGTAGGGTTTGGTTTTATCTAAATGTTTAGATTAAGTGTGCACATATATATATATATATATATATATATATATATATATATATATATATAGATAGATAGATAGATAGATAGATAGATAGATAGATAGATAGATAGATAGGACCGGTAAGTATAGAAGACTATGTGGACAACACTATAAAAAGAGCTTGAGAAATACATTAACCAGAATAAACACCTAGCTCAAATTAATAGTAATAGATTAACTAACATTCTTATGATTTAAAGATATTTATTAGTATTATTTAATATACAGTTAATTATTATGATCAAACTTATTTGATGATGACCTAAAACATTATAGGTTTTACTTTTATTTAAATATTTAGATTACTTAAATGTACTGTATAGCTCTAACCATTACATAAGGTACTTAGATAATCTCACACTCTCTTGAGTAACAATGAACTAGAAAAGTCACATGGGCGTTCAGAAATTAAACATCCTAGTCCATACAATACGATAAGAAGGTGTCACACCGCGTCGAGACAAAGTCGATGCTATCCAATATTTACCATCAAAAACTACATTACGACTGCTCAGCAGATTTTGGAACTTACCAATTTCTACGGAAAATATATACCACAATGTTCAAGCATTCTTGCTCCACTCACCACCTTGCTAAAAAAGAAAACTAGTAATCTCTATCTATATACTACTAAAAGTCGGTGGATCGAGTTTATCCCCGTGCACACTGGATGACTTCACAAAGAGATGGTATCATCCACTGAAACAGATGGAAAGCACCAGGAATATCCTATACAAGGTTAACCTCGCCCACTAAACAGGTTAAGGACACCGGCAAAAGATCCTTTATGACGTCATAAAGGGGTGACGTCACCCTTTACTACAACAGATAACCTAGACGACCCGTGATCCGAAGTGTACGTGAAGAGTGACTATATATATATATATATATATATATATATATATATATATATATATATATATATATATATATTAGACGAACACTCAACACACTAACGTGCTAGTATAATTCTAAATACCGACCAAATTTAATCTGAAGAAAATGCCTAACAGCTTAACTGAATTAAGTTTGGGTTTTATCTAAATGTTTAGATTAAGTGTGTGCATATGCATATATATATATATATATATATATATATATATATATATATATATATATATATATATATATAATAAATATTTGTTATTGTTTATTATCTATGTACGTATACGTTTCGTCCTTTTTCAATCGGGACTCATCAGCATAGAGATATGACTATTCACTACCGGTCATGCGACTCGAAACCCCGGACCTCAAGTATTTTTCAACTCCAGTCCGACGTCGCTAATCGCTGCGCCAATTGTAAACAGCGAATAAACTATGATAATTTTAACACTTTAACGGCGGCTTTGACGTCGAGGCATTCTACTTCTATTAAGGGAAGGAATGATGCATTATAAGCAAGTGACGTCATGCTGTGTTAATACTATATATATATATATATATATATATATATATATATATATATATATATATATATATATATATATATTGCAGTGCTCCGACTCTGTTCAGAATGTTCAGATATTTATTCTTGCCGCTTTCAGTGTAAATATCAGTTAATTTCTCCGTTACCATGTGACACTCTCTCGTGGCCTAATGGGATTACAGATTCAATGTGTCTCTGTGAACCGGGTTCGCACCCTATAACTGTCTGAGATTGTTATTTCCGTGCGCTAATGAGAGTCGTAAGCGCGAAACTAGACGTACGTAGGTAAAATATTAAAAAATAATTTAATAATTTATATATATATATATATATATATATATATATATATATATATATTCAGTTGAATATAAACAATCTCTCTCTCTCCCTATATGTATAGTTATTGTTAATATTCCAATGCCGAAAAATTCAGTCTTTAATCAAATCATTTACTTTTATTTTTCCATGGCGGAATTACTTGTAGTCTTACAATTGTTTCTCAACGAATAAAATGCAGCCATTAATCTCATTTTCTCGCTGTTCATCAGAGATCTAAATGAAAGGCATATATAAAGTGTCATATCCAGTAAAGCGTTTGTGGAGAAGACAATTAAACAAAATAAATAAAGATCAAACAAACAAACAAACAAACAACAGATAACACTCACAATGGGTCCCCTCGCCAATAAGATGACTGAATTGAAGTCAGACCGCCATCTTGAATTCAAATTATATATATATATATATATATATATATATATATATATATATATATTTGTTTATGTAAACTTGAAAAAAATATATCATAGCATCTAAATAAACGTTTTCTAACGTTTTAATCGTCACAAATTATTACATTTTATGATTTATTTAAATATTTATTTTATCCTAGCCAGAAGGTCAGAAAGAGCAAAAAATAAATAATTTGTTAAAGGACGACGAAAATAAAATTGAGAGTAAAAAGACTCCGCGAAACGCCGGGTAAGTACAGCTAGTACCTTCTAAACTTTCTCATGCATTTAAAAATAAAATGCTTCCTTTGATTTCTAATTACATCTGTTTGACAGTGATCTCTCTCTCCCCCCTCTCTCCCCCCCTCTCTCTCCCTCTCTCTACCCTCTCTCCCTCTCTACCCCCTCTCACTCTCCCTCTCTCCCCCTCACTCTCCATACCTCTCTTCCCCCTCTCTCACTCTCCATACCTCTCTACCCCCTCTCTCTCTCTCTCTCCATACCTCTCTACCTGTTGTTTTTACTAAGTCAAAGCGCTTTTCCAAGCAACAGTTACAACTCTCGAGGCAAAATATCCCGTGCGGAGTTATCTACCTTGTCACATCTGATATCCCTCCACACGATAATGGCGGTTGGCGAGATTTCAGACGAAGTTTTCTATTTATGCTTTCCTGCACATATTTCGATTAGTGCCTCTTTAACTGAATGTTATCTGCTTTTCTAGGCACGAGTTACAGTTAAGCATCCAATGCATTTTGTTTTAAGGCATAACATCTGCTTTTTACTCACTGACCCTCTCTGCCTCGTGCACCGTATGACCTTTCTCAACAACACCCAGAAGAGTTCAAAGAAAACAAACGAAATATGAAAGACATTTTTTTAATCCTCAGTTTTTTCTTTTTGGTTGTAATTAGGTTTGCGAATTGCAAACATCACCAATGGAAATTCTCAAGACCGAATTTTACTAGTTTCCAGTTCTTTATTCATTTACTAGTTGAATGTACCCGGTGTTGGCCGGGATTCATTTTACTCTCATTTTTGTTTCACTTTTAAAATTTTCTTTTTTTTTTAACTATGCATTTTAAAAAGATCAAATTATTAATTTTTTGGTGCTTCTATAACTATAATATCGATCCGAATGTTTGTGATTGCGATTTACGGAACAAACCGAAAATGGCCGAAGGAGATTACGATTTAAAAGACGCAAAAAAATGTAAAAAGGAAGACAAGACTAAAGCGTACGAACGCAAAACTAAAATGAATTTAACTGAGGTGGCAGCAGTGTTAGGTGAAAATTAGAGTTAGGGTTAACAAATATTTAGCTCATCCCCCAAATAAATAAAGTAGAAACAACTTACTCTTCCCCATCCCCCAAAATAAAAAATAAAAATAAATAAATAATAAATAAATAAATAAATAAAATTAAGTCGATTGACTTAATGGTTTGAAGAAAATTATTAAACCTATTCTTTACGAGGGGGGGGGGGAGTAATTTATCCTAACCTTAAGTAACGGAAAAAATGAAAAAAGTTTTTTCGTCTAATGTCGGTACTAATTGAATGTTAGACGACGACTCAGCCATTTCTGGTCTGTTCCGTAAATAACAATCGGAAATATTCGGGCCGATAGGGGCTCTCTTCTAAAGAGATACCTTTTTTTCATAAGATTTTGAAAGTTGAATTTACTTATTACGGTATTGTTTGGTCATTAAATCATTAATTAACCAAATTGTTATAAAATTCTAACTAATTATTGTTAACGTAATGTTGTTTTAATCTCTACTTATAAAATTATTGCATGTAAATTGCTTCCAAAACTTTTAATCTTTTAATACATGTGGATTTGTTAAGAATTTTGAAGTAAAAAATTACTTTCTATTTGACAGTTTAAATGCGTCCAAATTACTTTCAAATTTCCAAGATTCCCAAAATAATTAATTTTTTAAACTATTAACGAAATATTAAAATGGCTAACTTGCATTTCGGTTGATTAAATTTCATAATCAAATTATTTTGGGGGAAATAGGATTTCATAAATTTCCATTTATTTTACGCTATTTCATTTTTGATTCCAATAAATATTTGCTAAATAGTAAAGAATAAAAAGAATGACACGCGAGAAGTGGTCATGCAATTTTATTAGAATAACGATGTACTAGCAGATGGACCCGGCATTGTCCAGGTGTAAAATACACTCAAAGATTTGGTAATAATAATAATATGAAATTTATATCAAACATAAGCTAACAGTTGCCTGTATTCACACGAAATAAAGGTATGTTTATAGCGGAGTCATAGAAGGTTATCACAATGCCAGAAATGGAAATATGTCGGTGTTGAGAAAGAGGAAACAAACGGAGTGATTTTTTAAATAGTAAATATCAATTTTTTAGTAATAACTTATACACAGTGATTTAATATGTGTGACCGTGTTCCATAATATATTTAGAGGTAAAAACCTCTTTATCAAATGGTGTGTGTTTCAAATCTCCTGAAACTTGTGTGAACTGATAATATGGTTTTTATGCTTATACTGCACTAAATGTCAACATGACCTGCAGCAAATGAAATAACATAATTTTTTAAAAATAATAAACTGATTCTCGTTAAATCTATTTGTAATCGTTATATTTATTTACTTATTTCAAAAATATTTATTAGGGTGTTAGATTGATTTTAGTAAATTGCTATATTAATTCACCATAATGTTAAAATTCAAAATTCAATCTATTAACGATTTTAATTTTAATAAGGGGAGTTAATCAGTTAATATTTTGTAGTGAGTTATTTCTCTTGCATTGGGAAAAAGCTTAGCCAATGAAGTCATATCCATAAATGTATCTTTCAATTTTTTTTTTGGGGGGGGGGGACGTAAGTTTTAAAAATTATACTAAGTGTGTTATTCTATTAATATATTTTTTGTATGTATGTTTGCTTTAAAACTGGATAAGTAATTTACGAGTAAAGTACAGAATAGTTAAAAGTCGAGAACCCGTAAATAAAAAAATAAAAACAACAGATAATTTATAGCAAACGCAGTAGAATTAAATTCTCTACGACCCGTATACTTCTAACGTTTAGAAACTGTAAGATTTTTTGTTTCAGAATTTATTTCTATGTTCATATGCCAATAAGACATAAGAAAAAAAAACAAGGAGCCGGGGTTTTCGCTTAACTTCGCTCAACTTAAGCGATTAAATGTGGTTTTACGGAGGTTTTCGTTGGGGGATTGTGACTCGGATTTAGTGGTAGGGTTAGGCATTTTTTACTATCCTTTTTGCATGAAGTTAAGCTATCAACTCGGCCATCATTTTGGTTTTCGTGTGTTCATAAGACATTCGAACATCGAAATAAAATCATGAAATAAAAAAAAATCTTACACACAGTTTCCGTACGTTAAAAATATACAGGTCGGTAGACAATTTAATTTTACTGCGTTTGCTATAAGTTATTTGTTGCTTTTATGTTTTTGTTTACAAGTTCTCGACTGTTAACTATTCTGAAATTTTATCTAAGACAAACCGAAGATCACTCTGATCTTCAGAAAGTGCTAAATGCTTCTGAATCAGCCCGGGAATGTCTTCGGAATGGCGAAAGGAGGCGACTGACAGAACCAGTTTTTAATGGAAGAATTTCTGCTAATAAACTACAGATTCCCAATTATTGTCTATGCCAAAAAGGGGAAGGGGGGATTGCAGGAACTTTTTCAAAAAATCCAGCTAAAATAAACTACTGGCCCGATTTTAATAAAATCTTCGGTATATGAAGTAATAAAAGAAGTGCTTTCATTTAAATAAATGTTTGCTGTAAATTGAAAACGCAAAATAAGTTTTTGCTTAGTTTTGTTTCGTGCATTGCCCCCTCCCACCCGTGTCCTCCCATAATTAAAAAAAATCGTTTTCTCGTAATTGAGTTGATGTACCAAAATAAATTTAATATCACTGGAAAAAGAATTGAATGAAAGAATACATAAAAAATAAAAATAAATAATCGATTAAATAATAAAATCGATTAGATTTTTAAAAACTTAAATCTCGTATTAAAAACAAAATATTTTCCTTTTTTTTTTTGATTTTTTTTTGTTAACCGTGAGCTTATTTTGAGGGAATGTGATATTAAAAAGTTCAAGTTATGTAAATTTCTTATTCATTTTTTCCGATATGTTTTAAAATTAATAAATATAAATTAAATTAATATAAATCCGTATAATGGAAAGGAATACTTTTTTTTTTAAATTAAAGAGACTATTATATCAAGAAAATTTAGCTAAAAATATCACAAATATAAGCGCGAATGATATTTTACTTGATATACACGTAGAAAAACACCTGTTTTATTATCTTCTCTTTAATCTAAAATATCATATCATACGTGATATTATAATAACATGCAACACATGTTACTTATGTTTTTCTTTTTATTGTGCAGGTGTGAAGACAGAGCTCGTTTTCCCGCCTAAAGAATCGTTAATTTAGTGTAACATTTCCACTGGTGTTATGAAAACACAAGTTCAGCACTGGCAAAAGTCTGCAAGTTGTAATAACATTCTGCGAGTTTTAAATGATTTGCACCGACCAACAGTTTCCGCCATTCCCTAAAACGGGACGCCCGTTTGTAAACGATTCCATCACGGGAAGGTCATTAAGTAAAACAAACTTCGGAGAGTTTTATTCTTTTGGAAAATAGTAAACGCCTTGTTTGTCGAACAAACGACGACAAGCGCGTCGTTTAAACGTATACAATTCTAGATAATCGTACGGTATAGTTAACAACCGAGAAATCCCCAAACAAAAGAAAACAACGAAATATACAAATAGCTTTTACTAAACGCAGTAGAATTTTTTTTACTGACCTGTATACTTTTAACGTGCTGAAACAATTTGTAAGTTTAAATGATTTGCACCGACCAACAGTTTCCGCCATTCCCTAAAACGGGACGCCCGTTTGTAAACGATTCCATCACGGGAAGGTCATTAAGTAAAACAAACTTCTGGAGAGTTTTATTCTTTTGGAAAATAGTAAACGCCTTGTTTGTCGGACAAGCGACAAGCGCGTCGTTTAAACGTATACAATTCTAGGTAATCGTACGGTATAGTCAACAACCGAGAAATCCAAAAACAAAAGAAAACAACGAAATATACAAATAGCTTTTACTAAACGCAGTAGAATTTTTTTTACCGACCTGTATACTTTTAACGTGCTGAAACAATTTGTAAGTTTATTTGTTTTTCTTTTCAGAATTTTTTTTACCGACCTGTATACTTTTAACGTGCTGAAACAATTTGTAAGTTTATTTGTTTTTCTTTTCAGAATTTTTTTTACCGACCTGTATACTTTTAACGTGCTGAAACAATTTGTAAGTTTATTTGTTTTTCTTTTCAGAATTTTTTTTTACCGACCTGTATACTTTTAACGTGTTGAAACAATTTGTAAGTTTATTTGTTTTTCTTTTCAGAATTTATTTTTCGATGTTTGTGTGGCTTATCACTCCAACACCAAAATGACCGAACGAAAACGCTTCGACATACTGCAACTTATTTAGAATAAAGTAAGAAAACTAACAATCTTTAAAACAGTTTTATAAGCTTAAAAGTATACAGTTGGTAGAAAATTAAATTTCAATACGTTTGCTGAGAGTTTTTTGTTGTATATTTCGTTTTTTTTTTTAAATTCTATTTCTCGGCTGTTAGCTATAAAGCCCTCGAGGCTAAACGAAAAATGTGGGCCTAGAAAAAGCTTCGAGATACTGTAACTTATTTTGCAATAAAAACAAACTTTACAACAATTTCACAATGTTAAAAGTTCATAGAAAATTAAAATTTATTTCGTTTGGTAAAAATTATATGTTGTATATTATTTTTTTTTCGATTTCTCGGTTGTTAACTATACTGCAATATTACCAAATTCTTGTGCATGTTGCACCATTTCCTCGTGGTGAGAGTCGGTAACGGTCGATTGAAGTGGTCAGATGCCGAGAGTGTGACGCATACCTCCGATAAGCTGACCCCCCTCCGGTGGTCGATGCTTGGGTTCCTCAAAAAGATATTAATAAAAATAAAAATCCAGGTCCCTATTTTCTCGATTTATCACTCCTAGCTTTGTGAGGGACAATGTCACAGTTTAAATGCGCCCAGTGATAAGCATACTCACTAAAACAGTAATGTGGTATTATGATCATACAGTACGTCTTCTGGTGTCTGCTTCTTAACTTGGGACGGGCAATGAAAGTGAATACCTCTGATTGAAAAAAAATCCACCAAAAATCTCTTTTTAATTTACGGTTTACAAACGTCGGGTTTGCAAAAGATAAGTGACCATTTGTCAATCATTTTGCTTTAAACGGACGCTTCCTTTTGTATATCCGGTGGGCGGATAAAGGATCGTAGATGTTAACAATTAAATTTTTTTTTTTCAAAATATTTCGTATATATTACGAAAAAGGCCAGTAAATACCGTGTTAATAAAATCACTATAACTATTTATTTACATAAGCAACAGTTAAAAAATCATGCATTTTTTTTATTTATTAATATATAAAAATATAACTTTAGTAAAGGTGTATTTTCTTTTTAAAAAATAATACATTTTCACTAAGATTTAAAAAAAAATAATGGTTTCATTATATTCCGTGATTGTTGATTAATAAATATTGAAAATGTCAGTAAAATTGGTTGATTTCCTGAATTTTAGTGTATTTTTAAGTAAAGGGGGGGGGGGGGGGTCAAAATGTTTTTTCATTTTGGGAATCGGCCATTGATTTTGCACGTACCTACTAATCATAGTCCGGGAGGAATAAGGTAAAAGTTTTAAAGCGCCCAGTGAGAAGCATACTCACTAAATGAGTAACATTGTTGTATGACTATACAATATGTCCCCTGATGGAATCAATTGCGCATTTATAAAAAAAAACAAAAAAAAAACGATGAGTTGTCTCTCTTTCCTTACATGAACTTGTATAATAGCTGCTTTACTTGCCTCCTCGAAAGGGGGCGCTCTTGATTGTAAAGGAAAATAACTTAAGGGATAGGGTCTCAGGCGACAGGCTATACACCTATCTTCCTCTTTGAAAACAAGAGGTAATGCCCGGGAGTAATTATCTACCTGCTCCCCACTGTAGCAAGGTTAGACACGAAATAAGTTTAATGTGGGGGATAATTCAGCTGCCCTTACCCCCTGAGAGGCAACTCTGAAAGGTCACAAAAAATAGCGCCTCAGGCTATCGGCGATAAACCAACTCCCTCCCTAAGTGGAGATAATGCCTGAGAGTATGACCACCCTATGGTTGAACAAATACTACACTTTGATCCTAGTCAAAAGTCCGGATAGAATCGTGTAATAATCAACGTAAAATTAGAGGCCTCATTATATGCTTTAACTAGCTGTATCTACCCGGCGTTGCCCGGTGTAGACGTGATGCCTGGTATGTGTGTGTGTGTGGGGGGGGGGGGGTTAGAAAAATAATTCAAAATATATAGTTACATACTAGTTTAGGAGACACATCCCCACTTTTTAACCGTGTTACCACCTTCGAGAAAAATGCATTCTGAGGGATTTTATTTCGTCATGAATTTGTTTAAAAATAAGATTTTAAAAAAAAAATCGTTTTATTTATACTATTGAATTTTTTTAATCCAGTAAATTTCGATTAATAATAAATAAATTAATAACTTATTAATTCAGTATGTAACACACACACACACACACACACACACGAAGTTGTCTCATAATTATATTGAGAGAAAGAAGGTGGAGAAAGAGGAGGAAGAAGAGAAGGAGAAAAAGAATGGAAGCTAAGGAGGAGGAGGAGAAGAAGAAGAAGAAGGAGGAGTAGGAGGAGGCCATTAAAAAGTCTTACCGTTCAACATCCACATGATTACGGTAAATATAGTTTTTCATATTCACACCAAATCATTTAGTGGGCAAAATCTGGAAAATAACATTTACGAAAGTAACGTTTATGCGATATGAGTGAGATTGCCATTTTTTTCTCGCAGTCAGATTCGTTTATCTTTAGGTTAAGGATTTCATGCGAAAAAATACTTGAAATCATCTCAAGAATGTATACCCTGAAGTTGTTTGAAATTAAAATCGCCATACGAAGATATACGGCTTTCAAACATCGGATTTTGCAAAAGATAAGCCAGATAAAAAGTTATAAACAAATATACCCCTATTTACGTGCCTTCCCCGATTTTGCGCTTTTATTTGTTTTTTTGCTTGGTTTCACCCAAAAGTGAACCACTGTATAGTGTAGGTTTTTTTCAAGACACTTTAATCCAAGAACTTTTTACTCTTTTTGAATTTTTCTGCTGATTTTGTAATGTTGCAGAGACGATATTAACATAAAAATGTTGTTTGGCACAAGACAAATGAAACGGACCGTAACAAATATATCTCACAGAAATGTTATGTTTTTTGGAAAGGTGAAAAAATAAAAATAAAAATAATAAAATAAAAACATGATTATTGGAATATAATATGAACCTGACGAACCCTCGATGTAAATACTTGTAGTCTAGCGTTTTATTCCTAGACCAGAATGACCTGCCACATTTTTGCTCGACTTTTTATTGCCTATAATGTTACGCTGATTTTTTATTATTGTTTTTTTTTTTTAGCGATAGTCGATCGGTATTTACCGGTGCGTTTTTATTATTTGTCGCCACTCTTGGCAGTTTATTTATTTTTAAGAATATAATAAGCAGGTTATTTTGGTCTAGGGATAAAACGTTAGACTATGAATATTTATATCGAGGGTTCGATTCCTGCGCGGATAAGTCATGCTGATAACGGCCCATAACCAGAAACACGTGTCCATGTCTTCTGTTTGTGCACTCAAAATTAATTTATAAACTGAATATTCTGAAGTATGCAAGACCATACGTCGCCGAATGAATGAAGAAATAAAGGGCTTACAATGAGGTGGAACAGCTAAAAGCTTCGAGAGAGAACAAAGGTCTTAAAGCTACTAAGAAGAAACAATGTCTCGGGGGAAAAACAGCATCATCACATTGAAGGAAGACGATGGCACCCTCACCAACTGATTTAAACCGGTTAGTCAGAAGATGTGAAGAGTCTTACACCGAGCTCTACAAAACCAGGAGACCCCAATATCAACCATTTACAGACAGAGAGAGTGTTGCTACGCTAACCCCCAATACTAAAGTCCGAAGTACAGTCTCCAATCAAACGACTAAAGAGAGATAAATCTTCAGGTGAAGATAGAATTACGGCAGGAATTCTCCAAGATGAGGGTGAACCAATCGCAGAGATTCTAACTAGCCTATACAACAGATGCATTAATAAAGACAAAATGCCTAGCAACTGGAAGAATGCGTCAGTTACCATCCTCCACAAAGAAAGGAGACTTGAAAGATATTAAAAACTACAGGCCAATAAGAATGCGTCAGTTACCATCCTCCACAAAGAAAGGAGACTTGAAAGATATTAAAAACTACAGGCCAATAAGAATGCGTCAGTTACCATCCTCCACAAAGAAAGGAGACTTGAAAGATATTAAAAACTACAGGCCAATAAGAATGCGTCAGTTCCCATCCTCCACAAAGAAAGGAGACTTGAAAGATATTAAAAACTACAGGCCAATAAGCCCACTTTATGTTTACAATGTATTTTCCCAAATTCTCCTCAAAATGCTTGCAAAATACACTTAACAGAAACCTACCCAGAGAACAAGCTGGTTTATGACCAGAATTTTCCACTATGGACCACATTTAAGTTGTAATCCAACTCCAAGAGAAAACTAACGAGTACCGTATACCACTTTGTTTCGCCTCAGTCCCTTCCATACAAAAGTCTAAAGAACTCCGCATCATATGTAAAATATAAAGCCTATTTCTCCTACCCCAATCCAAGACCTTTCCAATTATTACCAAATTAATTCCTTTATACAATATAACACCCCTCCCCATCGGATATATTATATTATACTCATCACATCCACATCTACTCCACCAACCCAAACACAACTTCCATTCGCACCCTCGTACACCCTACCTATCACAAATAACATACATTATTAGATACCTCATCATATTCAAAACATGTTTTTAAACATTTAAATATATTAAATATATTAAAACTCACTAGTTAAATACCTAGAAATATATTCATCGAATACCCTTAAATAAAAGGGAAACATATAATTGATCAACATCTAAACTTTAGCGATGCACACAGACCATCCGATAGGCTTATAAACGTTATTAGATATAAGCTAACAGAGTTAATTAAACTTAAGCAATATTAAGCAATATTAGCGAAGGCATCAATTCCTGGTGAATATCGGAATCTATGTTATATTAAATTTTGGTGACAGTGTCGATAGGGAGTATACTGAAATCATATGCCCTTAATAGGGTTAAGATGAAAATTCATATACACTAAATGTACAAAAGCAAGGAAATTCCCAAATTCTTACACTTTTATTGTCATTAAGGGTATGCGAGCACAACAGGGCTATGTATTTTACGGGTAAGAATTTTTCTTCAGCGCACCTCACACACTTCATCCACTCATGCATAGAGATTTATACTGTAGTGATGTGATAATGAAATGGTTTGGTTGATATGTAGTCATACCCTTAATGACAATAAAAGTGTAAAAATTTGGGATTTTCCTTGCCTTTGTACATTTAGTGTATATGAATTTTTATCTTAACCCTATTAAGGGCATATGATTTCAGTATACTGGCATTTTTCATGGAATGTCACTACTTTTGTAAAGGCTATGCCTCAATACAATGCCTTCTCATAAGGTTTTTGGAATTTTCTTGAAAACTAAGGTATATGGTAAACTGAAAGTAAAATGCCATCAACTAGACCCTAGAACCTCTATCTCTGCCAAAAATCAGCTGAATCCATCAAATAGTTGATGAGATACAGGGTGGCACATACGTACGTACGTACGTACGTACACACAGATAACATGATTTCATGATTGAACTTTCTGGATCTTTGGGTTGCCTTGACTAATGATGCTGAAATTCTACACACTTATAGAACCTATCAAATAAAAATTGTGTGCAAAGTTTTAACTAATTTGGTTTATTGGTCTTTGAGTTATGATTGATCAAAGAAATCAGATTTCCAGCATAGGCCATTCGTGTAATCTATTAAAGGATAGAGCGCTATCGCGCCTCCCTTGATATGCATAGACACCAACATATGTGTTCAGGACAAGCAGGGTTACTCAACGTTGCCCGTGAGTCAAGTGTGTAAAATTAAATATGGTAACAACATTAAAATACATCACAATCAGAACAAATTCAAAACAGATACGGGCGAGTTAAAAGGTGGCACCTTCTGAGGGATTCCTTATCATTTTATTAGCCCAGGTTCCCACCTAAATCATAAATGGTCAATTTTAGATGTATAATTGGTACAGGGCGGAAGGGGTGAATTGTTTTGAAGTTCAAAGAGTTGGTACTTACATTCCTCCCAACGCGGGAAGATGTGACACAAGGTCGGAATGTAAGGAGGATTTGAAAAGCCAGCGCACAACAGGCGTGTGCACTCTGGCGACCCAAAAAATGCCCACGCAGCACTGTTTGCATTCACTGGTAGGGGTGTCTCAGGCGATATGTAATAAACTAACCCCTTCTCAAAGAGAAAATTTAAATCCTGGGAGGGTGGACCTCCTAGAACTGCACAGAACTATACCTCAACCCGACAAAAGCAGGGTCACCAACTCAGAAATGGCTCAGACTCTGTCGGTTCGATTGGCTAAAGACCTCCTCGATGATCAGCGATTTTGCCGTGGATTTTGCTACCGAAGCTTGAGCGCTAATGTGGGGAGAGGCATAAAAAGGTAAGTAAAGTGGTTGACCATAGTCGAGGGCGACCCTAAGGCTCCGTTTTTATTAGCTACTACACCAAGGTGTACAGGAGTGCGAAACTCCTTCCCCAGGTTTACTCCACTTACCCTTGATCCTTTACCTTATAATGCTGAATGTTTAGCAAGGGAGCATCAAGTACCATTGTTTGAGTCTTTGGTATGATTCGATCGAGGACTGAACCCCGGTCTCCCGGCCCATTAGCGAACATCCTAACAATTATGTCAACTGTGGGGGAGGGGCATACTTTACTTTATATATAAGGTGACACGTTTTGAACGGATATGCTTGTGTCTGCAAAAATGACGGATGTCACTTTTTGAAATATATTTATTGGTCCCCCGATTTATTTAAAAGAAAATGACATTCTCCGATTTTTGAAAAAAAAATCTGGTTAGCCCCCTAGGGGGTCAAAAGGCCCTGAAATGGCAAAAAATGACATTTTTTTGCCCCATAACTTTTCATCCATTCATTCAATTTCTCTGAAACTTGGCCAAAATGTGGAGGCAATTGTTCCTAATAGAAAATAAGTATCGCTGATCTTGGAAAAATCTGGTTCGCGTCCCCAGGGGGGTCAAAAGCCCCCCCCCCCCCAAATGGCAAAAAATGACCCCTTTCTCCCATAACGTTTGATCCATCCATTCAATTTTTCTGAAACTTGGCCAAAATGTAGAGGCAATTGTTCTGGATATAAAATTAACATCTTTGACCTCAGAAAAATTCTGGTTCGCGCCCCCAGGGGGTCAAAGGGGGATAAAAAATGGCCCAAATTGCCCAAATTTATTGCATTTTACACTCGTCACATCGAGTCACATACAGAGAGGAGCCACGCACGCGCGGTTTGTTTACAATTGTATCGTTGAAGTCGACGGAATGACAGAATTCCAATCGATCCAGTTGCAAAGGGGAGGCAAGGAATTGATAAACGCTCAGTTAACAATACCAAAACACAGTATCAGGAGAGTATTCTATCAGTCGCTACACTGGAGACATCTCTATTACTGACACACAAGCGCGGATGATCTGGGGTTCGGGTTATCTCCCGTCGCTCACAGGGCATTGGAATAGAAAGAAGTTGATGAGGAACCAGGGCATATTCTGCTTTCTGCATCGTTGAAGACTCATGCTCGCCCTGAGATCATCTGCATATTTAAGACCCTAGTTTATCATGTGTGGCTACAGGGGGGCGCTTGTACGTATCGTAATCATGCAGAGGCTATATACTGGAAGGGAACACTTACACACTTGGTTTACTTTTCACGCTAGGCGACCCAGCGGCGGTAACGTAGGGCGTGAAAGTATGTAAGTAAACACACCAGTAATCGTATCTACATGCGACGCACCATATCACACTTTTCATGCGAACACAAGCATTCATACTAACTACAGGCATCTGGACGTAGTTATAGCAGCTATAGATGATATATAAGAATAGTCTAGAATATCAAGCTTAGTTTTATTTATTAAAAATTTTTTTTTTATTAAAATCGCTCCAGACAAATCATGAAGCCACTTGATATTAGGAGCTAAAAGAATACTACTTCAAGATAAAAACAAAACTAGCCAACGATAAGTGTTAGATGGATATATTGCGACCCAGAAAACAGCAATTCTTTCCCCTTTGTCAGAAACATCACTCATGGAATGTGAGGACTAAAGGACAAAATAAGGGAAGCGAGAGTTACGAAGTTGCCGACAGTAAACCCAAGGTCCACTTTTTACTCTGTTTGTTAAGACAACTAGTCTATGGATAGGAAGACTATTACCTTTTTGTTTTACAATCGAGTCACCGCTTTCCAAGGCCCACAGGCCACTCGAGGATAAGGGTTATTGAGTTGGACATGTAGATGGTTAAACACTGAAGGGATTAGTAACGATGGTTGTTACTGGTCAGATAGTTACTATTCAAGAAGACGGATAAAAAAGAATTGGTTTACATTTGACTATAAAACAGCAATGTTATAGTCAGCCGGGAAGCAGCACTGTGATATTGTGTTCCACAGACGGATGGTTTTAGGAAAGAAACTTTGCACATTGAAGTCCCGCTTAGTTCTAGGTACACAGAGGAAGAAAGGGAAATTATGAACAGTGGTTGTAGCTTGACGAGTTTTTGTTGTGAATGTTTAACAAGAGGGGGGGGGAACCATTGATTGAAGCTGAGTCGAGCACCTGCCATGACAATAATGATAGAGGCTAGCAACGTCTCTTTTGTGAGAAAGAGGCTGAAGGGTGGAGAAGAGGATATCGCCCACTAGATTTCGAAGTCGGTTTTGTACTCTGTCAAGGCATGAAAGGGTACTATGAGGTGCACCTCTTCAGATGTGGCAACAGTACTCCATCTTAGGACGTATTTGACTCTTATACAGGTAAAGAATCTCGTCAGAAGTGAGATACGTTTTGACGCAGTAGAATGATCCAACCATTTTGCCAGCGATTTTTTTCAGAATACATGCGACCAGGTATTTCTCTAACCCCTGACGCACCGTGCATATGTGCAGTTGTAAGTTATCCAGTGAAAGTTGTCTGATGACGTCAGACTCTCATACGTCTTTCTCGAAGGCAGAATATGATACGCGTTGTATCTCTTATTCAATATATATATATATATATATATATATATATATATATATATATATAACTTATTTGTAGTATCGTAGAAAAAATCCCAGCAGAGTGCTCGATTAATTAAGAATTAAAGTTAAAAATTAAAAATTAAGAGCGTAATATTTATTTATTTTGGTACAGAAAAATTAGTCGGATGACTTGAAACCGACAGTACGAATGTTGTACTAATTTTTCTGTACCAATATATATATATATATATATATATATATATATATATATATATAGCAA
The DNA here is from genome assembly GCA_963556195.1 of Sepiola atlantica. Taxonomy (NCBI): domain Eukaryota; kingdom Metazoa; phylum Mollusca; class Cephalopoda; order Sepiida; family Sepiolidae; genus Sepiola; species Sepiola atlantica. Next base: position 15,302,795 of record OY744529.1, on the reverse strand, counting down.
CTCATTTGCCTGTAAAACTAAACGAGTAATTCAGTAAATATTCAAGCAAACACGAGCATCAATCAGTTACAGTTCACTGAAGTATTAGTATTTTTATAAACAAGACAAAAACTGTTTGTTTTATTTCCAAGTTACATGAATTATAAAAGTTGTAGGTAAGCAATGAAAAAGTGTCGTCATTTTTAACGGAATGGGCATACTAGTGTAAATATTATCTGTATCATATTTATTATTTCTCTGTCTGTCTCTTAGTCCAGGGATGTAATTGAAAACAAAGCACTATACCAAAGTCAAACAACTTTATTGCGAATATTTTTTTTAGTAAGCAATGAAAAAAGGTATTCCGTCATTTATGACGATATGAGCACACACGTTCATAAAATAAATCACGTCATCTTATATATCAAGTAAAGCATGCCCCCCCCCCCTACATTGGCGCTCTATAACTTAAGCAACAAAATCCATATACATAAGTCTATTCAGTTAGTGATTTCTGACACATATTGATCTATGTTGTAAGAAAACAAAATTCTAATTTTGGTCGTTTTCTTGACTTTTAATATTTAGTCCTGATCGTTATTGTTCTTTAAAATAACCATAATAAAGGAATCGGAGTGATTTTCACTCTCACGCTTTAGTCTACTATCACTGTCACTCATGTACACCGGTAACTCATTTTGTAAGCCGCATACTTCTGTAGTACCGTTATTATTATTATCTATTTCAATCTTGCATGTTTTGGAAGGATTTCAAAAAAGACAGGCTGAGTTCTGATGAGCTCAGAGGAAGATTGAATCTGGATAATATAGGGATATTTGCGCAGAATAGGAAACTTAAATTGCATGGTTAGGTCGTAAGAATGAATGAGAGTTATTTGGTTAGTAGATGTAGAGTAGTTTAAGTAACATGGTCAGTTAACAGGGGAAGGCAAAAGAAAACACGGGAGGGAGTTATAAAAATGGACCCGAGGGAAAGAAGGATAAATATGACCTGGCAAGAGATAGGTTAGTTTAGAAGTTAATTTCTTACAGCCGTCCAACGTATGCTAGCATGTAAAACGGATGTTGAACCAAATATGATTATGATGATGTCCAGTTGAGTTTGATGAAGATCTGCTTATTGCTTAAAGGAGATCCTGCAGTATCAGTTGAAGAATTCACAATGAAGCTTTCCTCAAATCATACAGCTGTTTATCGTCATCTTCAATAACGTGGAGAAGTTTTTAAATTTGAAAACTGGGTGTTTCATAAGTTTTCTTACAGATCTCAACTCGTGATTTACGGTGGCCTTCAAACAATTCCCCATGAGCTAAGGGAATATTTCAAACACATTTAAAACGAAAAACAAAATAATAATAATAAATAAATGCATAAACATTTCTAAAACAAACTATCAATAAAGTATTATGAGTATTATTATCGAAGACGTGCTCGTAAAATAAAAAAGTAACTGTTATATGTTTGGAAACTTTTACAATGTACATTTTAATAATAAACTAAACTAACTCGGATCTTAATAGTTAACTTTTTAATATTTCGATATAAAATTTTGATAAAGAGATTTAATCTCGAAATATTGGAAAGTATATTAATAAATGTACCTCATCTGGGCTGATGCTCCAGCCACTAGTTTTTGCATCATAGACAGGGTGCAAAACAGAGTCTCTAAACTAATAGATCCCGTACTGTCTGCCAGAGTCCAGCCTCTGTCTTATCGCCGCAATGTGGCATTCCTGTACTTGCTTTACAATTAATTCAGCGGGAAATCGGTGGTAGGTGGCTGTTGCGATTACCGCAAGGTCATCAGCGGTGATGAACGAAAAGAGGTGGAGCATACTGGAGGCCTGAGGAGACTTGTTGTCACTCGGACTCCAGGGAATACCACAGGTTGTCGGCAGTGGGTGACCACTGACGATGACCAGTGTGATAACTCCTAGTGAGTAAATAATAATAATAATAATAATAATAAAGTTTAATACCTGGCTTAGTAATAGGAGAGATGTAATTTTACAGATTATAATTATAGTTGAAGGCGTCGACGATTTACTCCAGATAAAATAAACACAAATCTATTGTAATAAAAACAAATGCGTCCTACATCTGTTTTGAAATCTGTTCGTATATTTTGACTAGGCGGAATAGCCGTGTCCCAAGACGCGTTCATAATGTTGGAACACGTTGTGACCCTTTAATAAACGAAAAGAGGTCAAACACCAAACACTTCAAAGCAATCAAAAACAGTGGAAGGAATTAAGCACAATCCGGAGCAATGAAATGAGAGCAATGCAATTGGGCCAATGAAATTAGAGCAGTGCAATTGGGCCAATGGAATCAGAGCAATGCAATTGGGCCAATAAAATGAGAGCAGTGCAATTGGGCCGATAGAATTAGAGCAATGCAATTGGGCCAATGAAATTAGAGCAATGCAATTTGGCCAATGAAATTAGAGCAATGCAATTGGGCCAATGGAATTAGAGCAATGCAATTGGGCCAATGGAATTAGAGCAATGCAATTGGGCCAATGAAATGAGAGCAGTGCAATTGGGCCAATGAAATTAGAGCAATGCAATTGGGCCAATGGAATTAGAGCAATGCAATTTGGCCAATGAAATTAGAGCAATGCAATTGAGCCAATGGAATTAGAGCAATGCAATTGGGCCAATGAAATTAGAGCAATGCAATTGGGCCAATGGAATTAGAGCAATGCAATTGGGCCAATGAAATGAGAGCAGTGCAATTGGGCCAATGAAATTAGAGCAATGCAATTGGGCCAATGGAATTAGAGCAATGCAATTGGGCCAATGAAATTAGAGCAATGCAATTGGACCAATGAAATTAAAGCAATGCAATTGGACGAATTTATTAAATTCTTAGGTGAAAGTACAGAATAGTTAATTACCCCCCCCCCTCCCCAACTACCTATGTTAAGAATGGGTGTCTAAATTATAACGTTATGATTTCTGAATAGCTACTCTCTTCAGAAATTCATAACCGGAAGCCACGTTCAAGGAATAAAACATCGGATATTCCAGAATAAATACGTTTATCAACTCATAAAAGATTAAAAAAAGTGACTAAACTAGGATTTACTACAAAAATACTGATACTTTCTGTTCCATTATTTGAGACTGCTTCTACGCACCGTTAGATGATCACAGAGCTTCAACGAGCTCGATACTATCACTGATCAAGTTAGGAATACATTCAACGATGCATATAGTGCACATGCACTAATACACGACGCTAATAGCTGGGATGCAAGAAGCATTTATATCTGAATATTTGAAACATTTGTTTGCCATCATTTTCATCACTACTTGTGCAGTGTCTCATCCAAAACGACTTTGGGGTACCGACCGCATGAGCAAGCTTAAATTGTTCGGAATGGTATTGCACAATTAAAGAAAAAGCAGACTTCTGACAAACACTTCCTATTGTTCCACATGGAACTGCCGCTGATGAGCTCAATGGTTGAATTAAATTGTCATATTTGTGAAAGTACATGAAGACTGTAACGTTATCTACAAACAGGTGTGTGCATCTCAATGGCAATATTTCCACAACTAACCATGGCAAGAGTGTTATTACGCCATGTATTGCATTAATTGTTTCATCTGCTGTTTTACATTAACATTGTGGGGTGTGTGTTCGCGTTGGTCAATCATAAGCACCAACTAATTCAATAGTTTCAGATTTGGCAAGGGATTTCTTTAGTTATTCGACTTTCTCGGGCAACGCCGCGGCACAGGTCAGCTAGTATATAAAATATCGCAAACCGAATCGGAAAAATCATCAGATTCAGAAGCTTTGATTTTATTTCCGTTAAAACATAAAAAGGCATGCCCCGTCTTCTAATTACTAACTTACATTTGAATTCACATTTTAAAATTTAAACGCACAAATTATTTTAAGTGACACCAACAGCTCTATAAGAGCCTCTGCCGTCAGTCGGTCTGTCACGATTAAGTTTGAAATAGATCTTTCGTTGGTCTGTCATGCTTAAGTTTGAAATGGTATTTTCGTTGGTCTGTCACGCTTAAGCCTGAAATAGCATTTTTGACGGTCTGTTATGCTTA
>OY744529.1:15268720-15296220 GCA_963556195.1 Sepiola atlantica | reverse complement strand
TAATGTAGTTTTATTGAAAATGGACGAAGAGGAGAGGGTGGAAGTGTAGCAGTCATAGATTTACTTTGTAATGCGTATCAGTGTTTCTGTGAGCTGGTTTGGCCAATCAGCTGGCAGAGCGGATTGATATCATTAGTTCCTTAGGGGACTACTTGAGCTCCCTTAGGATATTCCAGACGAAGACCAGACGGTACCCTGGCACCAGCCAGTAAGGATCGCCTCAGCCTCTCTCCTGCCTCCTTGTCCACTAAACGCTCACGGCGCCTGAAGATATTTGAACTTCTTCTTTCGGATACTGTCCTATGTTTATTCCATCTATACGAATAAACACCTTTCGTTTGTTGTTGTAAAAAAGGCTTCGTTTGTTGTTGTAAAAAAGGTTTCGTTTGTTGTTGTAAAAAAGGTTTCGTTTGTTGTTGTAAAAAAGGTTTCGTTTGTTGTTGTAAAAAAGGCTTCGTTTGTTGTTGTAAAAAAGGCTTCGTTTGTTGTTGTAAAAAGGTTTCGTTTGTTGTTGTAAAAAAGGCTTCGTTTGTTGTTGTAAAAAAGGTTTCGTTTGTTGTTGTAAAAAAGGCTTCGTTTGTTGTTGTAAAAAAGGTTTCGTTTGTTGTTGTAAAAAAGGTTTCGTTTGTTGTTGTAAAAAAGGTTTCGTTTGTTGTTGTAAAAAAGGTTTCGTTTGTTGTTGTAAAAAAGGTTTCGTTTGTTGTTGTAAAAAAGGTTTCGTTTGTTGTTGTAAAAAAGGTTTCGTTTGTTGTTGTAAAAAAGGTTTCGTTTGTTGTTGTAAAAAAGGTGTCGTTTGTTGTTGTAAAAAAGGTTTCGTTTGTTGTTGTAAAAAAGGTTTCGTTTGTTTCTTTAATTCATTTCGTGTGTTAAATTAAGAATAGGGGATAACAAATCCGCTCTTCTCACAGAAGTCCTTCGTAAAATGTCAGATACCTCCGAATTTTGTGAGATTTTTATAATAGCTAGTAGACATAAATTAATAAATATTCACAAAATTTTAATTCATTAGGAAAAAAATTAAAGGTTTTTTAGGGAGCACAATATGGACACAAGCTCTCATTTGAAAATTCAAATATTTCAGATTTGCATTAAATTTGATCTGTTTTCATTAATGTCAATCAAGCAAGCTTTTGTGAATTAAAATTTCTTCTAAAATTTTAGATATTTTCTAGAATCAAAATCATGTAATGGATTTTGAACAAATTTGGAATAAGGATTCTCGACATCAGGTTTAATAGCATTATATTTTGTATTTTAATCTTCGTAAGGAGACATAAAAGTTAATTAATTAATTAATTTCGTTTTGCAACGGGTATTCTCCCGTACACACACACACCCACACACACACACACACACACATATATATATTTCTTGTGCCTTCTAACGGCCTACCTACAAACCACTTTCTCCGCTGGACTTTTTGATACCGGATTTTTTTACAATCGGACATTTGCTTGCATTCGGGTAGCTTTTTGCCTTGTTTTTTCCCTACAATCTTTGTTTTACTTTTTCAGATTTTAAATCTTGGCTCTTCGCCAACTTATCTATCCCAGCAATTTCATCTGATGATAAGATTTTGATCTTTGAAAAGCCTGGCTTAAGGAAAAATTTAATTTGAATAAATTGCCTTTTTGCGGAATATACATTGCATTGAGCAACTGAATTGAAAAAAGATCTGCCTCCGTCGCTTTTCTAATTCTTTTTCATCCTTCTATCTATCTATCTGCTCTATCCTGTATATTGAGCTGTATACTTTTCACAATAGGTTTTACCTTTCCTAAAAGTTCGCTTTTAGTTCTCCACTTATATATATATATATATATATATATATATATATATATATATATATATATATATGTATATATATATATATATATATATATATATGTATATGTATATATATATATTATCCATCTATGTGCTACTGAATTTCTATGAATCTCGTTTGTTATCTTCCTTTTTTATCTTGTTTGTCCCTGTGTATACTGGATGATATAAAGGGATGGCGTCATTAGTGCAGATATTAAGATATTAACATAAGATATTAAAAAGATATTAGTATAAGATATTAAAATATTACTGAAGATATTCCTAATGTTTTCCACTTCTTTAGGTCGAAGATATCAGGAATATCATTAGTGACGTCAAAAAGGGATGACGTCACGCATCGTCTAGTTGAATAGTAACTACCGTGCGACTGGCTTCAATGGTTATCTCTAGACTGATGATTCCGCAAGAATGAAACTTAGACGTATGTAGATAATATTTAAATATTTATTAGAAAAAAATATCTATTTGTAGTTCCTTCTCGACTGGGCCTTTTAATGAGTAATAAAATAAGCCGTTGAACACTCTTATGACGACTGACTATAGCTGTCCGCCTCCTTGATACATATATAGGGTTTATTTCTCATCTCATCCGTAGCCATTCATTCTAGCGCACTCGGAATTGGGGTTAACTGTGTCTCTTTAATGGTTATCTCTACACTTATGATTTCGCAATGATGAAACATATACGCATGTAGATAATATTTAAGCCTTTTTTTATTAAAATAATTAAATATATATATATATATATATATATATATATATATATATATATACAAGTATTAGTATTTCATGTGTCCACATAAAATTTTATGAGGAGATATAATAATATAGGAGTATCAATTTTCAGTATTTACTGCAACAGTGCTCGATACGTAAGTAGAGCTAGGTAGTAAGCTATGAAAATATATTTATGGCAATTAAGCTACACAGAGACTCCCGCGTTTCATCGCCGGGGGGGGGGGATCTTCAGGTTAAAATTTTAGCCTGAAGATTCTCCTCGGGGATCAAACGCGGGAGCCTTTGTGTAGCTTAATTGCTATAAATATATTTTCATAACTTACTATATATATATATATATATATATATATATATATATATATATATATATATATATATATATTTAATTTATGATTTTTCTACTCTTTCCCCCTCATTGCCTGGGAAAACCTACCACCGTACACACGCAAACCCCAAACACTGATTAAGACTGAAGGGATCAGTCGAAAATTTTGTTCTCCCTATCATCAACAAGAAAAAACTATTTTTCTTTACAGAACAATTTATATTCCTACGCGTCAAAATATAAAAAAATAAATAAATAAAAAAATAAAAAATAAAAAGTTATAACACCATATAAACTTTTTTTCACATTATTTTTTATATACATACTTATATATATATATATATATATATATATATATATATATATATATATATATATATATATATAATCCGAGTATAGGATAAATCCACAGGGTATAAATCCAGGGGAATTGAACCGGGTTTATGAGAGTGCTCAATAAAAATATAGAGCGGAAATATAAATATAAATGATAATTTATTTCATTTTAACTTGAAACAAAATCAATTTTGTAGTCAAAATGAAATAAATTATCATTTATATATATATATATATATATATATATATATATATATATATATATATATATATATATATAAAATATAGTAACACGAAATGACATAATCATCGATGCAATAATTTATTTACATTTTTGAAAATGAGAAAAGAGAAATTCACACTCGATATTCAAATATAATTAGAGAGAGAGAGAGAGAGTGTGTGTGTGTGTGTGTGTGTGTGTGTGTGTGTGTGTGAGAGAGAGAGAGTGACAACATATCTAATACATATTTAGAGAGAGGGGAAATTTGAGGCACATTTAATCTTTAGGGCTGGTGATTCTTGACACGCTGACCTGATTTCTTGAGAGACATTGAATACCCTCCCTGCCCCTTTACAATTTCCCAATTTCTCTTTATATATATGGCGTTTTCTTCCCTCTCCCTCATAAATCATGTAACCCTCCCCATAAAATTATAGATTAAATATGCCTCAAATTTTCCCCTCTCTTTAAATATGTATTAGATATGTTGTCACTCTCTCTCTCTCTAATTATATTTGAATTGTCGAGTGTGAATTTCTCTTTTCTCAGTTTCAAAAATGTAATCATCTCACTTGGATGCTTGACAATACCACAAGGTTGAAATAAATTATTGCATCAATGATTATGTAATTTCGTGTTACTATATTTTATTTTATTCTTGCTCTGTTTATTACATTGAGCTTTCATACCCGGATTTCCTCCTGGAATTTATTTCATTATAACACACACACTATATATATATATATATATATATATATATATATATATATATATATATATATATATATATATATATATATATTAAATTTAAATCATATTTTGTCAAAGAGATTCGGAGAGATTAGCTGATAAACCCCCGAAGCTCTTCGAGGGATTTAAAAATTTTCAGATATTTTTTTCTTTCTTTCCGCAAACGGAAATTGGTTACAATCGAAAAGAAAATGTAACCATATCGATATTTCCCCCATGGAATTTAAGGATAAAAACATTTAACCTTACGATTTTTATCACTCGGTTCAGGTTTTAGATCATCACGTCCACCATTGTATAAAAAAGCCAGATACGTGCTAAGGTTGAGTACTTCTGTCATATGTGGGAGGTGTCGTTCAGAGCACTTTTTCTGTTTTGACAGAGTCAAAAATCGACTCCGCAATATAATAGAGGGGGAGGGGTATTCTCTTCTCGTCCTTACAGTCGCTTTCAAACAGAAGAGGTGTTGCTAGCCTCTTTCAATTGTATCGCTATGTTCCTGATAGGTGCTCGACTGACTTTCAATACCTGGTACCCCCACCTCCATGAAAAACATTGACAGCAAGAACTCATCTAGCTACAACACCAGCAAAGAACTGTCCCTTTTTCTCTCTCCTTAATAAAAACCAAACAAAACTTCTATGAACAAATTTTCTTCCCGCCTATGGAACAAGTTATCACGAATCTACTTCCCAACCGACTGCAGCATGGTCGTCTTCAAGTTTAGTCTGAATAAACACTTACTGAGCGGTCCTCTTTGCTCAAGATCATCAATTCCTCTTAAGTAATCTTCTACTCAACCCCATTGTTTCCGGTTCTCTTCTAGAGGTGAACATCGTCCAACTGACGATCTCTTTAACTCTTATCCTCGAGAAGCCTCTGCGCCGTGATAAGTGATGATCAACAAACAGAAAAAAACATCGGGGCTTGATTTACGCCGGTCTATGGGTCTGTCCTGTGCAGTTCTAGGAGGTCCACCCTCCCAGACTTCGCCTCCCCTCTTTGGGGAGGAGTAAGTTTATTGCTTACTGCCTGAGGCGCCCCTACCGGGAAATGCCGACGGGGCTGCCCAGGCCATTTTTGATGGTCAGAGTGCTCACCTCTCGGGCGCTGGCTTTTCAACCCCCACTTTCCAACCCGACCTTGGGTCACATCTTACTTGTGGGAGTAGGATAAAACTGGCCTTGTGCCTAACTCCTGGAGAGGAGTAAATAATACATAGATATCCCTCACATTAAAACTGACCTTATGTCCTACTTGGCCTTTTGGCTAAGATCAAAGTGTAGTATCTTTTCTGATGGATACTGCACCTCATACTGGTGTTGTCTTGGCCTTCGGGGCTTGATTTACGCCGATCTATGGGTCCGCCCTGCGCAGTTTTAGGAGGTCCACCCTCCCAGGCTTCGCCTCCCCTCTTTGTGGAGGAGTAAGTTTATTGCTTACTGCCTGAGGCGCTCCTACCGGGGCTGCCCAGGCAATTTTTAAACCCCACTTTCCCGACCCGACCTCGGGTCACATCTTACTTGTGGGAGTAAGATAAAAACTGGTCTTGTGCCTAACTCATGGAGAGGAGTAAATCAATACTCTTAGGAGGTAAGTAAACAAGCACTATTTTTTTTTTTACCAGAATTATCAAAGCAACTATTTTTAGAGAGAAGGAGGGAGAGAGAGAGAGAGAGAGAGAGAGAGAGAGAGAGAGAGAGAGAGAGAGAGAGAGAGAGAGAGAGGGGTGTCAGGCTAAGAAAGATCGGCGTTAACTGTTACAGAGCGAAAATGAATGAACGACTTTTAAGTGATGATCTTGCGAAAATGTTACCACGTTTTCAATATAAACATAAAACGTTTAAACTTCGTGCCGCTAAATTGGGCCGCGGTTGTTTGTGTAATATTTACGATTGGACGTAACCCCATCCCCACCCTTCTCCAAAAAATAAACAAATAAACAAATAAATAAAAACACGTATCGCTTATTTTTGTGAAGTTCACCCGCAAACAATCATATTGGACCTTTCGGGTGAGTGTAGAGGCGTGCAAAGGAGGGAGTTCAATAGGGCGGTGGTCCCCATAATCTAAATTGGGAGGAGACGGGGCCAATTATATTCAAACTATCTTTTTTTTCCATAATATTTTTCAGTATTAGGACTTAGACTTGAGTCTTTGAGGCATGCGGTTCAGAAGTTGGTCCCAGGAATCATCAGGGCATCCGCAGACCTCTGTACGCCATTAAATAGAGGTGAAACGCATGTGAAGATAGTGTCAAAAACCTGCAAATAATATCTCTCTCTCTCTCTCTGCATCTATCTATCTATCTATCTATCTATCTATCTATCTATCTATCTATCTATCTATCTATCTATCTATCTATCTATCTATCTCTCTCTCTCTCTATATATATATATATATATATATATATATATATATATATATATAGAGAGAGAGAGAGAGAGAGAGAAAGAGAGATAGATAGATGCAGAGGGAGAGAGAGACAGACACACAGAGAAAGTGAGACAGACAGGTAGACAAAGCCAGAGTAAACAAGAGAGGGAGAGAGAGAGAAAGGGAGAGAGAGAGAGAAAGAGAGAGGGAGAGAGAGAGAGAGAGAGAGGGAGAGAAAGAGAATCGCTGACAGGGGGAGATAGACCTAGAAAAGAGAGAGATTTAACGAGAAAGAGAATCAGAGTGAAGGGATAGAAATGGAAGGAAATACAGTTACGGACGAAGAACGAGAAAACACTTAGAAGCATAGAGTGAGAGGGTGATTGGCGATGAGAAGGCTATTATACAGAAAGAAAGAGAGGGTGAACGAAAAAGAAAGACAGAGAGTGGCAAAACATTTTGCGTATAAGAAAGTCTGTAGCACACGCGGAGGTAATCTCTCAAACGGGCAACTAAAAGAAAGCGAGTGAGAGTGGAAGAGAGCGATAGACAGATAGAAAAAAGAAGAGAGAAAGCTCTTATTGAAGAGAAGAGAAGGATTTACACGGATCAAGAAAAAGGGAGGGAAAAAGGGATAGACATGATGAGAATACAGTCAAAGAGGAAAGAGAGGAGAGAGAGCAGATATAGAAAGAAAACAAGAGAAATACGTCGAGGGGGTATTATAGATGAAAAAGGAAAGAGAGAGAGAGAGAGAGAGAGAGAGAGAGAAATATAGACGGAAGAGCAAGATGGAGCGACTCTGCTGCGAAACGCGCGTAGGATCTCTAGAAAGCATTAATCTTGGAATAAATAAAAATCAAAATCAAAATATAATAAAACATATTAATAAAATGTTGTTTGCCTGTAAGACAAGGAGAAATTATTGGTATTCGCTGATATATGAGGGTAAAAGATTGCAAGAACAGAATAGAACTATGGTTGTTGTCGTTTGAAGAAAAATGAAGATTAAGAAAATGAATGAACAGAGGAAAGGTATGGATTTATTGTTCCTTTGGTCATTTGAATGCACCTTTAATATATATATATATATATATATATATATATATATATATATATATATATATATATATATATATATATTCCATGAAAAATGCCAGTATACTGAAATCATGTGCCCTTAATAGGGTTAAGATGAAAATTCATATACACTAAATGTACAAAAGCAAGGAAATTCCCAAGAGAGATAGATAGATAGAGAAAGAAATACAAACATAGAGAGAGAGAGATAGGGGGCGGTGTGTGAACTCCATGCACTGGCGAATGGTGGTTTTATAGCGATAAGAAGGTACTGGCAGGTGTGAGAAGTCTTCTAGCCCAATGTAGGGAACCTACCTTATTTGCGGCAGACTTGGCAGCATCTTCTATGTACTTATTCCACTTCATGTTGCCCGAGAATGTCAGACCGAAGAGCTTGAACGCTGGAAGGATTCTATCGGCCATGATAATCGGTGGTTGGAAAGGATTCTTATAGTTGTTAAAGGAAAGGGTCTTTGTCTTGGTAGCATTGAATGTGACCATCCAATTCTGGTCTCATTCTACACGGACTGAATGTCATTTTTTAAAAGATTCAGCCATTGCCTTTAATGTGTAGCCATTTGATTTGCCCTCATGCCGAAAATAAAACGCTGTGTAATCAGCAAATATAGCCATCTCAGCCATCGGAGAGGTCGTTTATGAAGATCAGGTCCAAGTATCGACCCCTAGGGTACACCTGCATCGATGTTGTTTGTGTCTACGGCCATCGAGGACAACCTGGATCTTTCTATTCGGATTATATACTAATACACCTTCAATTCCCACCCACCTATGTACGCAAACACACATAATAAAAGCGAAACGTAAATCAGGTATGAACTCCGACTCAATCACCTTGGCCTTTTTATCTAGGAGTAAAGTGTAGTATATGTTCTGATGCTGAACTTGGTCTTTTCTGTCCTCGGTCAGTAAAGGAAAAATTCTTCTAATGAGTCAATTTTTATTTTTGTTCCAATCCAGAGTGCCCCTTTTTGGAGTGTTCGATTTTCTCCACGTTAACAACCGACCTTTTGTCTAATTCTGCCCTCGTGCGGAGCAAAGTAAATAGGAACTCCGACTTGAGTATTTTGACAGATATGAATGCTTTACTTAAAAATATACATTTTTTTTTTGACAGATTGTGAAAGATCTCGTTTTCAACTATCCCGCTCATGGGAGATGATGTTGACGACGTTAGTTTGCGCAGTTTTTGTAGGGTGGTGTCACTGCCACCCACACACATTTGGTATTTCCAAATGATCACTCATCTGGTACTGACTCGGTTCAACGTTGTTTAACTTCGGTGATCTAACAAGACACCGGTGTCAATGTGATTATAGGTGTTTAGACGAGCGTTTAAACGAAGGTTCATAATTTAGTGTTCAAACGATTTTAAACGGTACCCATTTTAAATGAGCCACGGCGTACTTATAACATACGAAGATCCGCTAGAATTGTGACTCCCAGGAAAAATATTAAGTGTATCTAGGGGTTTTATAAGAAAGAAAGAAAATGGTGAAATAAAAAAAAAAATGAGTTTTATTTTTTAAAGAATTGCGTGGGATTGGAGGATTTATGATAATTGGTTCTGTCTTAAATGCGTGAGAAACAAATTTTTATTTATCCTTTCTTTCTTTCTTTCTTTCTTTCTCCTCTCTCTTTTGATTTCTTTCTCCTCTCTCTCTTTCTTTTTTCTCCCTTCTCTCTTTCTTATCCTCTTTCTTCCTTTCCCGTTGCGTTAATTTCATTTCTGTATTTCCTTAACCTTTTCTTTCTTTCTTTCTTTCTCCCCCCCCTCTCTCTTTCTTATGCTCTATCTTCCTTTCCCCGTTGCGTTAAGTTTATTAATTTATTTCCTTAACCTTTTCTTTCTTCCTTTCTTTATTTATTTCTTTCTTTCTTTCTCTCTCTTTTTCATCCTCTCTCTTCTTTTCCCGTTGCGTTAACGTTGCCCCTTTCGTTTCTTTCTCTTTCTCTTTCTCTTTATTTCTCTCTAATTTTTTCTCTCTCTTTTTTTCCTTTCCCGTTAATATTCTCCCTTTCGTTTTTCTTTCTTTCTCTTTCTGTTTTTTTTTGTTTGGTGTAACTTTCCATTTCTCTCCCTGTCTATCTTTCTCTTTTTCTTTCTTTTTTACTCTGTACCTTTCTTGTTCTCTTTCTTTCTTCCTTTCTGTTTCGTTTTCTCTGTGTACTTCTTTCTTTCTTTCTATTTTCTTTTCTATAACTTTTTTCTAATTTCTGTCTTAAATGCGGGAGAAACAAATCTTCATTTCTCATTTTTTTTCTTTCTTCTTTTCTTCCCCGTTGCGTTAACGTTATCTCTTTCCTTTCTTTTCTTCTTTTTTCCTTTCTTTACACCCCTCTCTCTCTCTCTTTCTCTCACACACACTCTCTCTCTCTTTCTTTCCCGTTACGTTAACGTTACCTCTTTCGTTTATTTCTCTTTCCTTTCCATGTAATTTTCTCTTTCTCTTTTTTCTTTTCCCGTTAACATTCTCCCTTCTTTTGTTTGTTTGTTTCTTTTTTATTTTTTCTATGTAACTTTCGTTTCTCTCTTTCTTTTTCCGTTTCTCTCTTTCTTTTTTTCTTTTTACTCTGTACCTTTCTTGTTCTCTTTCTTTCTTCATTTCTGTTTCGTTTTCTCTGTGTACTTCTTTCTTTCTTTCTTTTTCTTTTCTTCAGTTGAAAGAAAGTTGAAAGAAAGAGAAAAAGAAAGTTACAGGGTAAACCCTGTAACTTTCTTTTTCTCTTTCTTTCTTGATTTCTTTTGTTTTCTCTGTAACTATTTTCTTTTCTTTCTTTTTCTCTCTAACATTATTTCCGCTTTTCTTTCTTTCTTTCCAGCTAAAGTTTTTTTCTTTTTCATTTGTCCTTTTTTCTTTCTGTTTGTTTTCCGTTCCCTTTTATAGTCCTTCTAGACATTTATATTCAAACCTACTTTGCTGAGGAAGACAACTCAATCTACACATGGCGGATCGTTTATCTACCGGGGAACCTACTCTAAAATGATTCTAAAGTATTTCGTCCATCAATCAACCCACCCATTCACTCTTTTCGTCCTCAAGCCTATAAACTTTCATAAAACCATTTTAGATGAAGACTTTAAAAAAATATTTGCTTTTTTCTTTTTCTGTCGACCGACATTCGGAGTGGAGCAGGTTTTTTCTCTTTATTTTTAACTTTCGTTCCATCTCTCTTTTGTACTTTCCTCTTTTTCATCTCATCTTTTTTATTTTTATAAAGTGTCAGATTGAAAGGTGTAAAATGTTGCGGTCGCTGATGGTGTGTTAATATTGTTTCACAGAGTATCGCTTACATTGGCCCCATTTACCTAGCGTCGCAGGTGGACGAGTTAGTCCAATATTTCTGGGGTTTACCGGTGTTGGGTCAAAGAACATCCCTCCGTATAAAACGTCCAGTGTACGATTATACTCTTTTCCCCTTTTTCTCTGGTCTTCTCGTTCCATTCTCTCTCTTTCTTTTTTATTTTCTAACATAGTTTTGTGTGTTTTTTGTTGTTTATTTGTTTTTTTTTCTTCTTTCAACTCCTCATTTTTCTGCATTGCTGTCTTTTTTTCTCTGTTCTCTTTTGACTTCTCTTCCACTGTCTTTATTTTCTTTTTTCTCTCATATCTATTCCTCTCCTCTATTCCCTCTTCTTTCTTTTATTTCTCTCTTATTTCTTCCTATCCCTCCCCCTCTAACTTTTTTCCTTTTGTTTTATTTTCTCACATCGTTGTTTTGTTGTTTTATTTTTTGTATCTTTTCTTTTCTTTGATTTCCGTTTTGCTTGCACCGATTCCCCCCCCCCCCCCTTAGTCACCTGATTTCTTTCTATCTTTCTCATTTTCTTTCTTTCTTTCTTTTCTTTCTTTCTTTCTTTCTTTTCTTCTTTTCACGTTACATTAACGTTATCTCTTTCTTTTCTTTCTAGTTTTCTTTCTTTCTCTCACTGTAATATCCCCTTTCTCTTTTCACCTTTCCCATTAACATTCTTCCTTTCTTTCTTTCTTTCTTTCTTTTCTTTCTTTCTCTGTCTTTCCTTGTTTTGCTGTAATTTTCTTTCTGTCTTATTTTATTTTTTCTCTGTAATTTTTATTTATTTTTTTCACATATACGTTGTCGCTTTTTTTTCTTTCGATTTTTTTGTTTCACTATAAATTTCTATTTCGTTTTCTTTTTTTCCTGTTAATTTTTCTGCTTTCTTCTTTTCTCTCTTTTTTTCTTTCTTTTTACTCTGTGATTTTTCTTCTCTTTTTTCTCTCTCATTTCTCATTTTATTTCTGTTTTTTTTCTCTCTGACATATTCTTTTTCTTTTTTCTTTTTCTCTCTTTCTTCTTTTCTTTATTCCTTTCTTTCTTTCTTTCTGTTTTCGTGTTAAATTTATTGTCTTTCTTTCTATTCTCTTTCTCTCTTATTCCTCTTTTTTTCTTTTTATGACTTTCATTCTTTCCGTTAACTTTCTCTTTTTTTCTTTCTCATTTTTTTCTTTTATTTGTAATTTTATCTGTATTTCTATCTTTCTTTCCGTATTTTCTTAGGTTTTCTTCTTTCTTTTCTTTTTTCTCCTTTCTCTTTGTCACTTCTTTAATTTTTTAAATTTATATTTCTTTCTTTTTCTTTTTCTTTATTTCCTTCTTTTTTTCTTATGTGACGCAATTTCCATATTTATTTATTTATTTATTTATTTATTTTCATCAATTTTCTTTTCATGCATGACCGACTGCAGCTCGTATTTCAAGTTCCATCTTTCAAACACCCGCATCTTTTCTAATGTAAACACCTTGGCATAAATTGAAATAAACCGTTGAGAACGACATATATTTCATTTTACATCAAAAAATGAACAAAGTGGACTTGACTAAACCGAATCGGTTACGATGCTCATTGTTACATATCCGAGTCGGTGCACGGTAAAGGTTGTTGAACACAGATGCACCTAGCGATTGTCAGTTGATACAATAATTGCCGAATGACCAAAAAGTTATTTGAAAATAAAACAAAAAACTCACAACCAGACAAACAGCTGCACAGAAGAAAACAATATGATCGATTGTCAAAAGATAAGTTTCTTCCGACCAAATAAAAAGGATGCACCTGCAAGTATCACTTAAACAGTGATGTCAGAAGAAAACAGAGATGTCGGAAAGGTTAAAGATCATATTGCCAGGTTCGGTTGTGTCATGCCAGGAAAGATAGACAGATTTGTTGAATTGTCAAATGAGTACAGCTGTCACCGGGTGCAAACTCGGAGGTCGTCGAGGTGGCCACGAAATTGTTATATAATTCAAATCGAAAATCGAAAGAAGTTAGTTGACAATCGAACCTCGGAGAGAAGCAACTGTCTGATTCCATGTGCACAAGCCTCTCCGACCACCACCCTCATCGTCACCACCCTCATCGTTACGGACAAATAAATATACATATTATATTTTCCCAAGATACCGTGTTGTCATTTTATTAAACCACGCACAATACAACAGCCATGACAAGATCCAAGATGACCCCGTTAACACCGACCCGGCATAGCGATTCATGAACTATCTGCCAATCAAAGTGTTTATAAAAATGTGTATCTTTTGTATAGCATTTTTGTTTTATTTTTATTGGCGTTAGTTTATTTCTGTCTGTCTGTCTGTCTGTCCGTCTGTCTATTAACAGGATTGCTACCCAGCCGATGTTCCTGTCAATTCAGTGGAAACGCGACACCCGACTGACAATGCAACCCATTAAATCTTACAAATGAACATCCGAATTGTTTGCCCCGCAGTTTCAATTTTCTTTTTTCTTTGTTTTTGCCGGGGATGGGGCATTTTACTAGATGCCAGACATTGACCTACTATTTCAGAAGCTTCAACCGAGAGGTGTTTTTAGGATTCTAACTTCCCCCTTTTTTATGGAAATCGCTCCTGACAAGGCATGAAGCCACTTGATGTAAGGAGCTAAAAATACTACTTCAATATTAAAAACTCGCCAACGATAAGTGTCAGATGAAAGATTCCGACCCAGAAAACAACAATTATTCCCCCTTTGTCAGAAACATCGCTCATGGAGTGTGAGGACTAAAGGACAACATAAGGGAAGCGAGAGTCACGAGGCTGCCGAAAGTAAACCCAATGTTCACTTTCTACTCTCTTTGAAGTGCAGTGCAGTTGCTTGGATCTCTTTTGCACTTGGTTCACCGGGTATATTCGCCAGGTAGTTTTTGAAGTCCTTTTACATTAGCCTAGTCATATGATTACGGGAATGATTGAAATCTTTTTGAAATTCGAGTTTCTTTTCATGTCGTACATAAAACATTTGTATTTATGGAGTTATTTTCCAGGAGTGTTCGCTCATATCCTTGGCTACAGACATCCCTCCACCAGTTGGGGGATATATAGTAGATGGTCCCCCCCCCCCAAAAAAAAAACTACATTAAATCGTTTACAATATACAGAGTGAGTCAGAAGTAACCGGGTAGTCAATGTACAGGTAACACCCCCAAAAATGCCATCACTGTAATCGTTAATAATCTCCATAATCATTTCCCCAATCCAACCATATTTCATACAAATATGTATGCCTGAGTTGTCAGTCTTTGTTTTACCGCCGTTCGGTGATATGGGGGATCACTTTGGTGATCGTCTCATCGGTAGGTTGTGAGATCCTGAAGGGGTTTGACACTAATTGGACCTTATCCTCCAGACTTGGTGTCGCTTTGACTTGTTGTCTACAAAAATGGCGGTGGTTAAGTGTTTAACGACACGGACTGACGACCTGGGGGTGTCATGTTCGAATCCAGTTCGTTCTACAGAAACACTTTCACTTGGGATATTGGCAACCTTCACGTGGCCCCTTCTGTAAGTACCCGATTTATTTCTAGAGAGATATCGGGAAAACTAATACCAATAATAGAATAATCTGATTCATAATACATGAATGGATGGTTTACACAAATATCTACACCGTACGTCTGCTATTTTGACTTAATATCTATATTCGTGGGAATATATTACTGAGACTTCGGCGACCTCTCGTTGAATAATTGGCTGAAGTGTCTCACGGTCTCTTATTTGAATGTTACGGTTAGGATAGGGGTTAGAATTAGGAGTTAGGGTTAGAGTTCTAGGCTCGGTGACCACATATTCTTTCGATACAAATTAGAAGAAGTGTTTTCCTTGCTCTTGTACCGTGTCTATCAGAAGAATTCCCAGACCATTACTGAACCAATAAGGGTCACCACAGAGCAAAGAGACGAGTTTTATCCCCTGTATATATGGTGTTCAAAAAGTTGCGTGAAAATACTTGCTTGTCATCAGATCAGAAAGTGTCATCTTCGTTACGTTAGACTGCCGTGACATCATGGCACCACCGACATCGATGTTGCAAACGGAGTATTCATCGCCGACATCATGGTCCTAACCAATGTCATATTGACCGCCGTTTCAGATTCATTGTTTTAATATACTAACGAGTCACCGCTTATCAAGTGCCAAAGGCCACTCGGGGATAAAGGTTTATGAGTTTGTTAGGTGGATGATGAGATAACACCATGAGGATTGGTAACAATGGTTGAAACTGAGCAGAATTTTAGTATTTAAGAGGACGGATCAACAAGAAATTGTTTACATTGGACTTAAAAACGACCATATTGTAGTCAGCTGAGAAGCAGTCCCGTGGTATTGTGTTCAACAGTCGGGCAGTTCTTGGAAATAAACTTTGCTCATAGAATTTGTCTGAATATTTTGCTAACACACATACAAATAAACCACGCAGGTAAGTTTTGGTTGTCGAGTTTGAATACATATATAATAGTTAAATAGAATTTAAAATGACTGTTGGCGAAGTTATACGCTCTCCGGAGTGCCATTCTAATTCGTCTTGTTTTTACTGGCTAGAGACTGTTTTTAGTTATTTCGAGCTAGTATTGTTCTAACTAATGATTGTCTAGTCGGTTCGTTCGTTGTATTGTTGCCTTTAGATTGAATAAACTTATAGACTTGTTATCTTAACAAACCCCCGGGTATGCGACCTAGATTGTTGTAGCAACATAGGACAGAAATAAAGCGAAAGAGAATTGGAATCCGTTGAATATGTAAAGATCACAAAGCAATCGCGGTAAAAGCTTTACAAACACGAGTAGAAAACATCGGGTCTCATCGTAGACTGCCTTCGTCGAATTGGGTATTGATTTACTCCTCTCCAGGAGTTAGGCACAAGGCCAGTTTTTATCTTACTCCCACAAGTAAGATGTGACTCAAGGTCGGGTCGGGAAAGTGGGGTTTGAAAAGCCAGCGCCCGAGAGGTGAGCACTCTGGCCATTTAAAAATTGCCTGGGCAGCCCGTCGGCATTCCCCGGCAGGGGCGCCTCAGACAGTAAGCAATAAACTTACTCCTCCCCAAAGAGGGGAGGCAAAGCCTGGGAGGGTGGACCCCCTAGAACTGCACAGGACAGACCCATTGACCGGCGTAAGTCAAGCCCCGAAAGACAAGACAATACCAGTATGGGGTGCAGTATCCATCGGAACAGATACTACACTTTGATCTTAGCCAAAATTCGTCGAATTGGGTAGCGACGAGCGGTAGCTACGGGTGCTTTTTCGTTAAAAGAACCCGGAATCAGGGCAGTTTTTAAATATATCCCCCCCCCCCAAAAAAAAAGTAGCCACATCGTTAATAAAATTCACAATCCTTTCTGCAATCCAATCGTATTTGGGAGAAATATATTTCAATCCATGCCTGACTTGTCCACCAAGTTTCAGTTATAAATGTCCAATAACCTCAGAGTTAGACACAAGGTAATTTTTTTATGTGGAATAATCCAGTTCCCTAAAAAGTCACGAAAGGAGTAATCTTTCTAGACTGAGGTAATTTTTTTATCATTGTTCGAATCCAAGGTGGCATTGTTATTTGAAAGAAAAACAACACTTTGAGAACCTGATCTAGTTTTGGTTATAAAGTGTTCTTTAAAAATACCACCCACGGAATCGTTAATGTTCCTGTTATTTTGTTGTTGTTGCTAAGAACAAAATGTAGTTTTGTGGTGACTGAGATGATTCTAGTTAAGAGTAGGATAGACACTTTTATCAATATAGACACTTTTATCAATATAGACAATTTTATCAATATAGACACTTTTATCAATATAGACCAAGGATGACCAACGGCACCTATAACCTCACATTTTTGATGACCTTGTGTCTAACTGAATGTAATTTTTTATATTTTGTGCAAATAAATAATACAAAATGTAGTATATGTCCTGATGCTGCACATAGTCTATTCTGTCCTCGGTCAATGAATGAGAAATCTTTCTCAATTGAGGCAATTTTAATTTTTGTTCTCATTCAGAGTGCCCCTTCCTGGGGAACTGGATTTTCCATCGTATTCAAAACTGACCTGCTGGGGAGGCAAGTAAATAAAAAATAAAATTCACAATCGTTTCTGTAATCCAACCATATTTGGTACAAATAAATTTCAGTCTACGCCTGACTTGTTCATCAAGTTTCAGTCATAAATTTCCAACAGTTTTTTTTTATCGCCGTTCAATGATATGCGGGGGGCACTTTGATGAGCGTCTTAGTAGTAGATGTGATCCTGGATGGGCTTCACACTTACCTGACCATAATCCCACTCCTCTCAGATTTTTATCTGTAGGATTATCTCAAAGTTAATGCCAAACAAAATAATTCTCAGACTATTCTTGAACTGACGAGGGCCATCACAGCCAAATCAGAAAGTTATTGGCAATTTTGTAAATCGTTTCCAAGTGTGTTTATCATTAGACAGCGATAAAACAAAGACTGTTGGCCATTCATGACTGGAACTTGGTGGACAAGTCAGGCATTGACTGAAGTTTATTTGTACCGAATATGATTGGATGGCAGAAAGGATTGTGGATTTTATTGACGATTCCATGGGTTGCATTTTAAGGGAGAGAAGGGGGGGTCACACTATATCTAAAATCTGTCTTAGAAACTGCAACAACTGAACAAGAACGAATATTCTAAAGATACGTCCAGTCAATCTGCACATTTATCACTGAAAATTATATTTCATACTTAAGACAAACTGGCGTATAAATACCAACAGATAGAGGATGGATGTACGCATAAAACGCTCGTCTTCTGTAGAATAGCCTTTCCACAAATGGAAAAAAATGAGTTTTACAAACATAATAGCTTAGCCAGTCCCGCGCAGTGCGCGCACACGCATTTAGCCTACTTTTGCGTTGGGTTAAAATAAGGATAATGATTAGGTCAAGGTTAGGGTTAGGCTAGGGTAAGATTTAGGTTAGGACTAAGATTATAGTTAGTGTTAGACTGTACAAAAATGCAGAATAAATGCCACTGTGGAAAGCATCGCGGAATAGTTTACAGCTATGTGTTTGAGTTTATATGGAGGTTGAAATATAAGGGAAGCGATCTTTTTATGCAAATATTTAATGACATGAATGGATTCCATCCTCATGAGTAAGTAATACAACTTTCTTTCTTTTTTTTTGCTATCGCCCGCATTTTATCTTTTTGGGTGGTGGCGGGTGTATTTTCGGCTGAAAAAGATCCTGAAACGCCTTTAACAAACATTTTAGCATTTAGGTGCAAACATTCTTAATAACAACTCGGTTAACAATGAGGACTGGAATCCCGAGGTTTGCGACGATTTGACCACTTTTAGATCAACCTATAATATGGCTTCTCTGAAACTCTGAGAATTCTAATTCTGCTTTAGTCCGTGTCAAATATTTTTCTTTTTACTACAATCAGCCTTTTTTAGGGGGGGGGGTCAGGGGGTCTTTTACTAAAGATACTAAAACTCTTTTAACAAACCTTTTAGCAAAATTAAATGTGCGAGAGACCAATGGACGGACTGACCCTTCTTATGCGTATAAAACAAAGTCTGTTTGTCTTTTTGTCTGTTTAAAATATTAAGACACAAAACGCAGCACATGGCGCGTCTAGACTGTTCCATCGGGTGACCAGATGGCCGCATCTTATTTAGATGGGAAACCACAACAGTGGGTTGCTTTTGTTTTGTTCAGTCCTTTTGGCTAAGATCAAAGTGTAGTATCTGTTCCGATGGATACTGCACCCCATAGACTGGTAGTGTCTTGGCCATCGCACCCCATAGACTGGTATTGTCTTGGCCTTCGGGGCTCGATTTACGCCGGTCTATGGGTCTGTCCTGTGCAGTTCTAGGAGGTCCACCCTCCCAGGCTTCGTCTCCCCTCTTTGGGGAGGAGTAAGTTTATTGCTTACTGCCTGAGGCGCCCCTACCGGGGAATGCCGATGGGGCTGCCCAGGCAATTTTTAATGATCAGAGTGCTCACCTCTCGGGCGCTGGCTTTTGAAACCCCACTTTCCCGACCCGACCTTGGGTCACATCTTACTTGTGGGAGTAAGATAAAAACTGGCCTTGTGCCTAACTCCTGGAGAGGAGTAAATAAATACCTTCGATAACGAATCGGTAATACAATGATAATCACAAGTTTCAGTAACAGAAGTTTTTTATAAACTATAATTGTACACAGACTTGAAAGAAGTAAATAGACATCTTATTTTCATTAATAATGAAGACTGCTGTCAGAGGGTCCTGATTGACCTAGGCAAGATAATATTGATTATTTTCTCTTAATGATTGACCGAGCATTCGTGAATGAAGCTTGGTGGACAAATCAGGTATAGATTGACGTTTATTTGTACCAAATATAGTTGGATTGCAAAAAGGATTGTGAATTTTATTAGTGTTAAACTGTACAAACGTGCAGAATAAAGGCCAACGTGGAAAGCATCGCGGAATAGTGGGCAGCTATCTGTCTGAGTTTATATGAAGGCAGAAATATACGGGAAGCGATCTTTTTATGCAAATACTCAATGACATGAATGGATTCCATCCTCTTGAGTAAGTTATAAAATATTTTTTTCTACAATCCGCATTTTATCTGTTTAGGGTGGATGACGGGGGTATTTTTGGCGGAGGTATTATCCAAAAGATCCTGAAACGCTTTTAGCAAACTTTTTTACATTTAGTTACATAAGTTCTTAATGGTAACTCGGTTAACAGTGGGAACTGGAATCCCGAGGGTTGCGACGGATTTGACTACTTTCAGATAACGCTATAACATGGCTTCTCTGAACCTTTAAAAATTCTAATGCTTCTTTGGCCCGTGTGATACATAAATGGTTGTATATAATAGATACATTCATATCTGAACCACAAAAAAAATGTCAATCAGTGTAAAATATCAATGTTTTAAACTTTTATTGCTGGTTTGTACGACTTAGTTCTTGAAGGATGCGGACACTTTTAAAATGTCTGAATTATTTTTGTGGGCGTGGCCATTTACTTTTTTCATGTGTGTGTTTGCGTTTCTCCAACTCTTCAGAATATTAACCAAATGATACTAAACCATCAATAACAATAAGATATATGCGTATAAAATCTCAATGACATAGTCTAGTTTTATTTTTTCGTTTGTTCTTTTCTGAACTGTTTTCCATCTTCGTTCCTTCGGCTGATGGTTGCGTCTCAACTCTTCTTCTTCTTCTTGTTAATTTTACTCTTCTTCTTCTTCTTCTTCTTCTTCTTCTTCTTCTTCTTCTTCTTCTTCTTCTTCTTCTTCTTTTTTTTCTCCTTCTTAATCTTGATATTCTTCTTCTTTTTCTTCTTCTTCTTCTTTTTCTTCTTCTTCTTCTTTTTTTTAATCTTCTTTTTCTCCTTTTTCTTCTTCTTCTTCTTCTCTTTATTAATCTTCTTTTTCTTCATAATCTTCTTCTTCTTCTTCTTCTTGATCTTATTATTATTCTTAATCTTAATTTTGTTCTTTTTCTTTTTTCTTCTTCTTTTTCTTAATCTTAATCTTCTTTTTCTTTTTTTTTCTCCTTCTTAATCTTAATCTTCTTCTTCTTCTTCTTCTTCTTCCGTTGTTGTTGTTCTTTCTATTTATTTACAAGTTTTGGTGTCTGATCTTAACGGAATTTAATTATAAAAAAATCGTTGATGGCAAGAGACCGTGCGAAATTACGATGTTCTTTTTTCGAACATCGAAAATCTTTGCTTTGTGACGTCACATGGTGTTAATCTATTTATATTAATAGTATCATCACCTCTGTTATCGACCCTGGATCTATCGCTAGGCGTATCGAAGAGTACAAAATAAACTAAAGCCACTGACGGATAAATGTTTTGGTTATATTCAAACTTCGAACTTACCAATGGCGGCCGAATGTGATATAAATTTGACATCAGCACTTTGAGACCGGTGTTAATCTGAAAAAAGTATCCGAGCTTATGTTATATTATGACGGGCCCTGTATTCTGAAAACGTGTAAAGTTAGCTAGTATGGATTATGAACTGAGTGAAAGAAATAGGATGGAGTGCAAAATAGGTGCATATATAATTTGGGACAAACAAAAATGTTCCCACGGTGATTCATTCTGAGAATCATAACACACTGGATGTGAGCTGGCCGAGATGAAACACTCGGATCAAAAAGGTTAGACACAAAAGCGATATTGAGTTCTGTTATGACATTGGTTGAAGGGTCAAAGGGCTCTGACGTCACATATCCTTGGTGAGAAATTAGCTTTCTAGACAGTTCACCATGGAGACGCGAGATGGACAGACGTCCATTAACTGAGCTCTGCAATGTGTAGAGTCCGGGTGACATCGCCAGATATGGGCTAAGACGCAGAGCAAGATCCCAACGGCGGGACAAGAATATAGCCGATTGCGTCTGTCACATTCCACAAACAGTATGAAAGTAAGAGAGTGTGAATGAAGGAACCGACGAGTTGAAATCTCTCCGATTGAAGTCTGAAATAAAGGATAGAATCTCTCTCAAAAGTCTTGCTTTCGAGCGTTTTTTGTCTCCTGTGCATGAGGACAGAGTTTGCCCACAAGACAGATACTCCACCACGATCACGAGCCAGAAACGGAGATGGTTGTGCAAACAAACCCACGATCAACTGTGAGGCAGAAATCTGTAAGGTAACTTTGAATATTGATTTAAAACATAAGAACGATTTGAAACATGTTAAGGACATTATAAGTTTAAAGCCAGTTTAAAGGCTTAGGAACTAGTGTTAAAATGTGGAGATAAAACTCTGTTAATTAGTCTGCATTTAAATGAACGCTAAATTTTCTGAGAGGCCGGGCCGACGTTTCTAATTTTCGCAGTGAGTTTCGTGTTGTTTCGATTTTTTGGTGGTGCCTCGAGAAACGTTGACCCCGGGCCTGCGCCATTACGAGCTATAAAAATATATATATATAACTTTTTTGTTCACATTTTTCAAATAATACCAATACAACTTATAGCCTTCCTTTCTACCAATACTACTTATAGCCTTCCTTTCTACCAGTACTCCTTATAGCCTTTTTTTCTACCAGTACTACTTATAGCCTTCCTTTCTACCAATACTACCTATAGCCTTCCTTTCTACCAGTAATCCTTATAGCCTTTTTTTCTACCAGTACTACTTATAGCCTTCCTTTCTACCAATACTACCTATAGCCTTCCTTTCTACCAGTAATCCTTATAGCCTTTTTTTCTACCAGTAATCCTTATAGCCTTTTTTTCTACCAGTACTATCTACTATCTATAGCCTTTATGTGAACTCGTACTACATATAACCATATGCATATCTGCTTTGACTTCGTTTAAATAAATGCTTAAAAAATGTCCGTCATAGTTAGAAATGTAATCAAGTATTTTGAAAGTTTATATTAGATCACATCACAGTCTTTGCACTAGTAGCATAGTCAATCCGAATTGTCTGATTCATTCTCTACTTCCTTTGTTCCAGCTCGTTTGATTCGTTGGTCTAGTGGTCTTCATCAATTCACTGTTTTGATACCTCATTGTAATATAGCTTCCTATTCCAGTAGCTTCTTTCCAAGAACTGCAGGCTGTTGGAACTCTCTTCCTGCTGACTGTCTTCCTTCTACGTATAATCTTTTGCTTTCAAGACTAAGCTCAATAAGCATCTTCTGTCTTTGCGTTAATCACCTTTCGTTCTTGTTAGCTCCTTGCAGCAAGTTGCTTCATACCTTGTCTGACTTAGACTTAGACTTAGGTACTCTCATGTCCTTAGACACATGAGGCAATCAAAGTGATCCATCGCATTCATAAAATATTGAATTTGGCATACTTTTGACTATTTACATTGCAAGAATATTGTACAGAGACAAGTCGCTAGCCTGAAGCCAAACCGCTAACATTTATAAAGAAAACTGTAAGTGGAGAAGTCTCCGGTGGATATTTACTTCCTTGTTTTCAAAGTGGAGGGAAAATTTAAAAAACGTCTCCCCGCCGTTGTTGTTGTTGTATTTTTTTTCAACTTCCAAAAGGTATCCTAATTTTTCCAATCTCTGCATGTCAGTATTATCTTTTATTCATTTTATTAGCTTTGTCACTCGTCTTTGGATGCTTCTAATTTGAATATTACATTGCAATTTCCATGTCTAGACACTGGAGGTCAGGCCTGAATGCAATACTCTATATGAGGTCTTATTAGAGTTGCATATATTTATTTACTCCTCTGCAGGAGTTAGGCACAAGGCCAGTTTTATCTTACTCCCACAAGTAAGATGTGCCCACAGCTTGGGTCGAGTAAGTGGGGTTTGAAAAGCCAGCGCCCGAGAAGGTGAGCACTCTGGCCATTAAAAATTGCCTGGGCAGCCCCGCCGGCATTCCCCGGTAGGGGCGCCTCAGGCAGTAAGCAATAAACTTACTCCTCCCCAAAGAGGGGAGGCGTAGCCTGGGAGGGTGGACCTCCTAGAACTGCACAGGACAAACCCACAGACAGGTGGAATCAAGCCCCGAAAGACAAGACGACACCCGTCTATAGGGTGCAGTATCCATCGGAACAGATACTACACTTACTTCCTAGTGTGCCAGGTTGCATATATCTTTAAAACAATGTCTGACTCCTTTGAAATAACATTTATATTCATACAACCAATCATTCGATTTGTCCTCGATGAAATCGATAAAAAAAAATCTTTAGTTTTAAATGGATCATCAAAACTAACTCTCAAATAGATTCTTCATTTACTTGTTTCATTTCTTTCTTTGTTAATGTATTCAACTTTGATCAGTCATATATTTTTATCTACTATTTTCCTTTGCTGTAAATAGACAGGTTCACCACGAGAGTGGTTGACCCACCAGCCAATCAGAAGCTCTGGTGTAGGAACACACAAATCGTCGGGCTACTTTTTATAGTGCCTAAGCAATTACTTGTTAATCCTCTCTGTTGTTTAATCTACATGTAAT
Source organism: Sepiola atlantica (assembly GCA_963556195.1). Taxonomy (NCBI): domain Eukaryota; kingdom Metazoa; phylum Mollusca; class Cephalopoda; order Sepiida; family Sepiolidae; genus Sepiola; species Sepiola atlantica. The sequence continues at coordinate 15,272,305 of OY744529.1, read as the reverse complement.
ACTTTAGATATTTTATTTAATACACACCTGTAAATATAAGAAGTGTGTAAACTGTACGATTGTTTCCTGTAATTTATGCGTTGCCATTTTTACGGCATATCAACCCTTTTTGGGTAATTTGATAGTGAAATGCGATATGTATTGTCAGCGATTAATTGTATGCGATTAGTTGAACAGCTTCTGCTTGTCTGGGACGCCACTTGTTCTGGCTCCTTTTCACCAGCAAGGATTGCGGAATCCGCGGTGAAGTCCGGCACGGCAGCTCTGCTCGCCGAAATAAGGAAGCGCGGAAAATATAGTTCGCTCACTGACCGTTTCGTCTTCCAACCAATTTCAGTGGAAACGTCGGGTGTGCTTGGCCCCGAGACTGTTAATTTTTTTCAGGGCATTGGACGGAGCGTTTCAACGTCTAGACACGAGCCCCTTGAGTCAGCCTGGTTGTTCCAACGCATCTCCCTGGCTATCGTTCGTGGCAACGCTATGTCAGTAACGGCGGCGTCACTTCCGTTCTAATCGTCATCTGTTGACTCTCTCTTTCTTTCTCTGACAATTGTTTCAAGCCTTATTGTTTTTTTTGTTTTTTTCTCTTTATGGAATAATTGTACGTGAGTAAACAGCTTTATATCATTAAAAAAAAAAATGACAATACAAAGAAAAAGAAATGGGAAGATGGAGGATTATTCTTTAAAACCTTCCAGGGTGTTCTAATACGCCATAAGAACTGTCGTTAGAATTGATTAATAGACAAATGTCTTAATTAATATTAACAAACACATAGCAATGAAAAAAATAAATAAACAAGAAAAATTAAAAAAAAAGAAAACATCCCCTCAACTTAAATATCTCGACAAACCTGACAAGCAGCAAAATCACACCCCTTCACTTTAGAGGTCCTTTCTACTCTAATAGCTTCTTTCGACGAACCTCTTACCTTTAGAATTCAACTCCCTGTTCCCCGACTGTACAAACATGAAATAATTTAAATGTAGTGTTAGAAAGCATGTAGTTGCACAACTCCCCACTAAGGATGCCCCAATAAATCTTGCCCAGTAGCCACTTATAGCTCAGTGGCAGTATGCCTTGTTTCAGGGTGAATTAAAGAAGAAAAAGTCACTATTATTGGCTTGGCCTTTTGGCTAAGATCAAAGTGTAGTATCTGTTCCGATGGATACTGCACGCCTGTCCTGTGCAGTTCTAGGAGGTCCACCCTCCCAGGCTTTGCCTCCCCTCTTTGGGGAGGAGTAAGTGTATTGCTTACTGTCTGAGGCGCCCCTACCGGGGAATGCCGACGGGGCTGCCCAGGCAATTTTTAAATGGCCAGAGTGCTCACCTCTCGAGCGCTGGCTTTTCAAACCCCACTTTCTCGACCCGATCTTGGGTCACATCTTACTTGTGGGAGTAAGATAAAACTGGCCTTGTACCTAACTCCTGGGGAGGAGTAAATAAAACATAGCTGAAGAGGAGTCCATAGATAATCTGAGAGCAGATCCCATAGTCATCTACCGCATCCATTAGGCTATTCACGCACCCCTTAGTTGTCTGGGGTCATACTTTAAAACGGTGTTAGTGCATAGATGTCTATTTTGATTTCCTTTTTTGTCATGCGAATAATTAAATAAATATTTTTAAAAATATGTAAAAATGAGGGAAGAAGGTCGTGAGCATGTGTAGTATTTATTGTCCGCAAAAAACTACGGCGTTTATGATTTGACAAAAAAAAAAGGTAGCAATTGTCGCGCTGTTGGTCTGGTTGTCATTAAAAACGTCTGTGACATTAGCAAATGCATTTGGATTAATATACTTAAGTGTAACCGTTATTATTATTATTATTTTTTGATGTCTGTTATGCGTCTCTGGATATGCGCGCTTTTATAATGAGAGAAGACGAAAGGGCAAATATTAATAAACGTAATTGTTACTGTGTTTAAATAGTTACACTATGGTATGTCGTGCTGTATGGTGTTTGGTAAGGGAGGGGAAAAGGGTGGGTGTTAGATGGATAGATTATAAAGAGAGGAAGAGAGGGGGGGGAGAAAACAAAAGGAGGAAGGAAGGGGAGTAAGAAAGGGAATGGGTAGTTAGAGGAATAGATGACAAGGAAATTAAGGAAAGAAAAAAAAGGGAGGGGCGGAAGGAGGGGGAAAGCTAGGATGAAGGAAAGGACGAAGGACAAAAGGAAGAAAGGGGGAAGAAGCTAAAAGATGGAGGGAAGAAAGCAAGGGAGAGATGAAGATAAAGTAGAAAGGAAAGAGGAAAGGAAGAAAGCGGGGAAAGAAGTTGAAAGAGTAAGGAGAAAATGAATCAAGGAAAAAGAGAGTGGGAAGGGAGTAGGAAGAACAGGAAGAAAAAAAGAGAGAAGGGATGAAAAGAGGAAGGAGAAAGGAAAGTAAAGGGTGACAGAAAGAAAGAAAGAAACTTGGAAGTAATGAAGGAGCAGTTAGATGAATAGATACTAATATACTAATATTAGAAAGAGAAGGGGAAGTGAAAAAAGGGAGGAAGAAAGAAAGAAAGAAAGAAAGGGATGGAAGAAAAAAAAGAAAGAAAGAAGAAAAGAAAGAAGGATTGAATAGAAAGAAGAAATCTAAGAAAAAAATAGAATGTAGGAGTTGGATAAGCAGCGGTTAAATAAGAGCTCATGAAGAAAGGAATAAAGCGATATGGGGAAGGAACGGGGAAGAAAGGGAGAAAGTAGGAAAGAGAAATAAGTGGTTGAATGAATAAATTAAAAAAAGAAAGGAGGAATGAGAAGGAAGGTTGAAAATAGGAGGGAAAGAAAGAAGGAAAATATTGAGGAGAAAGGAATGGCGGACTAGAAAGTGCGATTATAGAAAAGAAATCATGCGAAATATGGCAAACGCTATTGTCGGCACGTATGAAATAAGAAAAAAACTATAGGAATCAAAAAAGAAGTCTTTCGTAGAAGAATCCCGGAAATGGAAAAATTAGTTTTGCGAAACATATATATATATATATATATATATATATATAATATATATTTAACGTCATCAATTTCTTAACGGTTTAAACAGTCACACTTTAAATCTCTCGTATGTGTAGAACGCCATCACGCTCTCATGTACATTTCAACTTTACAGACGCGTTTTCAAATATAAACTACTTGCCGTTATAATTAAAAAATGAGCACAACAGTAAAGACACTAAAACTAATACCGCCTGAAGATGATTTGACGATTCAAATCGAAAGTACTTGCAAAAAAGAAACAAGAATGGAACAAGAAAGCCATGGATCATATTTATATCAATTTGACCGACACATTAGATGGACAATTCGGAAAATTGAAAAGATAAAAAAAAGTCGCATCAAACAAAACCACTTCGTGTTATTTAATAATGTTTACCTAAATATATATATATATATATATATATATATGCTTAGGCAGCAAGTCATTATCCAAGCAAGCGTTGTTGAACGTCACGGAACTTTCTCGTTTGTAAATCTTCTTCGTGAGGTTCTCAAACCGTCGAGCTATCCTTCTGGTTTCAGGTGGCAATCCGTAAAGTATTTCCCCGATTGTTCTTAATTCGGCCATTTTTTTCTAAGCGCTTTAGACTTTCTTAGTC
>OY744529.1:15248720-15266220 GCA_963556195.1 Sepiola atlantica | reverse complement strand
AAATTGTAAGAATAAATGAAAATTATAATTTTATGACAGATTTTTCCTATGGCCATTCAAATGCAACTATACAATATATATGCTCTGAAGCTTGTAATACAACTTCATTTAGTTTGCAGTTTGAAACATTTTACGATATTTTATAAGAACTCACACACACATATATATATATATATATATATATATATATATATATATATATATATATATATATATATATATGTGTGTGTGTGTGTGTGTGTGTGTGTGTGTGTGTGTATAAAAAATCAATATGAAAGGTATATATCTTAATATATGTCTTATTTATTTACTATATTTTGACGTGGAGGAACATCAATTGTCTCTTATGTATAAAAAAATTAAAACGATTTTCTTAAAAGGAGAACAAAATTTTCGTCCGCGATCCTTCAGCCTTCGTTAGTGTAATGGGGATGGTGTGTGTACGGTGGGAGGTGGGTGGTGATAGAATGGAAAAAAAAGGGTTGAGAAGGCCAGTGAAATGGTGAAAGAAAACTAGGAGTTCGTCCCTAATAGCTGAGTAGCAAGAGTCACGTGGTCATTAACACACACACATATATATATATATATATACACACACACACATACCTAAAATTTATATATAATATATATATATATATATATATATATATATATATATATATATATGTGTGTGTGTAATATAGTCCACTTATTATTATAAGTGGACGAAGAGGTTCTCTGTCTGTCTGTCTTTCTGTCGGCGAGAATTTATGTAAACGTAAGAGGGGGGGGTAAATACTATTTACTTAATTTCTTAAGTCAGCTAGAATCTTTATAAACATAAGAAATACATTAGGGCACATCTTAACAACTAAATAAACAATAAATAATTTCGACGCCGAGGTCGTGATTTGAACTCACAACCCTAACGTCACAAGGTGAATTGGACGGATATTCGACTGAGCAAATAGAACCACTTGGATTTAACTACTTACGCTTTTTTCACTTTTTCTTTTACTTAGCAATGAATGATCTTAAAACGAGGCTATGTATCAAAACTAGTTCTTTGATATAGTGTGGGTCTGCGTTCGCGCTCCATTTTTTTTAAATGGGGGGTAAATAATCCTCCCCCAAAGTTTTTTTTCTTTATAAACAAAAAATATTTCTTTGGGTGGGAGACAATTTTTTTTTTTTTTTCAACTAAACATATTTTTGGTTCGAAACAAAGAAAATCGATGTCTCACCACCCAAGAAATATGACTGGGGCTCCATCGGTTTACGGGTGAGCGTTCATTTCTGACGCGGCAGCCTAGCAAAAATAGACGACCGTAGGGAGTCTATTTTCGCTAGTCTATTAATATAGTTTACAAACAAACAATGTTAATTGCTTCTCTGGAATTGGTTTCTCCTTTTCATCGCCCACAGTGTCTGCACGTTTTTTTTATTATAAAGTTCGAGCGTTCATGACATCAATAACAAATGATTCACACGGGATTATCCTATTAAGAACTCGCTGCGTTGATGCCTATTTTCGTTGTCTATCGCGATTGCTTTGGAGTGTGACCCACTTGCACTTATTAAACCTTTCGGCGTCAATCGTCGACAAAAGTCGATGAAATAACTGTGGGCTAAATTAACCCGGGACATTTCTATCCACGATGAGGTTAATTTGCGCGCCACGTAATGTCTTATTTATTCTCTGAGAACTTGAGTGAAGAGGGCAAAGAAAACCGCAGATTTGTGTGGTAAATATATACAAGTTTCGAACCAAATGATTGAAAAGAAATAAAAATTAAGTTTCACGAAGTGACGTAGGAGGTTAATCTCTGCGTCGCACGATTTCGTTGTTGTTCAGTTTGTGAGTGTTTGTTTAAAGGGTGTACAAAAAAGCTGATGTTGTCAGAAAAATAATATATGAAGCTGGGTAGGGAAATATAGTAATAAAAAAGTTAGACGCGCCAAAATGATAAACCAAAACACGTTCAGTCTCGCTACGTGGCTTAGGTGTTAGGGTGATAGGGTTAGGGTTAGGTGTTAGTGTGTGCGTCACATAATTTTGATAGTGTTTATTCTATAGTTGCCTGTGGTGTTATATTCATTAGTGAGTTGTTGTGGGCTACATATTCGAAGTGCTATGATGTATAAACATATTTTTGGTTAGTTTTGATGGTGTGACTAGTAATGGATGAGGTTGTCCTTATTAGTGGGTTTACAATAAACTTGGTATGATAGGATGTTCGAAGGATGTCGAGATAGACTATAGAAAGACTATAGAAAGACTATAGAAAGACTATAGAAAGACTATAGAATCGTTCTGTTCAGATTCGAATGTGATTTTATGGTGGGTTCTATTTATTGAAGGTTTCAATTTTATATTGTTTAGAAAGAAAGATGATTATAGGACCTTTCAAACCACGCATGTCTAAAAACACTACTTAATTCGGATACATAGATGACATCCTTATGGAAGTGGCCTGGTGTAGTGCTTACGGAACATACTGTGGACTTGATGTGCCGGGTTCGCGTTCCGACATCACTACTGCATCACTTTTACTAATAGTTTTGGGAGAGGTATGAATTTATATATACCTCCCCAGGTTGAATAGTAGGCTAAACTAAACTTTCAAGCCTTGGTTGGTGCAAATAGTCTAAGAAAAAGAAGAAAAAACTCACACATAACCAAAGTATTTCTCGGCATTGTTTCCAGTGTTCCTGGACTTTTTCTTGCCACAGACTCAATGTAAATTCAAAAGAGGTGTGATTGAGATTGCGCAACCTTTACGTCAATATAGACTTCCGCGAAAGCACCATTACAGGGGTTGTCCATTGTCTTTGTAGACTAAGGAGAGGCGTTTTGTGGCATTTATGTGGATAACTAATAGCCACCCACCCAGATATATATTATAAATACAGAGGCGTGTGTTATGGAACTCGTGTGTGTGTGTGTGTGTGTGCGTGTGTGTGCGTGTGTGTGGGTGTTACTCTGCACACATGCATGGACGACACATCTGTGCTCCAGTGACGCTCTCTTTTCTTTTGGTGTTCGCCTACTCATTTCCCTGTTTCCCTTCGCGGTTTTCAAAGTATGATCGCAACTGCGCGCGCCACACTTGTTTCTGATTAGCGACCGGCTCTTCCTGGACCCGGCCCTCGTGTAAACATCAACAAACATCAGTTAAAAATAGCCGACAACGAGCACCGGGCCAAAGAAGAGTGAAACCCGGAATTTAAATGCAGGAAAGCTGGGTTTTCTTTCCATGCGTCAAAACATCCCCATAAGAGGCTCGGTCCGTGAACCCGTCGGTCTTCTATTTTTTTCTATTAAAGAGATACTAACTATCAAGGCCCAGGGGTTACTCGAGGATAATGGTTAATGAGTTTGTTAGGTGGACGGTGAGATAACACAGTGAGGATTGGTAACAATAATTGAAACTGGGCAGAATTAGATTATTTAAGAGGACAGCTCAACAAAAATTTGTTTACATTGGACTTGGAAATGACCATGTTGTTGTCAGCTGGGAAGCAGTCCCGCCGTACTGTGTTCCACAGACGGGTAGTTCGAGGAAAGAAACTTTGCTCGTGGAAGCTCCGTTTAGTTTTAGCTACACAGAGGGAGAAAGGGAGATTATTGACAGTGGTTGTAGCTAGACGAGTTTGTGTTGTGAATTTCTTACAGGGGAACCATAGATTGGGGCTCAGTACCATGAAAATAACAGTAGAGCAGAGAAAGACTAGCAACATTTCTTCTGTGAGAAAGTGGCTGTAGGGAAGATAAGACGAAAATCCCCCATTAGATTTCGAAGTCAGTTTTATACTATGTCAAGCAGGAAAGAGTACTATGAGCAGCACCTCCACAGATGTGGCAACAGTACTTTATCTTAGGACGTATTTGACTCATATATATATATATATATATATATATATATATATATATATATAGGAGGTTAGACACACTGTCAAAGTATTTTTTTTATTTACCTTCTCTTCAGGAAGCTAGACACTAGGTCAGGTGTGGTTAGTCAGCGTACTCGGGCGTACAAAAATGCCTGAGCAGCCCCGTCGGCACTCCCCGGTAAGAGTGTCTCAGGAAATTAGCAATAAACTAACTCCGTCTCTGAAGGGGGTCTCCTAGAACTGTACAGGGCAATACCTCAGACCGCCGGAATCAAGGCCCTGAGGCCAAAACGGTACCACCGGTCTACAGAGTGTAGGATCAATCTGAACAGATACTACACTCTGACCTCTTCCAAAAGGTAAAGGAGGATTTGACTCTTATAGATGTAGAGGATTGCGTCAGGCGTGAGAAACTTTCTGAAGCGGTAGAATGATCCAACCATTTTTCCAGCAACAGGTTTGATGTAAGTCTTCCATTTCAAGTCTGAAGTGAAGGTCTGTCCCAGAAGGTCAGTCAAAGTAGTCTGTTACGTGTTTTCTTGCTGATGAGTCACCACTTATCAAGGCCTAAAAACACCCGAGGATAAGGGTTTATGAGATGGATAGATTGACAGTTAGATGATGATGGATATGATGAAAGGATTGAAAATCTTCACAAACCATCCACTATAAAGAACAGCCAACCGAGAAAACAGCAATTCTTCCCCTTTTGCTAGAAACATCGCTAATGGAATGTGAGGACTAATGGGGAAAATAAGGGTGGGGAAGCAAGAGTTACGAGAGTTAAGTTTGGCAAATTAAAATAAACATCACGAGGGATTTAAAGAATAAAACCTTCGTTCATCTATCTATGTATATATTATTGAAAAGTTATGCTATTTTTTTTTATCGTCTGTTCGTACGCAAGTCGATGTGATTGGTTTACAAATAAGGAATAGACAGAGTACAATCTAAAAGGGCAGTAGTTGTTTACGATGTCAGTAACCGCGTTCGAATCTCACGTAAGTCTAAAGGATTCTTTTTACCTGTTTACGTGTTTTATAAATTTAAAGAAATGAACAAAACATAATAGCATAAAATAACATTACATAAATATGTTTTAAACTGAGTGACCTTTTTTTTTAATCTGCAAAACTGTAGACATAAAGGGTATAGGACATTAGTTCAAAACGAATTGGTTTTGCTTAAAAGCATTTTTTTTTACTAATAAAACAATACGTAAATACATTCATCGTAGTTATTTACTCTCTAATGCAAATACTGAGTAGCGCATTTCTTCCATGAAATTTCATAAATAATCTTTGTACTAACATTAAAGCGGTAGAAGCTAGGTAAAGGTGGAAATGTATATACCCAGGTACTGTACCAACATCGCTCAAAGAATGGTTATAAACAAACCTCCGTACACATTTTAAGCAATTCTTTTTTAATTTAGATTTATATATTTTTATAATAACTATTAAAATAATTACAATGTCAAGCTTTTAATAAATACACATTACTATTGCTCTTTGAGAGGCCATTTTTTCAATATGGCTACGTCTTGTTTACCTGGTTACTGATGCATTATGGTTTTAAACATTTTTATCTTTTGAGGAAGTTTGTCTTTAAATGGACCTATTTCACGCACATTTCACATAAAATTGATTGTTGGTCTTCAATTATACTTTTAGTTCGGAAATAACATTGTAATTAACTTTAAAGTCCATTCTAATTGCTTATTAACCCTAACCCTAACCCTAACCCTAACCCATTCTAATTGCTTATTAACCCTAACCCTAACCCTAACCCATTCTAATTGCTTATTCACCAAAAAAATGAAGAATCTTTCAATGTCCTGTTTTGATTTGGTTATTTATATTTAAAACTATCGGATTAGCTGTTGCCCAGAAGTGTTTTAACGTTCATTTTTATTTTAGTTTTCCTGTAACTATACCATTTTTTTGTAGCGTATGATATGTATTTGTTTTCTAAATAGGGTCTTAAAAGTTAAATTTAATTATTATGTTATGAGTTTTCACGATAACTTTTTAAGAGTTCTTCGAAAAAGAGTTGAAGAAGTCGACGCTTTCTTTGATTTAGTGTACATTTTCTTTTCCTCGATTGAGTCATCGAGCATTCAAGACAATAAAAACGCTTGGAATATTATTTACAACAGGTGTTTCATGAAATATGTGTTTTATTAAATTTTGTTAACGGTTTCGATGAGGCGAGCGACTATAGATGGCAGTTACTGAATAAGTACTCAACCATCCTTTTCTAAATCTGACTAAAATAAAAAATGAAATACGTATTGATCAAGATAAAAAATTTAAAATCGATGAAATCGATCGAACGTATTTTTTTCTAACAACAGAGACCAATATTTGCCGGAAAGTATTAACGAAAAAGATTGATGTACGTGTCTTTATTATTAGTTATCGATCACTAACATACTGGAAAACTGCCTTGACTTTATATAAAAGATGTTGTTTCAAATTTGAGCATAACAGATTGACCTATCGACCGACAGATTGATTAATGGACGGAGATAGCCCCTTAAAAGAGACATGTCGGCACATTTAACAAATCTATTTCAGAAATTGTGATCGAGGAAAGAAATCGGTATTTTAAATTTAAGCGGGTCAGACTAACGAAAATACTGATACAAACATTAAATTGCTCACTAGAGTGTCACCAACTCGTGTGCTGTGTCTGCGGGGGAAAGGGGACAGCGAATATCCCAAACAAACGGTTGGAGACAGACATCCGGGACAACAGAATGAACCATGTCCGATTAGGAAATAATTCATTTTGCTGACCAATCAATGCCATTTTGGGCTCGTTATATACAGGCGTATTTCGCTTATTCAGTCAATTAGTTCGCCGACTAGCCTGCCGCCCATTTCTAGTCAGTTTTCGTTATAAACTCGCTTCCTGTAGTGATAACTGGTGTTTGTTGAAAGTCTTGTTCGCTGAAGATTTGTAGACCATGATCCGTTCGTCTATCGAAGTTTAAGTCAGTTAAAAGCTGGCCGACCTTTGGCTTTCTGTAGGATACGCTCACTGTTCCGTGGGAGTCGGGGAACAAGCAGACACTCTGATCCATTATTATTTACTACACTATCTCTAACTATCTTTTAACACTAATGAGTCGTCACTTACCAAGGCCAAAAGCCACCCGAGGATAAGTGTTAATGATATTGTCAGTAGGATGATAAACAATATCATGAGAAGATTGGAAACGATGAGTGAATCAGGCCAGGCAGAGTTTGATTACTTATTAAAACCGCTCGACACAAGTGTTCAATTTTTCTTACTAGTGACTCATCACTTATCAAGGCCAAAAGCCACTCGAGGATAAGAGTTAATGAGACGGAATGATTGTCAGTTTAGATATGAAGAACCTTATAAGAGGATTGAAAATGGTTACTGAAATGAACTAAGTTTGATTACCCATGGAAATTATTCGTGATACGGCATGATCACGTTGACACACCGGTTCTCGTTAGATCACCGAAGTTAAGCGACGTTGAGTCCGGTCAGTACCAGATGGGTGACTATTTGGGAATTCCAGGCGCTGTATGTGGGAGGATCTTGACACCTCCCTGCAAGAACTACAAAACCTAACGTCGTCATCTCCCCTGAGCGGAATATACATGCGACCGGAGACGCGTGTGAATTTGATATTCCCCAGAAACTTCCTTCTTCGGAGGAAGCCGGCTCAACCCTCCTAGGGCTAATGCAGCTTCGTTTTGTTTTTATTTTCTATTTTACTTATGGGGATGGTTTATGGCAAGAATTTGTTGACATTGGACTTGAAGACGACCATGCTGTAGTCATCAGGGAAACAGAAAAATGTCTGCCATAGAGATGCCTGGACGCATCAAAGATAAGATGCCTCACTTTAATTTGTTTTTGTTAAAACTTTACTTCAGTTAGTTCTCAGAAATCAGCCCCCCCCCTTCCTGGGGCTAACACTTGATTTCTTTATGAGATACATAGATATCCGAGTGTTCATTTAAGATTCTTCTTATCTCTCAAAGCTCGAGTTAATAAAGCAGTGGAGAAAATTACTTTCCTTCTCCCCAATTGACCACTTAACTATGTTATAGCTTATATTTCTTGTGGTCTTTTCTTGGTTTGACCGGATTCCAGAACAAGAATTCATCTGGTCTGGTGGAGTATCCAGCTTAGTGTTTTTACTTGAGGTAACACCACTGAAGAAGTTGCACCATTCCTCATATAGGCCAGTGCGTAGCCATGCTGATGAAATCTTAATTGGTCTTCGAATACTATGTTATTTTGTATATTTGATTAGGGTTTACTCAAGGCGAAGTATCTTCATGTCAGGGTATTCCGGCAAACCCCTGTACAGCGAGACCGAAGACACTCAAGGATGATGTTTAGTAGGCATTCGAACTCTGCAAGTTTAGCCCTTAAAATGCCGTTTCAAGTTTCAAGTGTGACAGAGCGACGGACAGCACATGTTGAGACGCGCACTGCGCAGACGCACCAAAACACAAAGGGTCGACCAAAGAGATGTCACAAAAGAAAGTGGGGGAAAAAAAAAACAAAGCAAACATTAACAGTGCGAATGATGTTATCTATCTGGAATCTTTCCTTGTTTAAGAAAGAAAAAACAACTTTCTTCTATGTTTGATAAACAAAACAAAAAAAAACAATTCTATATTTAATTGCGGCTTTTAAACTCAAGATGCAAGATAAATTATTTCCTTTCCGTACATTTTTAGAAAGTTTCACATTTCTAGCGTTTTAAGCCAGCTTCGTTTTAATTGCAAGCCTCGTTTCAAACACTTGAGAATTTGACGAATTACTGTTACATCGTTAAGGGCATTTTAGCCGCTTCTCAATGCGGACTCGGGAGAGTTTGAGTTCGCAGTCTTGTGGGATGAGGATGCACTTCTAACGATCGGATCTACTGTGAAACTGCAGCAAACCACTTTTAGTTTTTTATTATTTTTATACTGCTCTATCTGAAAGGATATCGAGCTCTTTGTCTGTACGCGTTCTGCTGTTTTAGATCGAACCTGTCACGATTTCGAAAAGTAGATCTTTCATGCTATAAGTCGGCTTATACAAGTGATAAGTCTGCAATATGAGGATTTGGATTTAGTTAGTAATCCAGAGGAATGTCAACTAGATTTTGTTTATGAATTACTAAAAGCTTTTCCACACACACACACACACACACACACACACACACACACACACACACACACACACACACACACACACACACACACACGAGAAAATACAATATTAGGGAATAATGATAATAATAATAATAATAATAATAATAATAATAATAATAATAATAATAATAAAAAAATATTATTTTATTTATTTATTTATTTTTATTTATTTTTTAAATTTTTCTTAAATGGTGCCGGCCTAGGCTGACACCAGACAACATATTTGTAGAGGGTCGAGGAGGATGAGAAGACCGAGGAGGGACAGCACAAACCAGACCTCCACTGGAAAAGTGTAGAGAATGCTGGGACCTTGGGGAGGCTTGTTGCCACCCAAATCCCAGAGAAGACCAATTGTCCTTATCAGCGAGAAATCAATGGAAAGCGGCTGTTGCGATACCGCATCGTTATCGAAAAGAGGTGAAGAATACTGGAAATCTGGGGAGGCTTGTTGTCACTCAGACTCCAGGAAATACCACTGGTTGTTGTCAGTGAGCAATCACTGACGATGATTTGTGTGAGAACTCCTAGTGAATACAAATGATGATGATGATGATGATGATGATGATGATGACGATGATGATGACGATGATGATGATGATGATGACGATGATGATGACGATGATGATGATGATGATGATGATGATGATGATGATGATGATGATGATGATGACAATAAGCGTTTAGAGAAAATACTAAACGACAACCACAGTCTCTTAGAACACCTACTCTTGATGCCAATCACGACGATCGAAGGTGCTAAAGAGATGGTCGAAACTAGAACCCTAGGTGCCATATTATACCAACTACCACCAGAGACCCAAAAGCTTGCTCGTCGCGTCGAGAACATTACTAAGTAAATTACAAAACGCGAAAATTCTGTGGTATTAAACCCGACTTGGATAAATAATGACTTGCTGCCTATATATATATATATATATATATATATATATATATATATATATATATATATATATATATATATATATATATATATATATATATATATACATATATATATATATATACATATATATACACATATATATATACATATATATACACATATATATATATATATATATATATATATATATATATATATATATATATATATATAATATTAGCTATATATCAGTTTATTGATGATTTTTTACTGTATCTAAATTTGTTTTTTCCGCTGACTTTTTTCACACATCTTGTATTTTACGGCATTTCATTTTTATTATATATCGTTCATTTTATCCTCATATATATATATATATATATATATATATATATATATATATATATATAATTTATTTAGATACTGTATATTACATATTTCAGCAATGTGTCGCGGTTTCATCCAAAAGGGCAGATTTAGACATCTAAATCTGCCCTTTTGGATGAAACCGCAATACATTGCTGAAATATGTAATATACAGTATCTAAATAAATTATATTAGCTCTCTTATATGATCGAGCACTTTCTTTGATTTCTTTTCATATACAACCTGACACTCTCTCTCTCTCTATATATATATATACCTTCACTCATTCGCAGTTCACCGTTCGTGGACCAGCATACACGGTTTTTTCTCTCAAATTTTTTTTTTTCAGAATTTCGGCAATTTCGTCACTTTCTTAGGCCATTTTTTTTAGCAGAAAAAACGCTCACTTACTGGTAAATAATTTTAAAATAACAATGTCAGTTACAAGCTTTCGTTTCTCCTTCCCGCTGATTGGCTGCAGCCGACGTGACGTCACAAGCATCTTCATGCGCTAGAGCTTACACAGCGCTGTCTCTCAGTCGCACGCCGGTTTTCAAAGTGATTGCTTGAATTCAAGTTTTTGGTATAATTGCTACTGTACCTCTGTATTATTTATGCCCTATAATCCAGCCAAAACGCCCGGCACTTTCTCCAGCTTCTGACAAGGAACCTAAGCGCCAGAAAAAGATTATGATTGTGCAGGAGAAGGTAGAACTGCTTGATATGATAAAAGAAGGGAAAAGTTTTGGTGCAGTAAGGCGCCATTATGAAGTGGATGAAAGCACCGTGCGTTACATAAAGAAAAATAACAAGACAATCAGATCTAGTGTAGTATCGGGTTTTCCGGGTGAATGTTGTACGAAACAAGGCAATCGTCAGGATGAAATCTTCCTTAGCATTCTGGATACAAAACTTAAGGAAGAGAAATATCCCCTTGGACACAAAGATGATACGGAAATGTGGTGTCACCGCCTCAGGCATTCAACCGTAGGCCGATTGACTTGCTGCTGTTGATTTTGGCTCCTGTGATCGTTTCGTAATGTCTTAGGGCTTCTGTCACCCTTTAGATGTCTCGGAAACAAGATACAACGACAGTGATGTCATCGACGAACGCCGAAACCTTGGCTCCCGCGATTCCGCATAGGGCCGTAATATGCCTGCCTGCTTGCGAAGTAGCGGCTCCAACGCAAGGATATAGAGCAGGTGCGACAGCAGACAACCCTGACGCACGGACCGGGGGGGGGGGGGGTAGCGAAAGATTGCGAACGCTTTCTGTTTACCTGCACTACTGCCGTCAGCGAACGATACAAAACGGAGATCCATTTGCTAAAACAGATGTCAAGAAGCGATGGTCGACCTTATCGAAAGATTTGGACTGATCCAAGTTGATAAGCGCGGCTTCCGTGTCGTCTTCTATCCCCTCTAGGATCGTACGAATCAGATACAAGTTGTTCTGAATCGATCTCCTATTCACAGCGTAGTTCTGCTAGAGTTCGATCAATTCTCCGATAACACACTGCAACTGGTTCGATAAGATATTGGCCAACTGATACTACACTTTTATCTTAGCCAAAAGGCAAAGGAACTATAAAAATAATGTATATATATATATATATATATATATATATATATAGAGAGAGAGAGAGAGAGAGATCAAAGTGTAGTATCTGGAAATCTATACCCTTTAGACTGGCACCGTCTTGGCCTTCGGGCCTTGATTCCGCCAGTCTTAGGGATTGTCCTGTGCATCCTAGAAGGTCTACCCTCCCAGGCTTTGCCTTTTCACCTTTTGAAAAGGGGTTAGTTTATTGCTAATCGTTTGAAGCGCCCCTTACCGGGGAACGTCGAATGGGCTGCCCAGGCATTTTTGGTAGGCCAGAATGCTCTTCTTGTCGAACGCTAGCTTTTCAATCCCAGTTTCGACTTTGCGTCACATCTTACCGCTATGGGAGGGAGAAAATAAAAAACTAAAAAAAAAATCAAAAAGAAAAAAAAAAGATTTATCTTTTGTTTGAATGAAAATGGATTAAAAATATTTTATAAATGTTTACTAATATATTATTACTTCAATATAAATGCTTTTATATTTATATTTTATAAAGTTTCTTTATATATATATATATATATACATACATATATACATATAAACATATATATAGATGTATATACATATATATACATATATAAATATATATACATATATATACATATTATATACATATATACATATATATATACATACATATACATATATACATATATAGACATATATATACATATATATATACATATATACACATATACACATATATATACATATATATACACATATATATATACATATATATATATAAATACATATATATATACATATATATATATACATATATATACGTATATATATACATATATATATATACATATATATACATATATACATATACATATGCATATATGTATATATATATACATATATATATATACATATATACATATATATACACATATATATATACACATATATATACATATATATACACATATATATATACACATATATATACATATATATACACATATATACATGTATATATATACACATATACACATATATATATATACATATATATACATATATATATATATATATATATATATATATATATATATATATATAAACATGAACAGCTTACCCTATTTAATTTGTGTTTCTGTGCGTTATTATTCTCTTTTTTATTTTACTTCAGTTAGTTCGAGGAAATCCACATTAAAGTGTGAGTAAATGCGTGAATGTGTAAGGGAAGAGGCGACTTACATTGATCGAATCGGTAATGATAATATCTGACGCGCATAAAAGTCTTCACCCCACGTAGTAGTCATAACCTTGGAGAGAACGTTGTTGATTTAGCTTGTCTGAATTTCTATAATTAGAATTTCTTTTGGACAATTTAGTTATTGTCAGTGCTGCAGCCCCGAATAATGTGCGCTTGGCACAGAAACACAGATTAATTAGTGTAGGCGGATTTAATGTTTATATACATTTTATTTATAAAGTTCTACTTTCTAATCAGCACTTTTGAAAAAAGAATTGTTTAAGTAATTTTATCAACATATTTAAACTTATATATATATATATATATATATATATATATATATATATATATATATATATATATATATATATATATATATACCGTATTTCTTAATTGGGAGAGTTTCCCAGCAGAGTGCTCAATTATTAATGCAAAAGTAAAATTAACTAGATAATTAATATGAACATGATATTTATTAATATTAAACAAAGTGTTACAACAACATCCGGACCAAGGTTTCAGATCCGAGAAAATCGGACCTTCATCAGCGGAGTCGTATAGCTTAATGAGTGAGAACAGCCGCCAGGAATTTCAAAATATTGTCTGTTAGAAAGATGGAACACTTTCAGATTTAAAATTGTCACGTGCTTGGAATATACGTAGTCAGTTATGGAAAGGTTTTAGATCAAAACAACAGCGACGCTGTACATAGAAAAAGCAAGAAATTAAATGGGAATAGCGTTAACAGTTGGACAGATGGGAAACTAGCAGGTTTAAATTGTCACGTACGTGGAATTACGTAGCCCGTTATGGAAAGGATTCAAATTTAACTAATAGAGACGCTATATATGTTATCGAAAGTAAATGGAGATAACGTTAAAAATAAAAATAAAATTAATATTAAGTTAAAAATTATATTAAAATAATATGCTAATGTAATAATATATTACTAAACATATTAAATAATAAATCATTAAAATTAAACTTATAATTAAATAAATTGTAACCACACCATTTATAAATTTATAAAGTCCTAAGGGTACTAATCATAAACAATGTTAAGGTACTAATAATAAAAGAGGGGTGGGGAATAAAGAAAGATGAAAAAGAATGATGAAGAAAAATAAAGAAAAATAAAGAAAAATAAAGATGAAATAAATACACTGTTAGATAAAATAAAGGATAACATAAAATTGTGTAAAAATAAAAATAAAAGATAAAAGGCAAGAGAAGGAAAAATGGGGATATGGGGTACTCCATATTAGAAATTTTAAATTAGAATTTGAAATTTTAAAACAGTTATATACATAAATATAAAAAGCAATCCATAATTAAAACATGCAATAATAGAAATCTAGTTTAAGACCACAGTTGGGATACCATACAGTTCAATCCGAAATTCGGAAGCCGAATCCGTCATCGTGAAATCCAAAATCCTAAAAGTCCGTATTCTGGGTACTCTGCGGTTATGACCTATGTATTTTGTTCTGCCCAATTTATCAGAAGTGCCTTTCTCCTGTGAATACAGTCCTTATATATCTCTAAGATATATAAGGACTGTATTCACAGGAGAAATTCTTGCTTTTTCTATGTACAGCGTCGCTGTTGTTTTGATCTGAAACCTTTCCATAACTGACTACGTATATTCCACGCACGTGACAATTTTAAATCTGAACGTGTTCCATCTTTCCAACAGACAATATTTTGAAATTCCTGGCGGTTTTTCTCACTCATTAAGCTATACGACTCCGCTGATGAAGGTCCGATTTTCTCGGATCTGAAACCTTGGTCCGGATGTTGTTGTAACGCTTTGTTTAATATATATATATATATATATATATATATATATATATATATATGATAGTATTTTCACTGTTCGAATTAAAGGCATTGACATTTTAAATTATAACGGCTAAGAGCCCAGTCAAAATACAGATACTTTCTTTATATAAATAAACATCATATTTATTTAAATAAACATCATATTTATTTAAATAAACATCATATTTATTTAAAATTCTAATTTTTGACTCATGTCAGAGTCTTCATCAGGAAAATGAAGGCAATATTGTTTTTCTCTTTTTTACGCGGCATGTTGTCAGCTTTAGACTTCTGTCAGGTTTTTATGTCCGATTTCAGTGGCCCTGTGCCATGGTAAGCACGTGTGAGTTAGAAGTGAAAGTATTATAACGGCGTATCTATCTCTCTCTCTCTCTCTCTCTCTCTCTCTCTCTCTCTCTCTCTCTCTCTCTCTCTATATATATATATATATATATATATATATATATATATATATATATATATAAATGATAAAAAAATGAGATAATTGGATAATATGTATTAATTCATCAGATATTCAAGCAAGGAATATAAATAAAAGTTTTTTC
Organism: Sepiola atlantica; assembly: GCA_963556195.1. Lineage (NCBI taxonomy): Eukaryota > Metazoa > Mollusca > Cephalopoda > Sepiida > Sepiolidae > Sepiola > Sepiola atlantica. The sequence continues at coordinate 15,250,702 of OY744529.1, read as the reverse complement.
CATTAATCCATGGATTTTCATTTTTATTTTCATCTTTTCTTTTTTTTCTTTTATTAATGCTCTATCTATTATATCGATCATTATCTTATCACGATAGTTTATAAGATAAAGATGAAATATTTATCTTTATAGTTTCATGTATAAGTCATCAGTTGTTGAAAACAAGGGGTTTCAAATAAAACAAATTTTATTATTCCTTCCTTAAGCCATGGCTTTTCAAAGAATGAGATCTCATCGTCAGAGGAGTAAACACGGATAAGTTGGTAAAGGGAAATTACCAAATGTCATAATTTGAAAAAAAAAAAAAATTGAATAGCTTTCAACTGACAGCTTTTCAAAAGAATATGTCAGAAATGAATGTTCTGTTGGATCACATTCAGTAATAGCCAACCCTGAGAAAGGTATGTATGAATCTATGGTAGACTTAGCCCCTTAAGTCTTGATAGGAGAAGGCAAAACAAGTGAAGAAAACCCGCGAACAAGTGTCCCCTTGACACGTGACCCACCGTGCACCTGTACACACAATTACTTTCCTTTAATCAAATTCATCTGATGAATCCGACGCTCATTCGTCCATCTCGACGGGAGGTTCTTTAATTGCTGTCTGTAAACCGGAAATGGTGTAAACATCTACTTTACCCTGTTTTAACATAATTTTTTTTTCTTCAGAGGGAGGAGGGGAGAGACACGTGGTTTAATGGATACAAACACAGACCATGGCATCGACGATATATTCCATTCATTCACACTTTAATAATACTATTGGTGAAGTCTTTACGTCACTAGGATTTTTAAATTTGGAAGTTGAAAAAGATTTTCATGAACCTTTGAATTTTAATTTAGTATTCATTTTTTGGTAAATTTTGAATTATATATTTATTGAATACTTTTTTATAAAAAAAAAGAAAAAAAAAGAACAACGTATATGATGGCTCCTTTTTCTGTTCCGGAATTTTTTGGAGATGAGGATTGATAATTAGGTTTATTTGGATTATTCGGAATATTGTTCCCATCTTTGATGTTATTATCGCAACGTTTCGACCGATGTAACCTCCGATCTTCCTATGGTGCGTTTTGTCGAACTTCGGGAATCTGTACGGAATTTCGAACTGAGTTCGACACAAAGATTCCCGAGTTCGACAAAACGCACCATAAGAAGGTTGGAGGTTATATCGGCCGAAATGTTGTGAGAATAGCATCCAAGATCAGAACAATAGTCCGAATAATCCAGATAATGCGAATCGTTTACCATTGAAAATCATTTCCAGTGGGCATTGTATTTCGGCGTTAAAGGACAACAAAAAACTGTTGATATGCCGTAAAACAGACGACAAAATTTGGCTAGAATTAAAGCGTAGTATCTGTTCTAATACTACGCTTCATCTTTTCTGTCCTCGGTCAGTGAAATTGAAATCCTTCTAGACTGAGGCAATTAAAATTTTTGTCCCAATCCAGAGTGACCCATTTTGGGGAGCTGTATTCCCCCCACATTAAAACTAACCTCATGCCCTTGTGGGGAGGCAAGTAAATGGTGACTAATCACATGTTTCTCTTTTGTTTTAGATTACATTTTGCTGAATCCAGAATCGAGGGAGTTTAGCGGTAGAGAAAATTATAATTGTAGGAACTCTCGGAACAGTTCCGGAAAACCCTGGAAATAAAAACTTGACGGAATTGTAATCAGAGGAAGGCTTCCTGTCTTGTCCTGTCTGCTCTTGTGCTGATACCGCATTCACCGTCCAGGTCAACCGGACGAAAACAGTCTAAAGGGTTCGGTTCGAAATCGGAACCCAACCGGATAAAGGCAACTATATATAGCTATATTAATAATAAATGATAATTAGCCCCATCCTTGCAATATAAATATTAGAAACTGTAAATTATGTTTGGAGAAAAAATAAAAAATTACAAACTTAAAAAAAAAAAAATTATTAAAAAAAGCAAAAAAGAAAAAAAGCAAGAATGTATGGCTAAATGCAGAC
>OY744529.1:15233720-15243720 GCA_963556195.1 Sepiola atlantica | reverse complement strand
GCTCGGTATTTACAAAGTTAAATTCCTCCTTAATTATTAGCTAATTCGTTGTGGGGGAACGCTCTTGACTACAAATCAGTGGCGATTTGTGATCGGAGTTCGAGCCCGCTGACCGTAGAGAATTAACTTCCTGCACTGAAGATTGCTTTAGCATGAAACATCGATGTCCGTAGGTAATAAATAATTAATATATATATATTAATTATATATATATATATATGTGTGTGTGTTGTAAAATTAAATGATTCAGATGCTGGTGTATAGTGGAGGCGTCGGTACACTTATGTACTTGTGTATAAATGTATATAGGTAATATGGTTGCATGTTTATATGTAGATGTATTTATTTATGTATGGGAATAAATGGGTTAAGAGTAAGACCATCAATTTTTATATACGTATGTATGCTTTAATTAGCTAAACCGTATGATAGATTTTGATAGTCTGCATTTAATTACTAAGCCTTTATAAATACCACTAATAATCTTTTTTTCTAACCAGACATGAGTAAATCTGCGTTTGTAAATATCATACGTACAGACAAGTGTAATATAAGAACACTTGAATGTTTATTCGTATGTAATATTTCGTAGTAAATTCAGTCCGCTCGATGAATGAATTTGCGTGTATGTATTAACGAACATGTTACGTTAGACCTCTTCAAAATTGACCTTTTTCTTCAAACATATGGAAACTGCTATTATTCCCATTCTCCAAGGTCTAAATTAGCTAAATATACCAGTTATTGTGATCTTGAACCTTGGCTATGCCTGCCTCAAGAGCCATGTAATTTTATTGTTGACGTTTTTCAAAAACGCTGCAAAATATGGGATATTATGTCCTTATTTTCATTGTAGCTTTCCAGAGGTTGATGCTATAGCATTGAAAGTGGTACCAAATGAAAGCTAATAAAATTTTCTTGCATATGGTAGTAAGCACAATAAAACACATGAACACCTGTGTAAATTTTAACTAATTTTAATGCACAAACAGCTGGGACACTACAAAAAATCAGTTTGGTAGTATGATAGCACTGCACTGACACATATATTGCATAAGAAACTGTCAGATAGGATGTTACTAATACATGTATTATCACTTGTTCAATGTGGCTTTTTTGAAACTGTCAAATTTTTTCCTGTGGTACTCCACAACTTGTAGTAAGCAGCTTCTTTGCTCTGGGTCACTTGTGATCTGAGTTGCAAAGTCACTAATTAGTTTCACACCACTTTCAATGCTATAGCATCAACCTCTGGAAAGCTACAATGAAAATAAGGACATAATATCCCATATTTTGCAGCGTTTTTGAAAAACGTCAACAATAAAATTACATGGCTCTTGAGGCAGGCATAGCCAAGGTCCAAGATCACAATAACTGGTATATTTAGCTAATTTAGACCTTGGAGAATGGGAATAATAGCAGTTTCCATATGTTTGAAGAAAAAGGTCAATTTTGAAGAGGTCTAATGTTACGTTCTCCATCAAGGGATAGCAACCTGCAACCTATGCGGTAAAGAGTGCCGATCTGTACCAGGTTTGAAACATCATAAGAGAATCCATATTATATCGGTTGTGGTAGGAGCCACTGGTCTAATAAAAGAAATCTTTCAGAAATACTTAGACACAATTTATGGAAGATCAAGCTGTAACGAAATACAGATATCAGCCCTAAAAGATACAACGTTTATCTTTAAAAGAGCCCTCAGATATAAATTCAAATCATAACGAAATCAAGTGTTAGCTCCAAGAGGGAGCCCCTTGATCTCCTCGAACAAATTGAAGTAAAATAAAAAAGAATAAAGATAGAAAACGGAGCTGTCAAACCTGTTATAGTGATATGAGACAATGGGGAGAAAGTAGCAACCCTAGTTGAAGTCAGTGTCTCAAATGATGCTGGCTTTAGCAGTGCTGAGAGGGGAAAGATAACGAAATATCAAGGTCTTATGTACGATATATAAAAGAAACTGGACTCTTAGGAAGATCTCTATCATTCCAGTAAACATAGGAGCAACCAGGCTCATGAAAAAGAATTTCAAAAACTACCTGGTGAATATACCCGGTGAACCAAGTGCAAGAGAGTTTCAAACAATTGCGCTTAAAGGGACGGTTAGAATCCTATAAAAGATCTCTCAGTTGGAGTCTCTGAAATAGTGGATGAATGTCTGGCATCAAGTAGGATGCCCCATCCCTAGCAAAAATTAAAAAAAATATGAAAATTGAAAAAAAAAACAACAAAAAGCGTACAAAGCTATTATTAAATCTTAAAACAAAGGGAAAGACATCTCGACGCTAAACCTTATTTAGTTTTTTTTCAAAGCTGTTATTAGCATTACAAGTTGATTTTTTTTCTTCTTTCTTTTAAACTAATTGTTATTTAATCAACTTGGGTGAATAGAGCTGTGTAAAAGAAGCTCAAATCCGTTTAAATTATGCAAATAGCATCAGTGGTTCAAAAGTTAAAAGAATTTAAAGTGCGGAAATTTGTGTTTTTCATTGGAGATGTTTCTTGAATAAAAAAAAACTACCTGGTGAATATACCCGGTGAACCAAGTGCAAGAGAGATCCAAACAATTGCGTTTAAAGGGACGGTTAGAATCTTAAAGCGATCTCTCGGTTGGAGCTTCTGAAATAGCGAGTGAATGTCTGGCATCTAGCAGGATGCCCATCCCAAGCATGAAACAAAAAGATAAGAAAATTGAAAAAAAAAAAAAAAAAAGAGAAAATTGAATCCAAATTAATAACTTGCAGCCTGTTTGCAAATACTGTGCCAGAAAGTGTAGGAGTTTGGCGGGCTTGAAAAGCCATATTTGATATGCTCACGTGTGAATGAAATTGATATGCCCACATGTGAATGAAATTGATATGCCCACGTGTGAATGAAATTGATACGCCCACGTGTGAATGAAATGAACAAACGATGGCAGTATTAGATATCGAGTTTGATGCCACCATGTATGTATATAGGTCGATAATCAGTAAGAAAATTTAATCTGAACATATGTAGATGTGTTAGCCGATAAACGTGTGCGTGTGTGAAGGGTATCTGCATTGATTTACTCCTCTCCAGGAGTAAGGCACAAGGCCAGTTTTATCTTACTCCCACAAGTAAGATGTGACCCAAGATCGGGTCGAGAAAGTGGGGGTTGAAAAGCCAGCGCCCGAGAGGTGAGCACTCACAGTTTACCGGCATGTTCGGTTTCTCAATTTATTAGTGATGACTTACCGCCCTCTCAACATCACTTGGTTTGAACTGAAATACATATCAACTCATTTCGCGTGTTCCAAATGAATTGAACACATAAAAATACGAATAAAAAATGAACGATACAAATCAACCAATGCATAATGATTTTAAGTACAACCTATGTCACGTGATTAATTGGCTTGTAATCTTTCTGAAAAAAGCTTATTCTTTTGTTAAGTTCGCGCGAAAAACTTAGTCCGTGATTGAACATTATACGGAGGCTGACTGTTCTCGTTTGCTGAATTTAGTTGCATTTCTATTTCTTCGCCGTATATTTTTAGGGTTGAACCTCGAAACGACTGCCACTTGAAACTGATCAGCTTCCTCAGCGGCGAAAAAATGTTGGATATAAGTCAAAGGTGACGTCAGTCCGGGGATCGAATCCTGCGACCGATGGTACAGTTATACCTAGCCACACTGATGATTTTTGGTAAAGATGAAACATATATGTATGCGAATATTTTAACATATTTATTGTAAATAATTATTGAAAGCTTCCTCCAAAGGAAGAGCATTCTGTAAGGCAATTATGAAAAGCTTCTACATAATGTAATATTTCAAAGTTCCCTCCCCTTGGTTGAACATTAAACGGAGGCTGGCTGTGTTCATTTATGAATATAGGTATATTTCCATTTCTCCGTCGTACTTCCGTAGTGATGATTGAAACCACAGACGAGTACCGCTTGGAACGGATTAGCTGTCTCAGTGACCATGGGGACAAAGATGTTGGATAGAAGTCAAAGGTGGCTTCAGTCCGGGGATCGAATCCTGCGACCTGTGGTACAGTTATGCCTATCCACGCTGATGATTCTCGGTTAAGATTAAACATATATGTATGCGAATATTAAAAAAATATTTGTTATAAATAATTTTTTAAAGCTCCCTAAAAACGATGAGCACTCTGTAAGGGAAATATGAAAAACTTCTAACTAAAGCAATATCGCTAAGTTCCCTCCCCTTGTTTGAACACTCTATGGAGGCTGACTGTGTTAATTTAATGAGTATAGGTATATTTTCCTTTCTTTGTCGTATAGCTGTCTCAGTAGTCGTGGGGGGGGGGGGCAAAAATGTTGGGGTAAAGTAAAAACTGACTTCAGTCCGGGATTCGAATTCTGCAGTACAGTTATACCTAACCACACTGATGATTCTTGGTTAAGATGAAACATATATGAATGCAAATATTAAAAAATGTATACTATAAATAATTATTTAAAGCCCCCTTCAAAGGAAGAGCATTCTGTGAGGGACCCTTTCTAAGAGGGAGAGTAGTAGTTGGTTCACCAACCCAGATGTGACAACAATACTCCATGCATGGACGAATGGTGGCTTTGTAGACATATACGGTGTGAGAAGTTTTCTAACACGGTAAAGGGAGCCCACTTTCCTTGAAGCGGATTTGCTATTTAAAGAGGATTTTGATTTATCTTTGTTAGAACGTTTGAGGCATCGAAAAAAATACAATATCAAAATAAAGTTTATTTCGTGGCAGTGGAATTCGAGTTTTCACGAACAGAAGAGGAATATATCTTAAATGAATTTGGTGCACACGCGTGTATGCAATACTACTTGAATGCCTACTGGAAGGAATTTGAAGGCCTACTGAAGGGAATTTGAATGCCTACTGGAAGGAATTTGAAGGCCTACTGGAAGGAATTTGAAGGCCTACTGAAGGGAATTTGAATGCCTACTGGAGGGAATTTGAATGCCTACTTGACACTTTCCTCGAGTGTCTAAGGTCTCTTTTTATAGAGGTTTGTCAGGACAGTCGGACATGAGGATACGCCCCCGCAAGTAAACCCTGACTAAATATTCAAAATAACATAGTATTCGAAGCCTAAATAGGACCCCCTCGGTATAGTTACACATGATTATACGAGGAATGGTGTACCTTCTCGAAGTTATGTTGCCTCTAGTAACAGCACTAAGCTGGATACTCCGCCAGGCAAGATGGATTCTTGTCCTGGCAAAATTAATGTTCTTCACTTCTTTACTAACTCAAAGTTTGAGAGGAAAGGAAGAACTTTGATGGAACACTCGGATATCTATCTATCTCATATAGAAATCAAGCTTCAAGGGGTTCCCTGATTTATGAGAACTTACAATGAAGTAAAATGAACAAATAAAACTAATATACGTAATCTGGATGAATCATCAAAGTAAGCTATCCGAAAACTCACCACAGCTTGTCTACAATGCATGAAAGGCTTGTCGGACAAATTCAGAAGATATGTGATCCATATTACACCAGGACAGTATTCAATGGTGACTCAACTCTTCGAAAACATCTCGTCTGAGTAAAACCTCTTACGGAAAACATCACGAGCAAGGACTGTGTGTATGCCATTCGGTGTCAGTGTGAAAAAATATACAACGGTAAGACATAAAATGTAAGGCTAGAAAAACACCAGAAAGTCATAATAGGTTGAGATATTGAAAAGTCGTGTATGGCTGACCACATATAGAGGGGAAAAGAAAACATCTACTATTGTGGGGCGAAGTAAAAAAAAATATAGATCCAGAAGAACGGTGAAGAGTAAGACGTCTCAAAGAATCAGCGCTTATGTTGGGCGACAATGACCTTCTACGTAGACCTAGTACAGAATTAAATACAATATTGGAAACAATAATTATATATATATATATATATATATATATATATATATATATATATATATATATATATATATATATATATATATATATATAGTCTTGGAAGTTTCTCAACCATTAAAACTATATTAAAAAGAAACCCCCCCCCCAAAAACCTCAAGTTCCAAGTCGTTCAGTGGAAAATCACTCATGTAAGTCAATTTAACTTTTACAGTTATTATATTAGTTTGTTTCTAACATTATTTAAGGTATTATCAGTTGTTTACCATAAAAAACTGTTTCGGGAATTTAAAAACAAGACAGTATTTAATTTCATGGCTTCCCAGCAGAGTTGATCAGACACCACTTCCATTAAAATACAAAAACATAAACGTTCCGTATATATATAGAATTAGTTTAAGAAAAACACATATTTATCAACGAAAAGAGCGTCGACAAAATTAATCAGAAAAAGTAATAAAATCCCTTTAAGGCATTTTCGTCTGACCCTCTTCAAAAGAGAAACGCCAGAAATGATACCACAACAACTAGGAACGTCGAATAAGGAATTGAGTGGAAATTTATATGTTGGAGATATTAGTTGAGAGATAAGTGGAAGAATAAAAAGAAAATAGGGTTAAATCTCTCAACTAATAAATTGATGGATTTAAATCATGAAAGATCTCCAACTTATGTTTGAACTCTTTTTTGTTTATATAGGCCAGAGGTGTTAATAACGATCGCCTCGAGTACCAGATGGAAGCAAAAATGAATAGTAAAATTACAGCCGGGAAACGCCAAGTACATACGGCGAGATATAAATATTGTGCTTCCGGATTAAATAATGAAAAAGAAAAAGGGGTTGAGTTGCCGTAAAACACAAAAAAGCAAATAAATGAATGAAATGTTTACAAAATATATTGTTTTTCGGTATTAAATGCCACTCAAATGATTAATAAGCCGTAAGCCACAAACTAAACAAAACCATAATTTACTTCAATGTAAGTTCTCAGAAATCAAGGACCCCCTTCCTGGGGTTAACACTTGATCTTTATCTAAGATACATTGATATCCGAGTGTTCCACTAAGGTTCTCTGTTGAGTTAGTAAAGAAGTGAAGAACATTAATTTTCCTCTCCCCAATTGACCAGTTAACTATGTTATAGTACATATTTCGTGTGGTCTCTTGATCTTAATGGATTCCAAGACAAGAATTCATCTGGTCTGGTGGAGTATCCAGCTTAGTGCTGTTACTAGAGGCAACATCACTTGTAGAAGGTGCACCATTCCTCGTATAATCCAGTGTGTAGCCATGCAGAGTGGATTTTATTTGGGCTTTGAATACTATGTTATTTTGAATATATGGTCAGGGCTTACTTGTAGGGAGAAGTATTCTCATGCCAGGTTGTCCTGATAAACCCCTGTACAGAGAGACCTTAGGCACTTGATGATGGCGTCTAATAGGCATTTAAATTCTTTTCAGTAGGTATTCAAATTCACTCAGGTATGCATTCAAATTCTCTCCTGTGGGCATTCAAATTCTCTCCAGTAAGCATTCAATTTTTCTAATTTATAATGTGTCTGCTTCTCTGCCCAGAGATGCACTAGGAAGCAAAACCCTAGACCAGGGGCGGGCAACCTTTTCAGAGTGAGGGCCAGATGAGACTTTTTGAAGGAGAGCGCGGGCCGGAGTAGAAAACGAAATCTCAGAACTACTATATTTTGTTTACATGAATAAATTGTACAAAAATTGCATTGAACACTCTACAAATCTGATATATTTTTCTCAAGAGACTTCTGTATGTGATGTTATAAAAGGCGCCGACGTAGAGCCATTTTGGAATCATAAAAAAAGAAACGGGGGAAGTAGCAAGTTGATCCAGTATTCGTTTTGACACACCTCAGTTCTATGTTTCATGCCCTTTCATCGTCTCTCGTTTCCTCTTTGTCTCTCTATTTCTCTTTTTCTATTTTTATCTCAGGCCAAGGATTTGAAATTAATAGTTAAAGAAAAAAAAATGAAATATACATGCGTCATCGCTCGCTGATATTTATACATTTTTATTCCACTGTAAATCTTAATTGAAACCTACTTTTACGTCTATGTCACAAAATGATATGAGTTTTACTGGGAGGTCCGCGGGCCGGATTGCAATACTAAAGCATAGCAGGGTAGCGGGCCGGACTCTAAGCCTTCGCGGGCCGGATGTGGCCCGCGGGCCGGAGGTTGTCCGCCCCTGCCCTAGACCAAGATCAAACACAGCTTTTCTCGTGTGAAAGTTTACGAAGAAATCAATGATGGGATTTAGTTTGCGTTAATTTTGTCTTACAACAATATCGTGGAGATCTGTGTCACACAGAACATGTATAAACAGCAAAGACGACGTTTTACTTTATTTTATTTATACCAAAGCCCTGTAACAAGATTAAACAATTTGTTCTAAAGTGAGATTTAAGAGCAATTCAATAATGGTAATTATTATTCAAACCAAGCGCTTAATTGAATAAACACGTAAACAGACACCGACCCACAACTCTCAAAATCGGAACAGAAAGAAATTAAGACTACATATACTGAAAATACAAAGGGACCGATAGCCTATTAGATAGAGCAATTACAATAATAGATTATACAAAAATGTATTTAGCTTATATATATATATATATATATATATATATATATATATATATAGAGAGAGAGAGAGAGAGAGATAGAGAGAAAGATAATACTTAAAATATATAAATAATATCTTTAACCAGTAGACTATCAGGATAAAAACAAAGCTCAATATAGTGTATAGAGCAATAATATTAATTGAATGACATAATAACATGAGAAATTAATCAGATTTTTATTAAAGTTCAAAAGCAAGGAGTGATATTGCGTCCTTAACTCATGAGTTTTCAAAGAAAATCTTCTCCTCAGAGGACCATTACCGCAATGACATTACTGCAGGTAATACAATTAAACTTTAGAAAATATATAAAAAATGCATAAAAGTATATAAAACATCAAATATATTGGCCCAAAACATACTTTTTTGTTAAACTTGTACAGTTCATCCAAGTCATAAAGTTTAAAACAATTTCAAGAAAGATGTCAAGGAAGTCGATTAAAAAACAATCCACGTGGTGAATGGTAGTCCAAAAACGAAAAAGTTCTCTCTCCCTCTCCCTCTCCCCCTCTCTCTCTCTCTCTCTCTCTCTCTCTCTATATATATATATATATATATATATATATATATATATATGTATATATATATATATGTATATATATATATATATATATGTATATGTATATATATATGTATATATATATATATATATGTATATATATATATATATATATATATATATATATATATATATATATAATTAAATGATGCTAAAATATGTTTACCTTGACACTTTAATACCGTGAAACTGCAGTAAAGTGTAAAGCTAAGTATATATATATATATATATATATATATATATATATATATATATATATATATATTTCAAATCTTATGATATAGAACAGTAATGCCGACAGTACGAATACTTAAAATAACAACGAATTAACTCGCACACTATACATTTAACTGTCCCTCTTTATGTCTGTTTTTCTATTTATATAAAATATTCTACTTGCATTTCTATTATGTTTTAAATCTATTTATTTGTATCATCATTTCTGTTTCCGTCCCACTTTCCCCCTCTCTCCTTTTCTCTCTCTCATACAACCCCCCCCCCCACACACACACAAGGCATTCTCTGCAAAGATACCTGCACGGATAATCTATAGTGAAGCAAGGTCTGCGCAATCCCGCCGCATCTCTGCTAAACCGGCATTGCCTGAGTGCAATGTCAGTATATATATATATATATATATATATATATATATATATATATATATATATATATATATATATATACATACATATACATGGACGGCGGCACTTTTTAGGAGAACCCCCCCCCCACTTTTATAACTGTGCCGCCGGTCCTGATATATATATATACATATATATACATATATATATATATGTGTATATATATATATATATATATATATATATATATATATATATATATATATATATATATAGTTACGCAAATTCAAATATTGATCAAATGAACTTAAAACCAATAATTTTCAAAAAGTGTCCGATACAAAGTAGTGCTTT
>OY744529.1:15201220-15228720 GCA_963556195.1 Sepiola atlantica | reverse complement strand
TTACCTCCTCTTCGGGGGAGGGGCGGGGGGCGTACAGTATACATAGGTTCCACACGATACAATTTCCTCAGGATTACCAAAGTGTGGGGGTAGTGTACTATTTATTCTGCTGTCACGATATCATCCTCCCAGGCATTAACCGCTCCTTTGTGTGTGTGGGGGTACGTGTATGTAGTTCGTTCATTATGATATACTCTCAGCCTCTCATTTGCATATTTATTTATTTTTAAGTTTATAATGAATTAATATTTTCTAATCTGTTAATAATTAAATACATGCGTTTATTATTTTTTTTAATAAATTTGCTGCTGTTGTTGCTGTTGTTGTTGCTGTTCCTATTCTTATTTACTTTCTCCCACGAGAGCAGAGTTAGGCAAAATGTCAATATTCACGTGGGGAGGATCCAGCTCCCCCAAAATGGGCATTCTGAATTGGAACAAAATTTCAATTGCCTCAGTCTAGAAATATTTCTCATTCACTGACAGAGACCATAAAAACTAATTGCAGATTCAATCCAGATACTACATTTTGCTCCTAGCCAAAAGTTGGTAGTGATGATGATGATGATGATGATGATGATGATGATGATGATGATGATTTGTCATAGAAAAGAAATAATATTTGTAAATTACAAAAGAAAGAGTATTTTTCTTTAATATTCTTTACGTATTTTTCTTTCTTTTATAATAAAAGTGAAAAGTACAAAGTACTCATTTCGAATTATTCAGCAATATGAAAGTGGAGTATTTGACCAATCGACGTTCCACTCTTTTGTTTATTCATTTCATTATATAACAAGTTTTTATGGGGAATTCATTTTAATTTTTATGCTGAACAAAATAAAATTTATCGACGTTGAATATTATAACGACCATATCAATTGACCTTTTTGTTGTTTGTTTCCTAAAAAACAAAATTTGACGATGTTCATGCACAGCATATTTCCCCCATATTAGAATATATCAAATAACACTACGAAAATCATCATTTTAACAAAGTTTCCTCTAAATTACCAAAATGTCAAATGAAAATTACTTCTTTGGTTTCTGTAAAAAAAGACTACAGCGTCAGTAATTACTGCCCGGAGGGCGGGTAGTTTTTGCTAGTATATATATATATATATATATATATATATATATATATATATATATAGCCAAAAAAAAAAATCAAGATGAAGAGAAAAAAAAAAACGGAAGGTATTTCGAAATATTTTATTAAATGTTTCGAAATATTTTTCTTTTTCTTTTGATTTAATTACTCGCATCTAATACATGGTTTTTGAAGGCTTGTTAGCCTCTATATTTATATTAACTTACATAAGATGCTTTATAAAATGAACTTTCCTAATTTATTACTCGCAGCGACCATGCGCATTCAAGTTCTATTCTATTTAAAACAAGACATTTTCAACAATAGTCCACAACACCGGACGTGACACTTCACCAACACCAGGAAGTAAATTATGGAAAAAAAAAAGGTTATACCTTTGTTTGTCTTGGCTCTGATGAAGCTTGTTTTTGTCAAGCGAAATATTAGCCAAAAAAAAAAAATCAAGATGAAAAGAAAAAAAAAAACGGAAGGTATTTCGAAATATTTTATTAAATGTTTCGAAATATTTTTATTTTCTTTTGATTTAATTACTCGCATCTAATACATGGTTTTTGAAGGCTTGTTAGCCTCTATATTTATATTAACTTACATAAGATGCTTTATAAAATGAACTTTCCTAATTTATTACTCGCAGCGACCATGCGCATTCAAGTTCTATTCTATTTAAAACAAGACATTTTCAACAATAGTCCACAACACCGGACGTGACACTTCACCAACACCAGGAAGTAAATTATGGAAAAAAAAAGGTTATACCTTTGTTTGTCTTGGCTCTGATGAAGCTTGTTTTGTCAAGCGAAATATTAGCCAAAAAAAAAAATCAAGATGAAGAGAAAAAAAAAACGGAAGGTATTTCGAAATATTTTATTAAATGTTTCGAAATATTTTTCTTTTTCTTTTGATTTAATTACTCGCATCTAATACATGGTTTTTGAAGGCTTGTTAGCCTCTATATTTATATTATATATATATATATATATATATATATATATATATATATATATATATATATATATATATAATCGAAATAATAATCCGACATAATTAAAAATTAAAAGAAGAAAACCGAAAATTGTTAAAATATTATCAACGTTTCGTCTTTATCTCAAGACTTTCTCAAGATGATTAGTTTGAAGAAAAACATAGAAGTCAATAGTTGAAAATACGTTGCGTGTCTATGACGTTAACAAATATTTTTTTGTTCTTTTTTGCGAACGAAACACATACGTTAAAATTCAAAAAAATTGTGGTGCGTCTATGACGTTAAAAGAATGTTTTTGCTTTATTTTCCAACGAAACACAGTCATTAGAATTGAAAATATATGGTGCCTTTATGAAGTGTACGAATTCTTCTCATCGATGTCATGTACAAAGCTTTATGGCGATGTGGTGTAAAATAGCTAGCCTGGATCTGAATTAAAATTCTGTTTGATTAATATTAGTTTGATGATTCAAAGAGATAACTTATAGAAACCGTCAAAAGTTCATAATGAGTGCTGATTTCTATAAACAAAATTTCGGATATATATATATATATATATATATATATATATATATATATATATATATATATATATATATATGTGTGTGTGTGTGTGTGTGTGTGTGTGTGTGTGTGTGTGTGGAAGGATGAACAGGAATTAGAAAAGCAAAAATCAAATCTTGTTTCAATTCAGTTGCTCAGAGCAAGGTATATTCCGCAAAAAGGCAATTTATTCAAGTTAAATTTTTCCTTAAGCCAGGCTTTTCAAAGATCAAAATCTTATCATCAGAGGAAATCGCTGGGATAGATAAGTTGGCAAAGGCCAAGATTTAAAATTTGAAAAAGTAAAATAAAGATTGTAGGGAAAAAACACAAGGCAAAACTCTGCCCGAATGCAGGCAAATGTCCGATTGCAAAAACGTCCGGTGTCAAAAAGTCCTGCTTTATCCTGGATATTGAGCTGTATACTTTTCACAATAGGTTTTACCTTTCCTAAAAGTTCGCTTTTAGTTCACCACTTTATATATATATATATATATATATATATATATATATATATATATATATATATATATATATATATATATTGGATATCCGGATGTTTTTATCCGGATGTTTTTATCCGGATGTTTCACTAATTATAAGATATTAGTTGACGCTTATATCTTTTGTTGGATTGCTTCATATATATATATATATATATATATATATATATATATATATATATATATATATATATATATATATATATATATATATATATATATATATGTGTGTGTGTGTGTGTGTGTTTAAGGTTAAGATCGGATTCTAACTCTGCCTGATGAGATCTCAGTTTATCCTAGCTGTTGATCGATAACATCGACATGCTAGTGTCGCAGATTTTGTACATGTCTGTGTAAATAAAATAATCATAAATATATATATATATGTATATATATATATATATATTATTTTAATTACTTAATTTTTATAAATTAATTTTTGCGTGTATAAAAGGAAGACATTGACACGTGTTTCTGGCTATGAGCCGTAATCAGCATGACTACTCGGACAGGGATCAAACCCTAGATGTAAATATCCGTAGTCTAGTGTATTACCACTGGACTATAATACCTTGCCACAATTTATACACGACTTTTTATCACCTATCATGTTACGTAGATTTTTTGTTTTGTTACTTTTACTAGCGATAGGCACCGGTGTGTTTACCGGTCTTTTTATAAAAAATAATTAATTTAAATTATATACATATATATATATATATATATATATATATATATATATTTAAATTAATTATTTTTTATAAAAGCATCGGTAAACACATGCCTTTTAGCACGAAGATTCCTCAGGGGATGAAACGCGGAAGCCTCTGTGTCGCTTAATTTTCATAAATATATATTTTCATAAGTTTCTACCTAGCTCTACTTACGTATCGAGCACTGTTGAAGTAAATACTGAAAATTGATACACAAAAAATTATATCTCCTTACAAAATTGTATGTAGATACATGAAACATATATATATATACATATATATATATATATATATATATATATATATATATATATATATATATATATATACATATTACACACAATGCCTCAAGTAAACTACCTCTCATTATATATATATATATATATATATATATATATATATATATATATATATATATATATATATATATATATATATATAACTCTCTTTCACCAAGAAAAGGGAGTTCTAAGAAGCAGGTATTGTAGAGGACGTGATGTTTGCGTCTATTGTAGAGCATCAGTTTTGTATACGGATAATCTCAGTGTGTGTGTGTAACCTAATTTAGCTTTAAGGGGTAAGGAAGATGTATAGACAGTTTTCTACAGGCTGGTTTCCTGTAGAATTTAGTATGCATGAATCCATCATCAGTGATGTTGAAGTTCCAATCGATGAATGAGAATGAAGCAAAAGCGTTGAGGTGTTGTATAGTGAACTGTAAGTGGAGATTTGTGTTGTTAAATGCATCAAATATTTTAGTGGCTTCATCACGAGAGGGCGTATAAGTATATCGTATCTTTACCTCGTGAAAAATATGTGGGAATTGCCGGTGCTTAATGCTCGTCGTCCAAGTCGATCCATGTATGGAATAGCCAGAAGATGAGAAAGGCTGGTACCTATGGAGAGACCTGTGATTTATTTGTATGTGTGTTGTTTAAATGTGAAGTAAGTGTTGTCAACGATAATGTGGAAAAGTTGGTGCATGTCTACAGGTGTTATCAAAGTTATAAGAAGATATGTGGTCAGTGATGAGTTCGATTGCTAAGTGTGTGTGTATGTATGTGTAAAAAGAGGAAATTTCAAGGCAGAAAATGTGTTTATTTAGACGCATGTGTTAAAGTAGGTTCAATCTGTGTATTACTTGGTCAGAGCTGCTGACATATGCGGAACAGGTGAAGATTAGCAGTTTGAGTGATTGTGAGGTTCGCTGTTACGAAATATAAATTTAAAATATGTATACACACATGTTTATATATGTCTTAATATTGACTTAATAACTGCTAAATAATCAATCAAATTTAAAAGAATAAAAGATGAATGCAAGTAAGTTATTTTATTTGAAAAATACTCACCTCTATTTACCGATTTAAGAAAACTAACTAAATATATATATAGAAAATATTCTAGCCATTTTGAATAAACAATTAAAAAAAATAAAAATTAAGAAATATATAGAAGTAAAGAATAACAAAAACAAACAGCTTCTATGGACTACATAAGATACACAAATCAAATGAGATAAATAATGCCATCAATACACAAACATTAAAATATATTAGTGTCCCAAATCGTAGTGACCTTATATTTAGGCCTATTGTAGAAAGATCAGCCCTACCAGCAAGCTAACTTAGTAATTTAATGGACATCTTACTACAGCCTTTCACGCCAGGAGCCACACAAGAGCCGACATTCACTTCCTAAGCTCCTCACAACAAACAGTAGATCCCGGGACAACGTTAGTTACATTTGACGTCAGCAGCTTATATAGCAACATACTCCATAACTTAGATGAAGAAGCATTATCATATTGGATTGATAAACACCCACAAATATTTCATTTAAGATTTACCAAACAATTAATTACCGAAAGGATAGACATAATTCTTAACAATAACTCTTTCAAATTTAACAATAAAACCTACATTCCAATCCTAGGTACAGCAATGGCAACGAAAATGGCACCAATATATGCCACCTTAACACTTGCTTACCTAAGAAGATCTTATATGAAAAAATAGAACAAAATACGGACAAAATATCAAAAGTCTTTTCATAAAACCTTGGGAGAGATAAGTAGATGATTGTTTTATCCTTTGGAAACCTACATGGGGGACACTAAAGAGTTACACAATATACTCCAGAACCTCCGCCCCTAAATTTAATTCACCCTAGAACACAGTCGCACAGAATTACTTTTCCTAGATATACTGGTTAAAATTTAAAAAAATAATAATATCATCACAGACATCTACCACAATCCCACAGACACCCAACAATATTTCCATTCTAAAAGCCATCACTCCAAAAGCTGCCTGAAATCTATACCCTACGAAGAAACTGTACTATAGTCAGTGACAAACATCTCAGAATTGTCCGATTGGAGGAACAACGAAACACCTTAACAAGAAGCGGATACTAATACACAGAGTTATAGAACTAGCAAAATAAATATCATTAGAACAACTACGACCCCCTAAAAAATGGAACAAAGAACAGAGTTTAGCATAGTCTCTACACACACAAACATCGAGAATTATTCATAGAGATAACAAGAAACTTAGACCTACTCAACCGAAACCAAAAAAACTAAGCCACATACTAAAAACATCAAAAATAATAAAAAGCAAACGCTAATCAAAAACCCTCAAACACATTTAACTGTTTCCAAACACAACCAACACACAACACCAGGGGTGTCCAAATGCAACAAAACAAAGAGGTGGTGTTTGTGACGTAATAATAGATGAAGACGTATACACATTCAAAAACCCTCAAACACATTAAACTGTTTTCAAACACAACCAACACACAACACAAGGGGTCACCAAATGCAACAAAACAAAGAGGTGGTGTTTGTGACGTAATAATAGAGGGGGACGTATACACATTCAAAAACCCTCAAACACATTTAACTGTTTCCAAACACAACCAACACACAACACAAGGGGTCACCAAATGCAACAAAACAAAGAGGTGGTGTTTGTGACGTAATAATAGAGGGGGACGTATACACATTCAAAAACCCTCAAACACATTTAACTGTTTCCAAACACAACCAACACACAACACAAGGGGTCACCAAATGCAACAAAACAAAGAGGTGGTGTTTGTGACGTAATAATAGAGGGAGACGTATACACATTCAAAAACCCTCAAACACATTTAACTGTTTCCAAAAACAACCAACACACAACACAAGGGGTCACCAAATGCAAAAAAACAAAGAGGTGGTGTTTGTGACGTAATAATAGAGGGAGACGTATACACATTCAAAAACCCTCAAACACATTTAACTGTTTCCAAACACAACCAACACACAACACAAGGTGTCACCAAATGCAAAAAAACAAAGAGGTGGTGTTTGTGACGTAATAATAGAGGGAGACGTATACACATTCAAAAACCCTCAAACACATTTAACTGTTTCCAAAAACAACCAACACACAACACAAGGGGTCACCAAATGCAACAAAACAAAGAGGTGGTGTTTGTGACGTAATAATAGAGGGGGACGTATACACATTCAAAAACCCTCAAACACATTTAACTGTTTCCAAACACAACCAACACACAACACAAGGGGTCACCAAATGCAACAAAACAAAGAGGTGGTGTTTGTGACGTAATAATAGAGGGAGACGTATACACATTCAAAAACCCTCAAACACATTTAACTGTTTCCAAACACAACCAACACACAACACAAGGTGTCACCAAATGCAAAAAAACAAAGAGGTGGTGTTTGTGACGTAATAATAGAGGGAGACGTATACACATTCAAAAACCCTCAAACACATTTAACTGTTTCCAAACACAACCAACACACAACACAAGGGGTCACCAAATGCAACAAAACAAAGAGGTGGTGTTTGTGACGTAATAATAGAGGGAGACGTATACACATTCAAAAACCCTCAAACACATTTAACTGTTTCCAAAAACAACCAACACACAACACAAGGGGTCACCAAATGCAAAAAAACAAAGAGGTGGTGTTTATGACGTAATAATAGAGGGAGACGTATACACATTCAAAAACCCTCAAACACATTTAACTGTTTCCAAACACAACCAACACACAACACAAGGGGTCACCAATAGCAAAAAAAACAAAGAGGTGGTGTTTGTGACGTAATAATAGAGGGAGACGTATACACATTCAAAAACCCTCAAACACATTTAACTGTTTCCAAACACAACCAACACACAACACAAGGGGTCACCAAATGCAAAAAAACAAAGAGGTGGTGTTTGTGACGTAATAATAGAGGGAGACGTATACACATTCAAAAACCCTCAAACACATTTAACTGTTTCCAAACACAACCAACACACAACACAAGGGGTCACCAAATGCAAAAAAACAAAGAGGTGGAGTTTGTGACGTAATAATAGAGGGAGACGTATACACATTCAAAAACCCTCAAACACATTTAACTGTTTCCAAACACAACCAACAAACAACACAAGGGGTCACCAAATGCAAAAAAAACCCAAAGAGGTGGTGTTTGTGACGTAATAATAGAGGGAGACTTATACACATTCAAAAACCCAACACAAACATTCCAAATTTAAAGAAATTAAACTGCACCTCCAAAAATTCATGTCTATATAGTAAAATGCACAACATACGATAAATTCTATATAGGCGGCATCAAAGCACTCGACAAGAGAGTCGCTCTACATAAAAGCAACATAAACTCCCATAAAACAAAAACTTATTTGTTTCACAACATATTCATACATGCAGCGGAAGTAAATTCAAGATCATGCCAATTTATCAAACGCAAGATTATTTCTACCTCCTGACACAAGAAAAAACAACTTTATAACAAAATTCACATCGGACTTGAACGAATCATAACACAACACACACAAACACTCAGCTTACAGAGCACATATATGCATACATATGAAAATGAATGTGAGTGCTTGTGTGTATGTGTGTAGACAAAAACATATATACATACACATACATATGCATATACGCACTCACATACATAAACCAGATCAGATACACTGACCTAAAAACACATACACCGCACATGCACACATATATCCACACATAAAAGACAGGGATCATGAAAATATAAACACCCCTCATGAATTATATTCACTTATTCCGACAGTCCTAATTCTATATCAAAACATTGACCAAATAATAAACACGCTTCAATTAACTAACGATGTACTCATGATGACTCAGAGATAAAGAGGGAAGGAACCCACGCGGCGAATGTGCACACAGACACTAAACTTTTAATAAGAAGATCGAACCCGCATTTTTTTTCACAACTTACAATATTTTTTTCAAAAATATAATTTTTTTAAAAACAATATCTGAAGAGAGCTAAACATGCTCGAAACACGTGTTATAAAAATTTAAACACCAAACTTGAAAAAATTTTTTTAATGTAAAATATTAAATAATAAACAAATAAAAAAAATATATGTTGGTAGTTCCATTTCTTTAAATATACACTTTTCTCTCGTTCGAACCGCATTACCCTCTATTTAATATATCTATGGAACATATTGGATTATTTCTTCTGTATGTACCATTGTTTTGGTTTATCGGTACTATTGTGCCCCCCCTATACTACTAACATATCAACCGGTGACTCTTTCTGTCAATGGAGGTTTCTCTACAACGATCTTTTTAATTTTTTCTCTGACTTTCTGTAGACGTGTTGCTAAAGGCACTGATGAAGGTCGTTTTGGATTAGCTTTATTAATTTATGAAATAAAATAAAATAAAGTATTTCCAAACTGTTTTGGAAACGATCGTACTCCATACAGGACTTGATGTTCTAATTCTTGGAACAATTGTAATGTTTTAATTCATTGAATGTATATATATATATATATATATATATATATATATATATATATATATATATATATATATATATATATATATATGGGTAGATAAAAGGATAAAACAATCCGACGGGATGAAATTAAAAATGGAACAGTGGAAGACCCATAAGCTCAACGTTTCGCCCGATGTGATGTGGGCTTTTTCAACAGCGGATTAAAAGTGTGCTAAAAATGATAAATGCCTTTTATCATTTTTAGCACACTTTTCATCCGCTCTTGAAAAAGCCCACATCACATGAGGCGAAACGTTGAGCTTATGGGTCTTCCACCGTTCCATTTTTAATTTCATATATATATATATATATATATATATATATATATATATATATATATATATATATATATATATATATACTGATGATTCCTAGGTATGTATATGGATATAAGAATTAAAAATAGGCTGCCAAATTAATGCTTAAATACAATGTTCCGTTCAATTGGATTGTTGAAAAATGTTAAGTCATAGGCCCGCTTGTAAAAACATAAATAGACTTTAATTCTCTTATTTCCCCATGGTTGTTAGGTTAGCCGCGTCGATTAAAGGGTTCAGACTCGAAAGTTAAAAGGTGGCATCATATATATTAGAGAAGATTACCCGGCGTTTCCCGGGTGTAATATATGTTGAACACGAATAATAACTGTATTACTTTATGGTCTATACCAGAAAACTCAACCTGTACTAAAGCTTTCGTAACATACTGTAAGGTAAGTAATGCGAGTGACATGGACATTAAGCATAGAGTAGTAAACTTCTATAATCAGAGCATAGACAAGTTTTTTTAGTCATTAATCACTATGACACTAGTTAATTTTCCGACGGTGGAATTTAAATTAAAAATATTTTTACATTTTTATGTTCTTTATTTCTATTCTTATGTGAAGTTTGTCGATCCAGTTGTATTTGCGGGAGGTGATATGAAGAATCTCATATCATCTGTCCCATGGTCTTGATGGCGCCAAATATGGCCGTTGTAAACAAGCTTTTCCAGGCCTTCCGATATTTTCCCTACAATAGGTGTGTTAGCGCCAGTCCTGCCCACTCTCCAATGTTGTCCTCCCACCTCTTCTTTCTTTGCCCCTCCTTCTTCCTTCCTGCATAGTTGTTTGCAGCATTGTCTTTGCGAGACCTTATGAATGTGTGACATGGCCGAACCACTTCATTTTCCTTCCTGTACAGTCCATTGCAGAATTCTCTTTGCGAGACCTTATGAATGTGTGACATGGCCGAACCACTTCATTTTCCTTCCTACACAGTTCTCTTGCAGAATTGTCTTTGCGAGACCTTATGAATGTATGACATGGCCGAACCACTTCATTTTCCCCTCTTCAGAGTCGTCAGTTGATCCTCATATGGCCCGACTGCTTGTATTAGTCTATTCTCCACTTCCTCATTTGTAATGTGACCCCCGTATAAAGAATACCGATATTAAAAATCAAGTAAAGCTCAGCGCACCCATAGGTTTTAGCTAAAGATTAGCACCCACAGACTTTTCAAAGTATTTTATATATATATATATATATATATATATATATATATATATATATATATATATATAAACTAAATTATTAATACCTACAGACGCTAACGGTTCAAGATTATTGCTTTCATCAGTGCAGGAAAGTAACAATTTAAGACGGTCGCGAGGCGCGAACCCGGTTCACAGAGTCAGCCTTTAATCTGCAAGCGATCACCATATCCACTCGGCCAACGGAAACTGTCACGTATTTAAGGGGAATTAAAATCTATATGTACCTAGAAGCGGGCACAGATAGAAGACTAGTCGAGAGTGTTCGACGAACGTATTCGGAACTTTGCATTCAAGCATTTTGACAGTCTATAGTTAACATCCCCGAGAGTGCTCAACTTTAATTTCTTAAAGGGGCTTAGTATATGTATATATATATATATATATATATATATATATATATATATATATATATACACATATATATATATATATATATATATATATATATATATATATATATATATATATATATATATATATACGTAGGTAAAATATTAAAAATGTAATTTAATATTATTAGAAGCTCCTTTAAGTAAAATTAAAGTCGAGCACTGTTAGAGAGATTAAAAATAGACATCCACCTGAAGTCCCAGTGCAAGACTCCGGCTCGAATGTCTTTATATTTGCACTCGTCGTCGCTTTCAGTGTTAAATATAACTGAATGTCTCCATAATCACGTGACAATCTCCCGTGGCCTATGGAACTTAGTGAACGGTTACAGATTCAAGGTGTCCTTGTAAACAGGGTTCGAGCCCTGTGACCGTCTGAGATTGTAATTTCACTGAAACAACGTCCCCGTACCTAGGTAAATATTAAAAATATAATAAATAAATATATATATATATATATATATATATATATATATATAATATTTGTTATTGTCTATGTACGTATACGTTTCGTCCTTAATAATCGGGACTCATCAACATAGAGATATGACTATTTACTACCGGTCATGCGATTCGAAACCCCGGATCACGAACAAATCCAACGCCTTAACCACTCGACCAATGTTGAGCAGCGAATGAACGGTGATAATTTTAACACTTTATACGGCGGCTTGACGTCATAGAGCGTTCGACTTTAATGAAAGGAACGATGCATTTAAAGCTAGTGACGTCATGCTGTGTTAATACTACACACAGTGCTCTGACAAAAATAATAAAAAAGACTCCAGACTTAACCAGGTAAAAGTGAGAGACTTCAGACTTTACCAGGTAAAGATAAGAAACTCCAAGATTTACCAGGAAAAAGTAAGAGACTCCAGACTTTACCAGGTAAAAGTAAGAGACTCCAGACGTTACCAGGTAATGGTAAGAGACTCCAGACTTTACCAGGTAAAGGTAAGAGACTTCAGACTTTACCAGGTAAAAGTAAGAAACTCCAGACGTTACCAGGTAAAAGTAAGAGACTCCAGACTTTACCAAGTAAAAGTAAAAGACTCCAGACGTTACCAGGTAATGGTAAGAGACTCCAGACGTTACCAGGTAAAGATAAGAAACTCCAGACGTTACCAGGTAAAAGTAAGGAACTCCAGACGTTACCAGGTAAAAGTAAGAAACTCTAGACGTTACCAGGTAAAAGTAAGAAACTCCAGACGTTACCAGGAAAAAGTAAGAGACTCCAGACTTTACCAGGTAAAGGTAAGAGACTTCAGACTTTACCAGGTAAAAGTAAAAAACTCCAGACGTTACCAGGTAAAAGTAAGAGACTCCAGACTTTACCAGGTAAAAGTAAAAGACTCCAGACGTTACCAGGTAATGGTAAGAGACTCCAGACGTTACATGGTAAAGATAAGAAACTCCAGACGTTACCAGGTAAAAGTAAGGAACACCAGACGTTACCAGGTAAAAGTAAGAAACTCTAGATGTTACCAGGTAAAAGTAAGAAACTCCAGACGTTACCAGGTAAAAGTAAGAGACTCCAGACTTTACCAGGTAAAAGTAAAAGACTCCAGACGTTACCAGGTAAGTGTAAGGGACTCCAGACTTTACCAGGTAAAGATAAGAAACTCCAGACGTTACCAGGTAAAAGTAACGAACTCCAGACGTTACCAGGTAAAAGTAAGAAACTCTAGACGTTACCAGGTAAAAGTAAGAAACTCCAGACGTTACCAGGTAAAAGTAAGAGACACCAGACTTTACCAGGTAATGGTAAGAGACTTCAGACTTTACCAGGTAAAAGTAAGAAACTCCAGACGTTACCAGGTAAAAGTAAGAGACTCCAGACTTTACCAGGTAAAAGTAAAAGACTCCAGACGTTACCAGGTAATGGTAAGAGACTCCAGACGTTACCAGGTAAAGATAAGAAACTCCAGACGTTACCAGGTAAAAGTAAGGAACTCCAGACGTTACCAGGTAAAAGTAAGTAACTCTAGACGTTACCAGGTAAAAGTAAGAAACTCCAGACGTTACCAGGTAAAAGTAAGAGACTCCAGACTTTACCAGGTAAAGGGAATGGGACTTCAGACTTTACCAGGTAAAAGTACGAAACTCCAGACGTTACCAGGTAAAAGTAAGAAACTCCAGACTTTACCAGGTAAAGGTAAAAGACTCCAGACGTTACCAGGTAAAAGTAAGAAACTCCAGACGTTAACAGGTAAAGATAAGAACCTCCAGACGTTACCAGGTAAAAGTAACGAACTCCAGACGTTACCAGGTAAAAGTAAGAAACTCTAGACGTTACCAGGTAAAAGTAAGAAACTCCAGACGTTACCAGGTAAAAGTAAGAGACTCCAGACTTTACCAGGTAAAGGTAAGAGACTTCAGACTTTACCAGGTAAAAGTAAGAAACTCTAGACGTTACCAGGTAAAAGTTAGAGACTCCAGACTTTACCAGGTAAAAGTAAAAGACTCCAGACGTTACCAGGTAATGGTAAGAGACTCCAGACTTTACCAGGTAAAGATAAGAAACTCCAGACGTTACCAGGTAAAAGTAAGGAACTCCAGACTTTACCAGGTAAAAGTAAGAAACTCTAGACGTTACCAGGTAAAAGTAAGAAACTCCAGACGTTACCAGGTAAAAGTAAGAGACTCCAGACTTTACCAGGTAAAGGTAAGAGACTTCAGACTTTACCAGGTTAAAGTAAGAAACTCCAGACGTTACCAGGTAAAAGTAAGAGACTCCAGACTTTACCAGGTAAAAGTAAAAGACTCCAGACGTTACCAGGTAATGGTAAGAGACTCCAGACTTTACCAGGTAAAGATAAAAAAACTCTAGACGTTACCAGGTAAAAGTAAGAAACTCCAGACGTTACCAGGTAAAAGTAAGAGACTCTAGACGTTACCAGGTAAAAGTAAGAATCTCCAGACGTTACCAGGTAAAAGTAAGAGACTCCAGACGTTACCAGGTAAGGGTAAGAGACTTCAGACTTTACCAGGTAAAAGTAAGGAACTCCAGACGTTACCAGGTAAAAGTAAGAGACTCCAGACTTTACCAGGTAAAGATAAGAAACTCCAGACGTTACCAGGTAAAAGTAAGAAACTCCAGACGTTACCAGGTAAAAGTAAGAAACTCTAGACGTTACCAGGTAAAAGTAAGAAACTCCAGACGTTACCAGGTAAAAGTAAGAGACTCCAGACTTTACCAGGTAAAGGTAAGAGACTTCAGACTTTACCAGGTAAAAGTAAGAGACTCCAGACTTTACCAGGTAAAAGTAAAAGACTCCAGACGTTACCAGGTAATGGTAAGAGACTCCAGACTTTACCAGGTAAAGATAAGAAACTCCAGACGTTACCAGGTAAAAGTAACGAACTCCAGACGTTACCAGGTAAAAGTAAGAAACTCTAGACGTTACCAGGTAAAAGTAAGAAACTCCAGACGTTACTAGGTAAAAGTAAGAGACTCCAGACTTTACCAGGTAAAGGTAAGAGACTTCAGACTTTACCAGGTAAAAGTAAGGAACTCCAGATGTTACCAGGTAAAAGTAAGAGACTCCAGACTTTACCAGGTAAAAGTAAAAGACTCCAGACGTTACCAGGTAATGGTAAGAGACTCCAGACTTTACCAGGTAAAGATAAGAAACTCCAGACGTTATCAGGTAAAAGTAAGGAACTCCAGACGTTACCAGGTAAAAGTAAGAGACTCCAGACTTCACCAGGTAAAAATAAGTGGACGTAGACCGATGGATGTGGCGGAAAAATAATGTAGACAATACATAAAGATTATGCTGCTTTTGATACTATACTTCATTTGTTCTGTCCTCAGTCAGTGAAGGAGAAATCCTTCTATACTAGGACAATTTTTTGTCCCAATACCGAGTGCCCCACATTACAAACGTACATTGTGCCTAACTTGGTACTAGTGTGTGTGTGTGGGGGGGGGGTCTAAATAATAACACTTTCCTATATCAAACCTAAGTGAATAAATGCGAAAGTGTAGCCCATTTCTCGCACTAACGGTAAAGTCAATATGCTTATTTCAAATATACACAATAGACGCACCATCATTTTTATATGCAGCTTATATATATGCGATATCAGTCGCAAGGCTAACTAATTTGCATATTTGTTTTCAAAAAGGACATTCTATTAATGAACTATCATTTTTTGTTTTTTAATTCCTTGATTTTAATTTAAAAAATAGTTCTGTTTCGCAATATCGTTCGTTTTCCTGGGCAAATATTTAGCAGTTGTATTCAAATGTTCCTTTCTTTAAAGGGACCAACTTGATTTTCAACAAGTTGTGATCTATTTCTAAATTGCAAGTGAAAATGTTTTAAGTGATTATGTAATGCAAATAAAAAGGCAAATTGATTTCTTTTTTCTTTTTCTTTCTTCATCGTCACATTTAAAATATAAATAAATTTGTTTCGAAATTACCAAACATGTGTATGTTTATCTATCGATGGTAGAAATGAGAAAGATCTTTTTGTGTTTACATGGGTTGAATGGTTATAGAAGGTAAAGGTAACGGTCGCATAGCCTGGACGCGCACGAGTGTCGTTGCCGACACCTCACACTGTCCATGATTTGTTAAGAATCACCGTGTCTAGGGCACAGCATATGGAAGGCGGAGCCCATTCCTCTCCTCTTGAACCTTCCCTGAGTTTTAGTCAGGTACCCATTTACAGAGGGAGTTTTCAGACCCGAAAATTCGCATGCCGTGAGTGGGATCGAACCCGAGTCGTCCAGCCCAAATACAAGTGCTATAACCACTCGTCCACAGGCCTAAATGGTTATACTTTTAAATTAATGTTTCAAGTATTTTAAGTAGCGAAATTTGCGAAGCGATAGCGAATTGACAGAGCCAGCATAAAATAAATGAAATAAAAAAATGAATTTGTGCTGCGAAATAATTTGTAATTAAAATGAAACGTAAGCCTATTTATGTGCATAACATTGGTCAACACATATTTTGCTGTCAGGAAGCTAATAAGTGATTTTGAATTATTTTAATATGCTGAATCCAAAAATACAGATCAGATCTTTGGTGCATCAGAAATAGAATTGTTTAACTTTTTTAATGTCTTTTCATGAAATTTGAACTGTATACATTTCTATTGAAAACAGAATTTAGCCATGTATACCTTGCAGAAGCCACAGAGTTGGACCCACAAGGCAAGACCCTCCACTGAAATGAGAGCTGGCGCAAGAACAAGACCTTGGGCTTCCTGCTGTGCAGCACTACAGACATCACAGCCCGCTGTATACATGGCAATGTAGCGTTTCATTCATTGCATAAACTCTGGAGCCGACGAAACAAGATCCCGTTGAAGACTAGACTCCGTCTCTATAATGCGTACTGCGTGTCCATCATGCTCTACAATTGCAACAGCTGGGCAATAACAAAAGCCATGATTGACAAGCTGGATGCGTGCCACCGCAGACACCTCCGTTCCATCACAGGTCACTGCTGGCCGAAAAAACTTATCAGCAACAAGGCACTATACGAGCTGTACAACGAAAAAACCCTCTCCACAAAGGTCGCTGAACAAAGATGGTCTATGTTAGGCCATGTCCTACGAATGGACCCTGACACTCCCGCACAGAGGGCACTAGACTTTGCCGTTACTGGCTCGCAAGCCTATCAACCGCGACTAGGACGGCACTGCACAAATCTGCTGGGCACACTACGTGCTGACCTCAAGCAGGCGGGACTAGGACCACTACGTACAGCGAAACAACTTCATTGCCTACGACAACTTGCGCATGACAAGGCCAGATAGCCTGGGGTTGGCATGGAGGACTGATTGCAGCTACAGGATGTCATTTGACTACCGTAGCCGCAGAACACAGTTTTAATAATAATAATAACATTTCTATTTCTTTAAATTAAAGAGATAAAGTCTCGCCATTTTCTTTTATCTAGTAAACATTACTCGTAATTTACCATAGGTTATACATCAAAATCATGTTTTTAAGAACAATTGTGTCTACACCTTTCAAATTGACACAACGAAAGTAACAGTCATCATGATGGGGTTTCTGCTTCCTCCAAACCATTGGCACGCCAAATGTTAAACCTTTCCGTAAACCTTTAGTCCACTGGCTCAATCCGTCTTTGCAAGCATTGCATACTATGTGAGGTGCCCGTGATTTATCCTAATCTCCAATCATCATTTCAAAATATGCAAAATAAAATGTTTTTACGTAATCGTCAATTTTCATTCTGTTTTCCACCAAATAAAATTAACCACAACTATAACAGAACACACCGGGATTATTCAAGCATTTCCGGTTTGATGTTTCCATATTTATTGTACAACTTGTTTCAGAAATAGGAATTGCTCTGGTCACCTGCAACTAACGTATTAAAGAGTTTAAAAAAATTTTATTGGATAAATAACTTTAGCAAATGGATATCAAGCTAAACGCGCTATATTAACTAGATATATTTTCCTTACATCACAGCAGGGGAAATCACATGGTAAATGTGCCTCAAGTACTAAAGAACTGTTGATGCTGATAGAATTTCTTAATGAAAATATCTACAGTAATTATGCAAACTATACGATTTATCTTAATATGATTCAGATAAAAGCTATCAATTCTATTGGAAACAGTGAAACTTTGCTTAAAAGCACATTAATATACAGTCCTCTTAAAGGAACCGAGTATCGTACAATAAACCAATACGTAAAAAAATATCAATTTAATTCTTTTTTAAAACAATAAATATTCTCTGTCCTCTTACCTTAAAAGTAATTGTCTACTAAATATTATCCAAATCAATAAAACGAATGTCACCCCTTGAAATGTATTTATTTAAAAATTGTACTGGCTTAGTTGACGAGGCGACATAATTTTATTTTGGGACAATTCATTTTAAAATGGTTAAAGTCGGAATTGCTTACCTTAGCGACATCAGATTAATCACCAATCACTATATTTGCTGATCAGACGATCTTTTTTTGATGTGTGAGAAAGGTGATGACGTATGTACAAACAAGAAAAGTCTTAGCGTATTATTATTATATAGATTTCATGCAAGTTCTTTTGTCCAATCACGTGCCGCTAGATTTTCAACATTTTCAAGATAAAAATGTAAGTAATCGTATTTTTTGACTGGTGAAATTTTAGTAGATTCTTAGATTTAAAAAAAGGTTTGCAAAGCACCAGTTATCTCCATTCCTCCAGATTAAAATATCAAAATCTTACCGAATTATTCTAGACCCTATTTTATTTGGTAAATAAAGTGTAAAGAAATATTTGTGGGAAATTTGGGAAATAGGAAATGTCTGAGTTATTTGAAAATGCAGTTGGAATTTGTTGAGTTTGTTTTTCGCGAGGAAAAGGAGCGGCGCCTTTTTTAATGAGTCAGAGCTGGAGCGGATTGTTTTTTAAGGAGTGGAACGGGTTCCAATTTTTTAGGTTGGCATAGGAATTGTAACAGCTAAAGGATTAGTTTATATATATATATATATATATATATATATATATATACATAAAATAGATTGTCAAAAAGCTCTAATGCAAAGTTCCGAATACGTCCGCGAACACTCTCGACTAGTCTTCTATCTGTGCCCGCTTCTAGGTACATATAGATCTTAATTCCCCTTAATTATGTGACAGTTTCCGTGGGCCGGGTGGATATGGCGACTGCTTGCAGATTCTAGGCTGACTCTGTGAAGCGGGTTCGCGCCTGCTGACCGTCTGAAATTATTCCTTTCCTGCACTGATGAGAGCAAAAAGCTTGAAACGCTAGCGTCTGTAGGTATAAATAATTTAATATTTATTTATAAATATTATATATATATATATATATATATATATATATATATATAAATGACTAAAAGCTTCTTTAGACTATATATATATATAGTATAATCTTTTTTTATTTATACAAACATTATTAGCTACATATGTGCATGCATGTTTCAGCTGAAGTTTCTTTAAAAATCAAGCTTCTTCGGGCCAATGTCGACTGAACTAAATGGAATAGAACAATTACATACGTGTATATCGTTTTGGTTGAAAGCGAAGAGGAAGGTGGAAATAGTGGAGGAGGCAAGGTATGTATCCGCTTAGGAACAGTTACTTATCAACATAGCCATACATTCTTACACTCGTGCGTATATACATACATATTCACACGCTCTGCCACCTTTATGTCTTCACAGTGATAGAATTATTATCTTTTCATTTATCTTTATGGCTCATCTTCGAGTATTTCTTCATCCCAGTGAGCCTTTCAGACACTCAGCCTCTTTTGGTGGTTCGGTCAGTCGCTGGACTAAAAACGTATACTATAATACAGCTTTACCCGATATTGAGCACCATCTTATAAAGACGTTAGTTTCATTGGATAAACATCTGGGAAAGAACAGCCATACAAGTACTATCAGTGTGATTTATTCAACTTACGCGTAACCTAAAGGCTCGAACTCCGAACGCTCAGTCATCATTGACTGCGAAAGTCCAACGGCCTCGCTGTTTCGACCCATTTGATAATAATTTTACCGTATTTAATTACGTTAATCGGTTTAAGTAGAGGATTCAGTTCCTTTTAAAAAAGAATCTCGAATATTAGATTAGATAGGAACCATTTTTTTCATACATCAGAGTGCTTTTCCCTAGTAGTCCAAATATATTATTATAAAAGTATTATAATATTAAATAAATAGTAATATACGCAAACACATGCTTCGTCCTTTGAAGACTCATCAGTGTGGATTAATCCAATTAATACACCAATATCTCTCATATATATATATATATATATATATATATATATATATATATATATATATATATATATATAAAGTGGTGTACTAAAAGTGAACTTTTAGGAAAAGTAAAACCTATTGTGAAGAGTATACAGCTCAATATCCAGGATAGAGCAGGTAGATATGAAGAAGAATGGAGAGGAATCAGAGAAGCAAAAGCCAAATCATAATTCAATTCAATTGCTCAGAGCAAGGTATATTCCGCAAAAAAGGCAAGTTAAATTTTCCTTAAGCCAGGCTTTTCAAAGATAATTTAACTTGAATAAATTGCCTTTTTTGCGGAATATACCTTGCTCTGAGCAATTGAATTGAATTATGATTTGGCTTTTGCTTCTCTGATTCCTTTCCATTCTTCTTCATATATATATATATATATATATATATATATATATATATATATATATATATATATATATAGAGAGAGAGAGAGAGAGAGAGAGAGAGAGAGAGAGAGAGTATAATTTTTTATTTATACACACATTATTGGTTACATTTGTGTATACATGTTTCAGGTGTACTCTTCACAGAGAGTCAACCTCTTGTCTTCTTTGATCTGAAAAGGTTGACTCTCTGTGCAAAGTACAACCGAAACATGTATGCACATATGTAACCAATAATGTTTGTATAAATAAGACTGTCGATGATAGTATCTACTAGGTAATACAAACTCTCCCTATATATATATATATATATATATATATATATATATATATATATATATATATATGTGTATATATATATATGTGTGTGTGTGTGTTTATATTGTCTCTTAATAAACAAATGTATGAACACACGAGATCGATACGATTAACAGACCATTCCGTATTTTCAATTTTCCTATGAAAAATTAATTTAAATTCTAAATTATTCAAATCTATTAATAATACAACTTTTTAGAATGATTATCGAATCGGCAATGGTTTTATTAAATTTACAAAATATAGTTTAAAGTTGAAGCCTCTTTAATATTTCCCTCCTTTTAGCGAAAGTAATCTTAAAACACCTCGGTCCGGCTGTCGACTATCTCCGGCCTGTCCAACCGTCGACTGAACCAACCCATCAACCAAGCACAGCAACGAACGTATATATTTTTTGAATAGACACTAGCATTCTTGGCCTTTTGGCTAAGATCAAAGTGTTGTATCTGTTCCGATGGATACTGCACCCCATAGACTGGTATTGTCTTGTCCTTCGGGGCTTGATTTACGCCGGTCTATGGGTCTGTCCCGTGCAGTTCTAGGAGGTCCACCCTCCCAGGCTTCGCCTCCTCTCTTTGGGGAGGAGTAAGTTTATTGCTTACTGCCTGAGGCGCCCCTACCGGGGAATGCCGACGGGGCTGCCCAGGCAATTTTTGATGGTCAGAGTGCTCACCTCTCGGGCGCTGGCTTTTCAACCCCCACTTTCCGACCCGACCTTGGGTCACATCTTACTTGTGGGAGTAGGATAAAACTGGCCTTGTGCCTAACTCCTGGAGAGGAGTAAATAATATTCTAAAATTAAAATCAATCAATTTGTATAACATAATCTCGTATACTCGTATTTTATACCTCCTCTCCAAGAGGTTAGGCACAAGGTCACGTATGGTTTTAGAAATACCCACACACTAGGATAAGTGCACTCTGGCCCACAACAAAAAACCCTGGGCAGCCCCATCAGCATTCCCCAGTAGGAGCATGTCAGGCGATAAGCAATAAACTAATACTTTTTCCTGGGAATACATGGGAAGATGAATTTCCAAGAACTGAACAGGACCATACCTCAAACCAACAGCAACAAAGCCACCGTCGGACTGATTGTCGAGAACGTTTCCCTAAATGATACGAACAGAAATAAGTTAATTCAACTTAATTTTATTTACCTCTTCTGGAAGTTAGGCACAAGGTCATGTGTTAAGTTGAAAAGCCAGTGCACTAGGATTAGCGCACTCTGGTCGACAAAAAAATGCCTGAGCCGCCCCGTCGGTATTCCCAGTAGGGGCGCCTCAGGCGATTAGCATGAGCTAAAACCTTTAACAGAGATAAGATGGAGCTTAGGAAGGTGAACCTCCTAGAACTGAACAGAACAATACATCAGACCGACAACAACAATGTCACTGTCTGACTGACGGTCGAGGACGTATCTCCGACTGATACGAAGACCTACTCAGCTGTGTCAGGTAAAGAAGCTTATTTTTCTCAAATATAATCAAAATTTAATCCTAACCCACTTGAAACTGAATATTTGACCTTGCCACAAGCACATAACATCTTTCAAAGCCAATGTCAATAACGTGCGCGCGAATTCTAAACCGTTTGCGCGCCATTTCTAACTGAGTCTTATTATTATTTTAATATTCGTTTACTCTATGTCTACTTGCGATTCATAGTGTTAGTGTTCTTGTCCTTTGTAGCATACATCAACTTGTTGAGATATATGTCGCGAAGTTAACGTTGCATCTGCACGAAGACGTTGTTATACGTGATAGGCCTTTTTTATTATTACAACGGGGGGGGGGGGTATTGCCCGCATTTACCTACTTGCCTCCTCCCACGGGAGCAGAGTTAAACACAAGGTCATTTTTTTAATGCGTGAATAATCCAGCTCCCCAAAAAGGGGCACTCTGGATTTGGGACAAAAATTAAAAATCGCCGCAATCTAGAAGGATTTCTCATCTCCTGATCGAAGACATAACAGATGAAGTGTCGTATCAAAACAGATACTACACTTTGCTCGTAGCCAAAAGCTGAAGGAATTATTGCCTCTGCTCCATGGCACTCCTGCACGAATTGAGGCGCCACAAAGGCACGAGGCGCGAAGTATACGCACTCCCGTGGGAGTTCTAGCCTCATTTTTTATAAGCTGAGGGATGGGTGGCCTCACTCCTATGTCAAGGAGTGTCTAATACAGTAACTACATCTTTCTTTTCCTTCAACTAAAAACTTTGATGCAAAATTAATTTGTTTCAAACAGCATTTTTGTTTGTATTTTTCGTGTGTGAGTCGGGTTATTTTAACCATTATTTTTTCCTAACAAAGAAACTGTCTGTTCCTTCTAGTCGACTGCTTTGTTTCAGAATGATTTTTTCGGCTTTCTTTCATAAACAGGTCACCACTTATAAAGGCCAAAAGCCACTCAAAAATAATAGTTTTCTAGATGGAACAATTTTAAGTTTAAAGATGAAGAATATCTTTTGTTTAGGGACTTTTCGTGTTGGAGTTGAGAAATATATGGCGGGGGTCAGTAGAGGAGTTGGGAGCAGAAACGCAGAGAGAATGAGTCAGCAGATTATCTTTATAAACTGTTGAAGAAATGAAAGCTGTAGCAGTTCCTACTACAACTATGTCATCGATAACCCCTCACCGGAAACTACTGAATCGTCCAAATGGCAATGTATATAAAAACGGGCCCCGTGTACACTTTATGTGCTATCTCCTTTATTTATTCACCGATTGCCCTTATTTTACAGGACATGGCAGAGTCAACGACCGTGAGTACACCAAGACCTCAGTGGGAGCTGGGACAAAGAATACACTGTGTTAAATTTTACTACAAGACAGGCTCGTTTAAGAAAACCGAGGACAGTTTCATGCATCAGTTCAGATGTGAAAAGGCTCCACCCAAAAGCAGAATTCAGAACTGGGTGGACCACGTCAAGAAGTATGGGACCGTGGAGAACTTAAACGCTGCCAGTGAGAACCGTCCAAGCCACTCGGCACGTCCCAAGAAGCGGACAGCCGAGCTGGTCGAAATTGTCAGAGAGTCTCTCCAGGAGAGTCCGAAACGCTCTGTGCGTAAGCGAAGTCAGTCCCTCGGTATCTCCCGTGAGACTTACAGGAGAGTGCTGGTGAACAATATCAGGGCTTACCCATACAGAATACAGACGCTGCAGACCCTTACAACCTCAGACAAGAAGCAGAGGAACGCTATGGCAGTCAAGATGCTCGATAAGATCGAGGAGACACCAGGTTTCCTTAACCTCCTTTGGACCTCAGATGAAACCCACTTCCATCTTGACGGAAAGGCGAACTCCAAGACAAATGTCTTCTGGGGGTCCTCCAGACCCAATGAAGTAGCCACCAAGCCCCTGCACTCTACTAATTGCACAGTGTGGGCTGCAATCTCGGTCAGAGGCATCATCGGACCAATCTTCATCGAAGAATCTGGCGCAGCAGTGACAGTCACCAAGGAGCGATATGTGGAGGTCCTCAAAACCTTCAAGAGTGAGCTCCAGACCCTCTACCCGTCGCTCATGAGCAAGTTCTGGTTCCAGCAAGACGGAGCAAGTTCTCACACCTCAAACCTGTCCTGAGATTGGCTGAAAGAGAACCTCGTAGGCCGAGTGATCAGTCTCAAGACTAATTTTGAGTGGCCACCCCATAGCCCGGACCTACACCCCCAGATTATTTCCTTTGGGGCTATCTTAAGGACAGAATGTACGCAAGGAAACCCAGAACCATCACGGAACTCAAGGAAGCCATCAGGGAGGAGATGAGAGCCATTCCTAATTCAGTCTGTAAGAACGTCATAGACAACTTCGTTCTGCGCTTCACGAAATGCACGGAGCTAAAAGGAGTCCATCTAGAACACATGCTGTAGAACGGAGAAAAAAAGGACAAATACCCTAGTGTTTTGATATGATGTTGTGAATATAATAAACTAGTTATGCCCCAAAATTAATTTCATTCGAACGAAACACTAAGAAACGCGGCCTAATTAGATTTGGGGCCCGTTTTTTGGGTCACCCTGTATATATATCTATATATATATATATATATATATATATATCGAGAGAGAGAGAGAGATATTGTTTATAAATAATTATATATATATATATTCATATATATACTATTTATAAATAATTATATATATATATATATATATATATATATATATATATATATATATATATATATATATATATATATATATATATATATTTGCATTTCATAGACCATGGTCAATTAATCCAAAACTATATTTTTCATTAGTTTTAACAACTTCTTTGTTTCTTTACTTCGATGATAGTTTTTTATACGAAAATAATCCATTCAAATTAAATATTCGTTCTTATTTCTTACGCGCGTTTCTTGGCAAAAATCGGATAAGTATATATATATATATATATATATATATATATATATATATATATATATATATTTTTTTTTCTTTAGTCATATTTTGTTAATCATCAGATTATTGCAGTATACATTGTTAAATGGTGAAATAGCATATCATAACAAAAAATTAAAAAAATTAAAAACACAGAAGAGGAAAATATAGTGACATTCCAGATTCAAATTCTGATAAAATGTTCGGCATCAAGAAACATTTAAAAGGTAAACACTCACTTGGAGAAAAGGTGGCCACTTCAGAAAAAAAATTGGAAAAGGAACAGGAAAAAAAGAAAAAGAAAGTAAAAACTTCCACCCCTCTTAATGTAAGCACACTCGAAAAAATACACACAGACTATATATATATATATATATATATATATATATATATATATATATATATATATATATATATATATATATATATATATATATATATATAATTAGAGAGATATAAAGTTATTCTGCCAACTATTTTAATGGTACTATTATTTTCAAGCGATCCCTATCTGTGTCATAATACGCGAAATGCGTTTTTGTTTTCCGTGGCGGAGAGGAACCGCATTCATTTAACAAAAGCGCGCGGATTAATCGACACATGAAAACGTCAAGTTGGCATTTTCAAAAATCTTCTAACCTCACCCTAACCCTAACCCTAACCCTAACCCTAACCCTAACCCGACACATCAGTTTGAGAGACGACGACGTTGTTTATTCTGTAGATCTAATTTAATGCTACATTGGCAATGCCTCCTATGCTTAGACAAACTTTCCCCCACTGACAATATATATATATATATATATATATATATATATATATATATATATATATATATATATATATATATATAAATATATTTATAAAGATATATGTATATAAATACACACGTACTATATATATATATATATATATATATATATATATATATATATATATAATCCAGGTAAAACATCCACAGGGTAGTAATCCAAAGAATTTCAACCGGGTTTATAAAAAGTGCTCAATATCAAATAGAGCTTTTATATATGATTATTTCTATTTACACAGACATGTACAAAATACTAATGATCGATAACATCGACATGCCAGTTTCGCAGATTTTGTATATATATATATATATATATACTAAATATGCTGGACGGTCCAGTTTCAATCCCGGCTTGAGGCACTAACTGGTCTAGCCGCACCGATGAGCTGTGAAACAGCGAAACAGTCTGTATGTGGATGACTATATAAAGCTCGCTCCCGGGTAGAGCTTAATTTGTAAGGATATCGCCAACTGCCATTAGCTTTAAGGCATAGCTCATTAGGTAAAACTAATTCGAGCCACGGCAATTGCAATGTTTACATTGAGATATATCTTACATTCAGTCAGTGTCGCATGATAGCGTAGGGGTTAGAAGTGCAGACCGTCAGTTTGACGGTCGAGTCTCAATCCCGGCTTGAGGCACTAACTGGTCTAGCCGCACTGATGAACTGTGAAACAGCGAAACAGTCTGTATGTGGATGACTATATATATATATATATAGTTGTTTGAGGGTTTGAAACTATGAATTGTTATGTTTCAATTGCAATTATTGTGTGTGTGTAAAGAGTAATCTCCTAAAATAATGAACGGATGCATATGGAATATATATTATAGGCAACGCGGTAAATAGCATGAGTACATTTTTTTTTTGTAAATGTTAACATTATATAGTGCATATATAAAAAAAATGTTTATTAATTTTTTCATGAACTAATCATTATGAATTTTTGAATATATATTCTTGGTAATATAATGAGTAACATCGGCAAAATATTTTTAGACCATTAACTCGCACTCGCCCTAAAAAACTTTTAAAATAAATTAGATACAAAAACTTTAATGGCGAAAAGTAGTGCCGGACATCAAATGTTTAATTTATTTTAAGTAATATATTTTTAATGGGATCGGTGCGCACATGCGCATCAATAATATGTATATTCTTGGTTACATCCTA
>OY744529.1:15193720-15196220 GCA_963556195.1 Sepiola atlantica | reverse complement strand
TGCGTATTTAGAAAAAAGAAAGAAAGAATGTATTAGAAAGAGAGAGACAGAGACAGAAAGAGTATAGAAAGAAAGGGATTGATATGCCACTCTGTGGCCGAAATCTTTTGTTTTTAGAATGTATATGCGTCTTAAAAAGAGAGAGAGAGAGAGAGAGAGAGAGAGAGAGAGAGAGAGAGAGAGAGAGAGAGAAGAATTGAAATGTTAAAAGAGATTGTTTAAAAAAAATGTGCGCGCGAGGTCAGAATATGCTTGTTAGAAAGGAGGGGAGAAGCGAGAGCGCATAGACAGAGAAGAGAGAGAGAGAGAGGGAAAGAAAGCGCCCGTGGGTTTTGAAAACTGCTAAAAAGTGTTGCAGGAAAATAACGACGACAGCGGCGGGTGATCTGATGGTGTCCGGGTTGGAGTTTGACGACATGTCAATACGTTATGGTGTCGGGCGCTGTTCTCTTTTCCCTTTATCTTTTGAATTATGTTGTATTGTATTGTGGAGATATGTTCTCCATTGGTTCTGTCGGTTTCGGTTTGATTTTTTTGTTGTTGTTGGGTGGAATGAATTTTTTTTTTGATGTATTTTGATGTATTTGTTACATGGAGGATTCCGGGTTCCTAATGCTTGAGTGAATGATATTTTCATATTTAGAGGATGGAGAAATTTAAAAATGTAATTAAAAAAAAAAAAAAACAGTTCTTAAATTGAATGTGACGTGGGTCAGCAAAGTGTTAGGGTTAAAGTGATCTGGTATTTGAGTTGTTTGGGGGGCACTGATAGCAGGCCTGGGTCGGTTGATGGAGACCCCGGACGGGGGTCAATTAGGTTATTTCGAAGAATATCCCTGTGCACAGAGCATGTGCAGCCCAGTTGGGTCTGCGGGATCAATAAAGTTCGCTTGCGTGGTTTTCGCAAACGAGGCGGCCATGGGTTTTGGCTCGGAGAAGAATGGGCAAAGGTGCTCGAACTCTACACGCGTTAAAACTGCGAACCGGTGGTTAGACGACAGGACAGTCGTATTGGTGCGCCACGATAACGGTGGTCGATATTGAAGTTGTGATTAATTCTCGTGACCCAGGGTTGCTCCCCAATCACGTCGGTAGACCGTGTATGGAAGTGGAATAGATTTAAGCTTTATATTTAAGAGAGGGTACCTCAGTCAAATTAATTTTGGTTTAGGGAAGAAAATGATGGACCTGGATTGGTGACCCGATGTGTTCCAGGAACGGTGGTGTCGACATTTCACCCCCGTCACGCCGTTTAGTTAGAGCCATGGGATGGGTGCCACGCCACGCCAATGGGGTTGGGAGTTAGAAACTGGGTGTTTGTTCGCTGTCATTCGCGACGGGAGCACGGGCGTGTCAGAAATGTATGGTCCATATATAGCAAGCAGTATAGCGACGGTACCTTCAGTAAGCTTCGAGGCTGACCATTAGAGAATAGGTTAATGAAGGTTTTTTTGTTCTGTTTTTTTGTTCCCCTATTTCGCGAGAATAAAACGCGCAGTTAGTTTTAATCGGTTGTGTGCCGACCGTTTGTTGAAGTTATCTAAGAAAGTGATGGTGGCCCGAAAGTGCAACATACCGGGAATTTTTGGGAAGTGGTCGAGCACGGAGAACGTGTGTGAGCAAGAGCGAATTTATGTGGTAGATCTTGCAGGAGATATAGGCGAGAAACGCCTGATGTTGATTTATGACAGGGGATGGCTTTTTTTAGCCGGCAACGACCGTAGGGAGCAAACTCTCCCACATCCCGGAAACATTGTCATGTGGTGCCGAAGGAAATTCCGGCAGTGGTGAAATGATGGCAACCCCAGGAGTGCTCAGGCTCGGATTTCTACCAGTCTCAGGGAGGGGTTGGTTTTTTAAAAAAAAGAGAAAATCTTGAGATTTTTTGTTTTTTTTGTTTATAGGGAAGTCAGGAGTGTTACAATACTGTAGGGCCCCATTATGCAAGGCACAGTAGGTTAACTAGTATCAAATAGCTAATTTTGTTATTGAAAAATAGGTTTTGTTTCTGGACTCAGAAGTGAGTTCAGAGAAGTGTTTGATCCAAGAATAGTCATAATAAATTTAGACACCTGACGTGACCTTTGAGTCAGAGATCAGAGTGAGTCATTTTTGTCCCCATCTCGTGCGTGGGAATGATGATTACGTCACCACGGAGAACAAGAAATTAGCTTTTTAGAATCAGTCTGAGCTTAGAGGCGATACCGTTCAGACCGGGTGTGAGCATGTAGCCGGTAAACTGGTAGGGCCCCGTTCTGGGAGGGCAGAAGATATCCCAAAAGGAACCGGAAAATAGCCGGGGCATGAGAGAGTCGAAGCCGGAATCCCCCTGACAGCAAACGAACCAGAAAGAAATAAGAAGCTTGTGTGAGAATAAAGAAATTTGTGTGAAATATCCCTTCAAAAAAAATTCGTGTCTCGTGTATTCATTCTGTCTGAGACAGACCTCTTCCTTCGATCAAGACGACACAGCCAGCGAAGACTAGACGAATCACAGGCC